>OX377621.1:8762125-9004622 GCA_947397865.1 Polietes domitor | reverse complement strand
TGAGATTGTTGATTTAGCCGACTGACGTTTTCTTACTTATTTTTTATTTGAGTTCTGTATACAAATCATTTTCCTCAGTTTTAGCTAAAATGGATATGTGTTGTCATTTATTTTGGTTTAAGACCAAAGGTTGTGCTGAAGTCTTCAGCAGAACCCAAAATTAGCAAAAAGGCATAGTGAGACCTTTATTGTTGCAGCTAAAAGTTGACTGCGCAGTTTCGATGCGCGCTACCCCATCTCGTCAGAACTTTCGCAACGAATGTGTATGAGTATGTCTTTGACTTAAATCAGGGTTCATATTAGTACCAGCGGTCACATACGACAAATGAGAAGCGCTGATAAACAAAATATTCCACCGAACTAAGTCGACACACTAAAAATCTCACTTTGCCAATTCAATGTTATACATGTGCTCGCATCGCTCGCAACAATGCAAAGGTTGTTGTTGTACGGTATGTCCCGTCTTAAAAATGGATATTTGAAATTCTCTTGCGGTCAAAAAAATAACAGCGACGAGATGAAAAAATGTCGACAACGAAAAATATTTGTTTTACTTCGAAAATCCTTAAAGTGTGTTTACAGTGATTGAAAGGTAGTATTGTAATCTAAATAAAAAATTCAGTTTTTGTAATTTCCAAATTTAACCATTGTGTCAAAAACAAGAGCAGTCAAATAAATAAGAAAAATACTTTTTTAAATCACTTTAAAAACTTTTTCTGAATAATAACATTAATAAGGATATTTTTTAATTTAATACTTAGTTGTAGTGCTTTCATTGATTATTAATGCTACATAACGTCACTTCATGGAGTCGACTAGTCTTGTGCACTTTTCATCCAGTTTTTTTGACCATGCCTTGTATTTTATTTTTATGTGGAATTTTTCTCAGACTTCTGGCATAAGGACTATGTTTAGTATTCTACGTCTATGATCTAAAAGATCCTGAAAGTAACCCCAAGAATCATGTTTTTCCGTGTATTTTTTTCTTTGCTTTTTTGTCAAATTTTTTATTCTGATATAATAGACTTTTGAAAACTCTTAAATATATATTTTGATTAAAGTAACTTATTGGTCGAACTATTGGATGTTTGTAGCAATGTTTTGTGTTTTTTCACACGTAAATCAATTCAAATTCAAGAATTATGCAAAATCGCTCCACCTTCACGTGCAATATTCGGAGAACAGTGAACTGCGATTGTTTTTTTTTTGTAAGAATTTTCCATAAATATTTCATGACGATACAGCTAACGAATACGAAATAAGCTACACCATCCCACACTCGCTGGAGTGACCCCAATTACAACGAAATGTATCAAATCCAGCAATGTGATGGAACATTTCCTTGAATCAAGGGTTCTGTTCAGAAAAGTATTTTTGGGGCGAAAAAATCCCCGCAAAATAATCCTAACGATTTTCACTGAAATCATTGAATTGATGGTTAGGCTTTAACGTAACATACAGTGGGGTATCCCGATAAAAGTGCACAATTCAAATTTTGTGTCAGCACTTTCTCATGGATGTAAAAAAAATCTGAAATTTGACAGCCGTCCATCGGCCAAACTTCAATAACTTTCTTAGTAAACATTTTTGAGTTCTGTAAAAACCAAAAAATAGACTATGATTGCAGTACTACGTGTGTGCAGTTTACTTGTATTAATTCGAATCATAAAATTAGTTATTATTACCCAGCAAAAAAATTGGAAGTACTTCCATTGGAAGCACATTTTAATCGCATCTCAAAATCCAAATAAAAATACTTAAAATAATGTTAAAAACATACCAAATAAAAACGTTACTTCTTTCAAATCGAAAATAGGAAAAGTAGTCAACTTTGGGTTAATTTCTCATTGTCTCTTTGTCTAATTTCAGTTTTTTACAGAACTCAAAAATGTTTAGTGGAACAAAAGTTATCGCATTTTTGCCAATGGATTTGGAATATGAGTCACTGTGCGTCGTCTATTGTTGCAGAAATAAAATTATGCGTTCGATTTCCAAATCACATACTCTTTTACTTCCACAACCAAAATGGAGATTTTATTTCCAAACAATTGAGGTTTTTGCTCCACTGTTCTCTTAGAAGTTGCAATTCACACAAACATATGTAAATAGGACAAATCTAAGGCTGTGTTATTTAACGCAAAATTTGATTTTTTAATTAGAAAAAAAAACAAATACAAAAAAGAGGGCTCAAAGATAAGCTTGTATGTAATTACCGAAATAAATTCCTAAGATTATTAACGACAATAGTTTACTTTAAAGAAAATTATTGAAATTTAGATTAAGTTTTAATAAGGCCCCACCCAAAACACGACAAAAACAAAGCATGTCAATGAGAAAAGAAACGTTTCCCTTCTTTACCACCCCCAAATCCTTGATAAATATTTCCAAAATTTAATGGTAAGCACATCAAAGTACTTAAAGCATTATAAGAGAATATTTTCGAAAATATGTAGATAAATTAAATTATAAATTTGAACTCTTGTAAAACGCGACGTACGACGACGTCGTGTTGAGAAACGCAAAATCAACCAAATTGAAGGAACTAATTGATGAATTGATGGCTGTAAGCTTCTTAGACAAGTAAGTAAGTGTAAATATATATATGTGTGTGTGTATATACATAAATGTACATAATACGGTACGACCACCACCACCACCCCCGAAAATAGATATGCGATACTTTGAAAAAAGCCCATAGGCACTTGTAGATTGTTTGTTGGACCTTGTAGACGATAGTCTCCCCCGCGTCAGTTAAACTGAACCATATTGTATATAGATAGTTGTCGAAATATATACATATGTATAGTATGTCAAAAGGGTTATCAAACAGGCACTAAATATATTTTTGTACAAATCGTGGCGTTGATTCTTTTTACGTTGCTTTTAATTGTAAAATTGTTCAACTTTGCCCCTTATTTTACAGCAATTTATTAATTTTAAAATTTTTAAAAATGTTGATAATTTTATTCATAGAATTTAAAATATTTAAATTTTTTGTATTTGTGGGCCCATAATGCATCGAAAATAAAGTGGTTATTGACGAACATATTATAAATAGAAAAGCAAAGCTAGCAAAGCTCTAGCTCAAATAAAACTATACATGGACCAGCATTTAGAATTCAAAATTTGCAAATAGTAAAAATTACAAAATATATAGATACCATTTGATGACCCTCTGCATACCCAATATACATAGATTTAATTAAGTCACACATGTACATCTCTAGATTTAAGCCGAACAATATACATATATTTACCACAATTGTTATATTCTTCTGATAAAGATTATCAACGAAATTTTATTCAATAAAAGTTTATATGTATTTTTGAGTGTAATTCATTCTTTCATTCATTTAATGGCGAAAACTTTCCACAGATGCCAAAGATTCGATTGAATTTGGTAAGTATTCCTGGGAACATCTGCAAACCTTGTGCGGCTCAGAAAAAAGTTTCGCAACAAATTTTGTGTTTAGCCAATAAAAGTTAGCACGCAGCATGCAACTGTGCCAGGCTAATTTGTTATTTTTAGAATTTTATGGAAATAGAAGATAATCATCCGGAAATTTGTATTTCCTATGAACGGAAGTTGCATGACAAAATAAATAAGGCAGGTATATGACAACAAAAGAAGAAAATGAAAAAAACAATGGATTCAAGTGTGGTGAGAAATGTATTTGAATGAGGGTGAAATATAATATGAAGGGACTTTGATTTATTTCTTTAAAGAAAATGGAAAATATTGTCCGATTGTTTCCTAAGTTTTCATTTATAAGTTGGACTTATGATAAGTGGGCAAACAAAGGAAATTGTTGTAGAGGTTCCGTTTTCTTATAGCGATGGCGGTTTGCTAATTCATCATGAATAGACTAACGATTCATGGTTCAATTCGGAAATCGCAATATTCAGAAATGTTCTACAACCGAAATTAGTACATCCCAGCAAAAACTGTACCATTTTTGGTTGGTACCATTTTTACCCTCTTGACGTTTCTACACAATTATAATTTCATCATTATAGCTATAGTCGTTTAGTTGGTAATATTTTTATCCCCCTGTACCATTGTATCCCTTGAAAGTACGAAGTTCGAAAAATCCGTTTATTCTCTGTGTCTACGTAGTCAGAGGAATGTATACTCCGAATTTCATGACTCTAGCTGCGGTCATTTTATTGGTACTATTTTTAACCCCTTTTATCATTTTAACCACAAAAAGTACGAATTTCGAAAAATCTGTTTATTTTAAGTGTCTACGCAATCAGAGGAATGTATACTCCGAATTTCATGACTCTAGTTGGGGTCATTTGGTTGGTACTATTTTTATCCCCTTTTTCTATTTTGACCGAAAAAAGTACGAATTTCGAAAAATCATTTTATTTTCCGTGTCTACACAGTAAGAGGAACGTATACTCCGAATTTCATGACTCTAGCTGCGGTCATTTGATTGGTACTATCTGTATCCCCTTTTTTCATTTTAACCCCGAAAAGTACGAATTTTGAAAAATCTATGTATTTTACTTGTCTATGCAATCAGAGGAATGTATACACCGAATTTCATTATTCTAGGGGCATCCGTTTGGGTGGTACCATTTTTATCCGTCCGTACCCATTGTATCCCTTGAAAGTACGAATTGGAAAAAAAAGCTTTTATATTTCATGTCTACGTAGTCAAAGGAATGTATACTCCGAATTTCATGACTCTAGTTGCGGTCATTTGGTTGGTACTATTTTTATCCCCTTTTTCTATTTTGACCGAAAAAAGTACGAATTCCGAAAAATCATTTTATTTTCCCTGTCTACACAGTAAGAGGAACGTATACTCCGAATTTCATGACTCTAGCTGCGGTTATTTGATTGGTACTATTTTTATCCCCTTTTTTCATTTTAACCCCGAAAAGTACGAATTTTGAAAAATCTATGTATTTTACTTGTCTATGCAATCAGAGGAATGTATACACCGAATTTCATTATTCTATGGGCATCCGTTTGGGTGGTGCCATTTTTATCCCTCTATTCCCATTTTACTCCTTAAAAGTACGAATTTGGAAAAAAACTTTTATAATTTGTATGTAATCAATTAGAGGAGAATCTTAGAATTTTATGACGATCAAGAATATATATACTTTATAGGGTCTCAGGTCGATATTTCAAGGTGTTACAAATGGAATGACAAAGTTAGTATACCCCCATCCTGGCGGTGGAGGGTATCAAAAATAAGAAAACTATACCTGGAAGAAGATATAGACGAAACCAGGTGGAATGTAAATGATTTGATAAGAAAGAATCCTTCACATTTTTTAATTCACGGTAACTGTGATATAAAAGTATGATGCGAGTACAATTGTTATCCAGTGAAAAATGAAATTCGTCGAATTTGCGATTTACATTCGAACAACAAGCAACCGCAGCAAACGTTTTAATGAATTCTCTGGAAACCCAGTATTTATCTTGTCCACACATTGTAGTCTTTAGTCATATTCTATGGAATGGGGAAACCTTGCGGAAATATTAAATCAAGATTGCCACAGCTTGTCTCTTTACTATTCCGGGTTTTTTCGGAAGAAATGTCTCTCTGTGTGTGAATGTCTATAAATAAAGAGACCTTGAAATGCAACCATAGAAAAGTTCGTTTCTTTTCAGAGTAATTAACATTGAAATGGATTCATTCCACGACAATAGGCCCGTTGCGACCCGACCCACTTGTTACATCGACTCGTTAAAGAGCATTCACGCACATGTAAGCATGTGTAAGTAATCGTAAAAGCAGAAATGTTGATTACTAATTACAAAATAAAAGGAACCACAATATGTGCCGCAAATACAAATACAAATGTCTTACATACATTAGAGTGGGTTGCAAAATTTTCGAAACTGCGCTAAAATAAGTAAGAAAATGTTAAACATTTTCATAGTTTTTTTTTTTAATTCTTGTTAGCTTATTTATCGCTGCCTAAAATAAAACACAATAATAAATGGATTTTTATAGGTATGTACATTAGAGCGACCCACGAAAAAATTAAAAGTTATCCCTCTCAAAATGAAGATTGATATGTTTTCTGATTATTCCCGAAATATTTCGGATCTATGAAGATACACTGGGGAGTTAAAACGTTTTCAAACGACATCTAAATATTGATTTCGAAGATTTGAATTATTCATCATTTTTACATGAGCCACCCTAATGTTAACAGATGTGCGTATATTTACATAACAATACCATACATTACATCCAGACAACTGAAGTCTTCTTCTTCCCATGTTTTACAGCAATTCTTGGAATGTGAACAACAAATTTGCCAAATCGGCTCTGATCATTCAAAAATTGGAAAACTAAAGAAATAGGTCTGTTTTTCATTACACCAGGATAATAATAATGTGATGACAAAATCCTTAAAAAGAGTTAGATTTTTACTTAAACTAAAACAAATAATATTTTACATTGTCGACAACTACAAAAAATAATTTGTAGTTGATATTTTTGGACCATAACTTCTAGGCTAAGTCGAACAATTCTAATATAAAATTATTTTTTATACTTGTAGACCCCCACCTATGAATGGGAGTATATTCATTTTGGCATTCCCTTTGTCATTCCTTATTCATGGGAGACTTCATAAAGTATATATGTGCCAGTTAGAATGATAGCGGTCTAAGTCAAAAATCCAAAAAAGAGATGTGTCAATTTTTCCCTTTACTTTGATCAGATCTCTATTTTATGAACTTTTATTTTTGAAATTTACAAAAATTGTCTTTAGTCTTGGTTTGAAAGTGGTCTACGTCACACTATATCCAATTACATTGATGTGTGATGATGTAAATAAACTTTTTTCTTTATTTAAAGTTTACTTTAAGTGATTCAGATAATTTGATTAACATATAAAATGATATTATTCATTTTCATTATTTTTTGATAATGAAATATTAGTTTTGCGAATAAAAGTAAACATTTTTTTAATTCAATTTCGAGAAGAATGAAAGGGGTCTAAGTCAATTCATCCTTTGAAAGTAGTGGTTTCCTTAGAGTTACCAACGTTGTCGATTTTTTATAAAAGTTCGATATAGTAGTATGATATTCTGAGAAAAAAATGTTGTGCTTCGGTGGAAAAATATTTTTCAATTGACTCAAACTTAAACCATTGCATACTTCATTCAGAATGGATAATATATTCAGGGCAAGGTAAAATTCTAAGACGATCTAGCCATGTCCGTCTGTCTGTCTGTTGAAAACACGCTAGCCGCCGAACGAAATGGGCTAGGAGGTTCAAACTTTCCCTAAATGTATCTAATGGTTGCAGACCGGTTGGGATTAAAAGTGGACGAAATACGAAAACAGCCCTAATATTTTATTTAAGCGATTTTTATACCCTCCACCTCCAGGTTGGGGGTATACTAACTTAATCATTCCATTTGTAACACCCTGAAATATCGACCTGAGTCCCTATAAAGTATATATTCTTGATTGTAATAAAATTCTAAGACGATCTAGCCATGTCCGTCCGTCTGTTGAAAGCACGAACTCTAAACGAAAGGAGCCAGGAGGTCCAAATTTTACATAAATGCGTCTTATAGTCGTAGATCGGTTGGGATTGAAACTGGGCGAAATCGGCCCAAAGGGACTAAAAATACCCATAATAACCCATAATATTTAAGAGTATTTAAGCGTGTTTTTTCCAATCTATCTTTCCCCCTATAACAAAAACGTGCACCATAAAGTGATTCTTACTCATAGGGGCCGAAATGGGGCAAAAAGGATAAAAATGGTACCTATCAAACGACAACAGCCAGAAACATGAAATTTGGTGTGTACATTCCTCTAATTGAGTAGATACATTATGTAAAAGTTTTTTCCAAATTCGTACTTTTAAGGGGTAAAATGGGAATGGGGGGATAAAAATGGTACCAACCAAACGGCTGCGTCTAGAATAATGGATTTCGGTGTATGCATTCATCTGATTGCGTAGACACGTAAAATAAACGGATTTTTCGAAATTCGTACTTTTTGGGGTTAAAATGGAAAAGTGGGATAAAAATAGTACCAACCAAATGACAGCAGCTAGAGTCGTGAAATTTGGCGTATACATTCCTCTGACTGCGTAGAAACGAAAAATAAAAGTTTTTTTTCAAATTCGTACTTTCAAGGGATACAATGGGTACAGAGGGATAAAAATAGTACCAACTAAACGGCTATAGCTAGAATGATGAAATTCGTGTGTGTACATTCCTTCAATTGCCTAAACACGTAAAATCCCAATAAGCACAAAGTCGGACTCGGATCCGATTCGGATCCGATTTGAGTCCGATATGTCGGACTCCGCTTTCTCTGTTCCGATTCGGATCCGATTTGAGTCCGAGATGTCGGACTCCGCTTTCTCTGTTCCGATTCGGATCCGATTTGAGTCCGATATGTCGGACTCCGCTTTCTCTGTTCCGATTCGGATCCGATTTGAGTCCGAGATGTCGGACTCCGCTTTCTCTGTTCCGATTCGGATCCGATTTGAGTCCGAGATGTCGGACTCCGCTTTCTCTGTTCCGATTTGAGTCCGAGATGTCGGACTCCGCTTTCTCTGTTCCGATTCGAATCCGATTTGAGTCCGAGATGTCGGACTCCGCTTTCTCTGTTCCGATTTGAGTCCGAGATGTCGGACTCCGCTTTCTCTGTTCCGATTCGGATCCGATTTGAGTCCGAGATGTCGGACTCCGCTTTCTCTGTTCCGATTCGGATCCGATTTGAGTCCGAGATTTCGGACGCTTTCGATTCAGGTTTGCAGTAAAAATTTGGAGTTTTATTAATGAATTTATTTATTATTTTGAATTTATTACTTAGTATATATGTGGTGAAATAAGCAACAATTAGATGAAAAGTAATATGACATTAAAATTTAATATATTAATAAGTATATGACTCATATGTAACAGACATCATATTAGTGTATAAGACCAGCGGAGCAAAAAATACTTCCAATATGCAATGGACAGATTTACGAAAAAAACAAAATATAACAACCCAATAAGCACATCGGATCCGACTTCTCTGATTTGGTTTCGAGATCGGGTCCGATTTCGGTTCGAGATCGGTCACGAGAACGGGAGCAATTCCCTCTTCGATATCGGACCGAGAATTGAGTCCGATTTCGAAATGATATCGGACCCGAACTCAAAACGATGTCGGAACCAACATCGAAGTGAGTTCGGATCCGATATCATTTCGAAATCGGACTCAATTCTCGGTCCGATATCGAAGAGGGAATTGCTCCCGTTCTCGTGACCGATCTCGAACCGAAATCGGACCCGATCTCGAAACCAAATCAGAGAAGTCGGATCCGATTCGGATCCGATGTGCTTATTGGGATAAAGAGATTTTACAAAGTCGTACTCATAAGGGGGTAAATTTTGAAAAAGGGAATAAAAATGGTACCAACCAAATGGTCGCAGCTAGAATCATGGAATTTGGTGTGTACACTCCTCTTTTTCCAAATTCATACTTTCTACTTTTATGGCAAAAAATTTTTAAATAATGAAGTTAGGTTATTTTGCACTATGAACGTGAGATAAGGGATTTTCAAAATTTTTACTTCTGTAATTAATATTGAATGGAAATACAACCAGCTGTAGCACCCACTATCTACCAATATTTGTGGCATTTAAGCTTTTTTGAAAATATAAATATATGTAAGAATATTTATTTTTTTGAATTGACTTCAAGTATTATTTCGATATATATAGTGTAAACGTATTGGTAGCCTTGCCTTATAAGCGTGGTTTGAAGCAATAAAAATATTATATTTATAAATAAATTATTTTGTAAGTATGTTTTTGGTTTGCCTATATTAAAAAATTATATTTTCCTGTACTATTACTGCACTTCTACGAAAATCGACAGCCTCTGCGGAATGTAATCCATGGTGTAGGGTATATAAAGTTCGGCCCGGTCGAACTTGTTTTTTCCTATTGAGGGAAAAATTAACATTACATCGCACCTTTGTTATCCCAGCTTATACAAGAAGCCTTAACATGTCAGTTTGCATTTCACATCCGCTCTGACATTAATAACAAGACGCCAAATTCAAAGTGCTACACAGATCAACAAAAACCCCTCAAGATTTCTTAGAGGATTTACTATAAATAAATACGAATTTGGCCCAACAGCATAATCTCTCTCGCAATCTCTTTTGGAGAACCCTGATTAAAGCTGCCAAATCCAGGTCCACTTCCGGCTTCACTGATGTACAACATATTGGGTGACCATGACCTCCTTTCCCGACCAGTGTAAGTGTCTGCAGTACGACAGTATGTCGTGGATATGACTGAGTGGGTGGCTGGCTCCTGCCTTAACGATGATGCAAGTACATATTACATATTAATCACTGCCACATGTGGCATAAAATCCATGCTCATTTACCAAGTTGTCGTTATGAAATGCCTAAAATGATAAATTGTTTAAAACCAACACATTAAATCCATGCCCCACGGCAACAACCAAAATCGGATTACGAGTACAATGGAAACCTTTTTTCATTATCGTGCTTATGCAACTCGTAAAATGATAACCTCCTCCTCTTCAAACATGAGAAGACTATACACCCATACGGATTGCCCTGCCAGTCAAGTGTACATGGAAAAATAACTACGTTCGTACGTAACGCGCTCACAAATTAATTAGGAATAAATTGGCATTACTTATTAAATAAATTACTTATTTATTGGCGTTTATTTATTATTTATGAGAAGTAATTATGCAGTAATGATATGACATTGTCGGTTATTGTTAATACCCATGTGGCAGTTACGCCTACTTACAATGCGCACAGAAATTATTTTGTTTTTGTAGTTTGTCAAAATGCCATAATTAATGATTTATCACAAGGTCAGAAGTAATTCCTGCGAAGGACTACAACCGCACTGCGGCCTTTTCTTATCCACTTCTCCACCCTTTTCTTATCCATTTGCCAACCCTTTACAGTACTTTCCCCACATGGCAAAGTACAATATTCCTTCACCAGAGGTTGAAGTGTTTGTGCATTTTGTCATTCCGTTTGCAACACCTTGAAATAATCATCGGAGACCCCATAAAGTATGTATGAGGGTCTGAAAGCAATAACCAATTTTTAACTTCAATCGAAAGGGTTCAGGTTTTGTCTTTTGGGGAGAAAGGGATAGGCCTAGATCTACGAGTAAAATGCGATATATTTTTTGTTAGAGTAAAATTGAAATCTAAAAATATTCTTGGCTACAATCGAAAGGGTTTAGGAGCTACCACTAAAAAAGGGATATATTTTCTGTCAGAGTAAAACAAGAGTATAATATCCGAGGCCGCAAGATCTGAATATACATATTTTTGGAAAGAGGACCTCAAAATCAGAAAATTTATCTTTTGTGTAAACTGTGGTCAAAATAAAAAATCCAAAAAACTAAAATAAAAATTTTCTAAAACAAAAAGCGAAAAAATCTCGTAAAATTCCTCGATAAGTTTCGATTTATCGAAATCATACATATCGAAAAAACAGACTTTTATAGAAAACTCAAAAATATACAGAAAAATAAAAATTTTTGGTTTTAACTCAGTTATCGAAATTGTAAATTAAAAAAAAAAAAATATTTTTAGTTCCTTTGAAAAAAGGGAAAAAATCTGGTAAAAACACTCGATAAGTTTCGAGTTATCAAAAATAGATGCACAATTCAATATTCAGCAGGCTACAGCTGAATTTTATATTGTGGGCGACAATATGTGAAAGAATTTTTAAATTTGCTGTATTTATGGAAAAAATATAAAATGCCTGAATCAAAGACGCAATAAAAACATTTCTAGCAACTTCAACTTATTGCAACTTCATTATATTTCAAATTTTGTATGATAAACAACGACAACACGACAAGCGAACGTATACACAAAAAAGTACAGTTTTGTTGTTGTAACAAAAAGGGTAGTCAAAATCATTTGCAATTTGATATTTGAAAATGTGTTTATAATCACTTTAAACGTGAAAAATATATCCGCTTTAGCCATGCCCCTTCCTGTACCTCCCACACAATTGTCTCTATCCTAGGTTCAATTAAATTTATAACTCCTTTGCCAGTGCCTGAAATCCATTAGAACTTCATATTTGATCATGTTTTTACAATTTTTAACAAATATGGAAGCTGGGTCCCATTGGAACAAACTTCTACTACCTTCCACAAACATACTCCGGAGCTAAGCAAAATTTAAGTCCTTCCCTACACATGTTCTCTGAGAGTGAGGGTATACATAAATCGACTTAGCCGACGACTGACGTTTTCTTACTTGTTTGTATTGATTTTATGGAACAATTAATATGATCACAAGAATAAATTTGTAGTTGCCGGACACAAACCTAAACGCAAGACAATTGTTCAAAAACAACAAGAACAAAGTATGTTATTTGTTATTGCCACATATGTATATTGTGTTTGTTCGACATCAGCTTAATGAAAACTTTTTAAGATGGAAATATTTGGTCATCATTGATTTGCAATTTCTATAATTTAAAAGAATTTTGGGAAACTTTCAATAATGCCACAATCATATTACTTTTAGTACAATGTCATGGCAACAACAAAATCAAATCCATTCAATTGAATTCTGCCTTTGGATTGTTTCCAAATCAATGTCCATAGTTTGAACTGTTCTTTGAAGTATCATTTCTTTATAATTGTTCACAAAGGACATTGCAAAGAATAAATATCTGAAACAATTGCTGTCTATGGAAATCAATTTAATTGTATTTGTCTTCATGGAGAGCTATTGCAATTATTTGCTCATAATTATCATCATGTTGTATATCCTTTTGCAAATAGATTTCGTATTTGTTCTGCGCATTTCAATGGAGCACTTAACAACTCGCCATAACAACTGAAGAGTGTTATCGATAACGTTTGATAAGTACGCTTAATGATATCCCTGTGCAATGTTTGTGATCTTTTGAGGGGAATGGCATGTCCTTGGTGAGGGTGTGGCACATGCTTTGGCTAGTGGCGAGCGCAATGACTGGCGGCGAAAGAAATGTCTCAGATTCTCTGGTGCAAATGCAAAAAATTCTATGGAATATCAACTTGTTGTCTGTCATGTGGTATTCCAAGTTAATTTCAAACTTGAGTGCTTCTGAGAAATGGAAGGAATGTTGAAAAAGGAATTTTACTTTTACTTTATTATTTATGTAAATTTGCATCGGACAAAAAGGCGAAGACGAGGACAACACCTAATGTATAATTCTTTGTTTATATTGCATGTGTGTGCATAGTTGACCTCCCAGCGGGAAAATTTGGAAGGCCGTCCCTTAGAAGGCCTTCTAAAATGTCTTCTCTGCGGATCCGAAACACTTTAATATATGCCTTCTGCAAATAGGCATTCTTCCCGCATGAAAAATGTTTCGGCGCACATTCTTACCTCGCTTCTCTAAGAAGGCATACAAGAAGGATAATCATCAGCATTTAGATATTCAATACTCATTATTGACTGCCTTCTTTTAGAAGACATTTAAAAAGGCCTTCTCATTTCCTATTATATAGATCCAATGGACATTCTTCATTACCTTCCTTTAGAAGGCCTGTTAGTATGCTGGAAGAATTAAGGCAGTACGGATGGAGTCGATTTTGTTATTTTTACGAGTTTTATGAAAAATATTTTTACAATTCTTCTGATTTGAACTCAATTAAAATAAATTTATTTAAAACTAGCTGAACCCCGCCCGCTTCGCCAGGCAAAAAAAAAAAAAAACAAATGGTTAAATTACGTTCCAATTTTCAGCCTTCTAGCTCTCAATAACACTTTTGCCACGCCCACTCCACCCACAAAATGAAAATCCAAAATACGCCATCAAATTCATCTTTGTAATGATCAGTAATATATACGTTACAATTTTCAGCATTCTACCTAAAAAACACTATTTATTATTTATTATTATTTATTTATTTATTTGCCAACTTTGCCCACAAAACGAAATTCCAAATATTGGCATCAAATTAATGTTTCTCGTGGTCAGTAATATATGTACCAATATTCAGCCTTCTAGCTCCCAAAAACACTATTGCCACGCCCACTCCGCCCACAAAATGAAAATCCAAATTTCGGCATCATATTTATCATTCTCGTGTTCATTAATATATACGTTCCAATTTTCAGTCTTCTAGCTCAAAAACACTATTGCCACGCACACTCCGCCCACAAAACGAAAATCCAAATTTCGGCATCATACTTATCATTTTCGTGGTCAGTAGTATAAATGTACCAATTTTCAGCCTTCTAGCTCCCAAAAACACTATTGCCACGCCCACTCCGCCCACAAAATGCAAATCCAAATTTCGGCATCATATTTATCATTTTCGTGGTTAGTAGTATAAATGTACCAATTTTCAGCCTTCTAGCTCCCAAAAACACTATTGCCACGCCCACTCCGCCCACGAAATGAAAATCCAAATTTCGGCATCATATTTATCATTCTCGTGTTCATTAATATATACGTTCCAATTTTCAGTCTTCTAGCTCAAAAACATTATTGCCACGCACACTCCGCCCACAAAACGAAAATCCAAATTTCGGCATCATATTTATCATTTTCGTGGTCAGTAGTATAAATGTACCAATTTTCAGCCTTCTAGCTCCCAAAAACACTATTGCCACGCCCACTCCGCCCACGAAATGAAAATCCAAATTTCGGCATCATATTTATCATTTTCGTGGTCAGTAGTATATATGTACCAATTTTCAGCCTTCTAGCTCCCAAAAACACTATTGCCACGCCCACTCCGCCCACAAAATGCAAATCCAAATTTCGGCATCATATTTATCATTTTCGTGGTCAGTAGTATAAATGTACCAATTTTCAGCCTTCTAGCTCCCAAAAACACTATTGCCACGCCCACTCCGCCCACGAAATGAAAATCCAAATTTCGGCATCATATTTATCATTTTCGTGGTCAGTAGTATATATGTACCAATTTTCAGCCTTCTAGCTCCCAAAAACACTATTGCCACGCCCACTCCGCCCACAAAATGAAAATCCAAATTTCGGCATCATATTTATCATTTTCGTGGTTAGTAGTATAAATGTACCAATTTTCAGCCTTCTAGCTCCCAAAAACACTATTGCCACGCCCACTCCGCCCACGAAATGAAAATCCAAATTTCGGCATCATATTTATCATTGTCGTGGTCAGTAGTATATATATACCAATTTTCAGCCTTCTAGCTCCCAAAACACTATTGCCACGCCCACTCCGCCCACAAAACGAAAATCCAAATTTCGGCATCATATTTATCATTCTCGTGTTCATTAATATATACGTTCCAATTTTCAGTCTTCTAGCTCAAAAACACTATTGCCACGCACACTCCGCCCACAAAACGAAAATCCAAATTTCGGCATCATATTTATCATTTTCGTGGTCAGTAGTATAAATGTACCAATTTTCAGCCTTCTAGCTCCCAAAACACTATTGCCACGCCCACTCCGCCCACAAAATGAAAATCCAAATTTCTACATCATATTTATCATTCTCGTGGTCAGTAGTATATATGTACCAATTTTCAGCCTTCTAGCTCCCAAAAACACTATTGCCACGCCCACTCCGCCCACAAAATGAAAATCCAAATTTCCATTTTTTTTAAAACCCGTGCTGAGAAAATACCTTACCAACAAAGTACAAATCATCAAAATCGGTTTGGCCAATCTCGAGTTATGGGATTACATCGCTTCGGACACTTTCTTTTATATATATAGATAATAATAACTCAATGAGATGCTTGTAAGATGGCATGTGTACTTTATTGCTTGGTGCGATTTTTTAAACGCAAATACGGCAAGTGAGTTGTGCTTCTCGTTTGTTTGAGAGAATCATCTCCTTATAGAGGCCGGGTTTGATGTTCGCTGCGAAGCCACTTGAAACGACTTTTGACATGGTCGAAATCATGATCGTGGTAGTCTGCAGCCAAGTAATAAATGTCACCATGCCATTTGCATTCAATTAAATATAGATGCAAAATTGTCTTGAGCCAGGACAATATCCCAGTTCAAATCAAATAATTCGTAATTATTACATTTTTTCAAATGTTTTGTTTGTTTAGTGATAAAAATATTTCTTGTTGTGGTCGTTGTGTCTTTCTTTGAAACAACTAAAAGAGGCAATATAATACAGATCGACATAGATCCGCTTTCTGAGTCGATTTAGCAATATCTGTCTGTCTATGCATCTATTCCTGTAATCTATTCGGGGTAATACGAACTCTAATTAGTATTAAACAAATCGGTTTAAATGTAGATATAGCCTTTATACAAATGGATTTATACGTGTTTTCATATAGACCCATAAACAGTGGAAATAGGGACGTTTACGCCCACTAACATCCACTACAATATATTTATCGGGGATGAAACAGAAAAATATTTAACTCAACTTCAAGAACAAACTTTCGTTTGTTCTTACTTTATTACCAAAATATTTATCATATCCTTCATACTTTCTTCAGAAATTAATATTATTACACGTCAGACGCCCATTCCTGAAGGCATTTTACAAGGCCTTCCCATTAGATGCTACACGTTGCATAAATCATGCTTGCTTGCTGCTTGCCTTCTTCGGATAGGCATGCTAGAAGGCCTTGCGAGAGAAGGCAGCGCGGAAGGTGTTCGATTTATCGATGGGTATTTTCTACACACTTTTTGTTGTAAACGCATAACAAAATTCTGTGGCTCATTCCTACTTACCTTCTTTCGCCAGGCCTGCCAAAAGAAGGCAGTGGCGAAGGTGTTCGCTTCGATTAAGGTCGTGTGTTTCTATAAACTTTTTGACACGTAGAGACTATTTTTGGACCTTCTAGAGGGCCTTCTGGAAGGGCTTTGGTTGCAGGCCTTTCAGAAGGTCTTTGGTAGGAGGCCTTCTAGTTGGCCTTTTGTCAGAGCCCTTCTAGAAGGCCTGCGAATAGAAGCGAGAGGGAAGGCCTTGCTCTCCAATCTTACCCTGTGTTAATTTTAAATGAGCATAGAATGCAGCAAGCATGCCTTATGCGTCCCTAAGAAGGCCTTGCGTACGCCTTCTTTTTCCCGCTGGGCTGTTGTTGAATTGTGTTTGTGATAATGGCCAACAAACAATGATTTTGGTTGATTCACGAGTCGGTGGGGTAAATAATGTGTGTTTTATGCCTAGATATTTTATAAAAAAATAAAATTTCTGAAATAAATTTACAAATAATCAGAGCAACAATCTCAACAAATACTTGGTTGAAGGACAAAATTTGCTGATATTTTTTGGATTTCTAAACTAGAAAACGATATTAAAAAACCATAAAAATTAAAAAATTGAAAAAAGTATTTTGTTTAGATCTATAGGGTTAAGAATATGTATACTAAATATCTTTCAATCAGCGTTTTGAGAATTTTTGAAAATAATTTTTTATAGACTAATTCCATATGAAACGGAACAGAAATTTTCTGTAGGTTCTCCGATTTTAATGAAATTTTGTACTTCAGAATAAGAGATATGGAACTGCTTTTACCAATTTTCGAAAAATATGAAAATATAATGTCTACAATATAGAAGATCGAAAATCAGGCTTTTTTCATAAGGCAATTTTAACAAATTAAATGTCACCATGCCATTTGTAAATAAATTTGCATTCTATTAAATATAGATGCAAAATGGTCTTGAGACAGGACAAAATCTATTTTTTTCTTAATTTCTTGAAAGGTATCTCTTCGACTATAGTATCAGTAAGACGCTCCATAACGTGAAATAATTAGAACCGCTTAAAAAGTTGTGGATATTCCCAATTAAAATAATCTTTGACTTGTTTAATGCGTTGTCCCAAAATAATGCGGGGTTTCCCTTTTTGTGAAGCCATCTTCAGCGGTTTGGCTGACACCAGCCAGCCAATCAATTTAAGCTTTGCACATGGTAATATTTTTCCCAAACTTAGTTTAGGTTCGAAGATGGGCGATATTGCCACACCCCTTCTGGTACCTCCCACACAAAAAGACATAAGCATTTATAAAAAACCGGTGTAACATTCACACGGGTAGTCAAATTCATTTGAAATTTGATATTTGAAATTTTTTTTTATAAACACTTTAAATCAAAAAAATATTTACGCTTCAGCCACGCCCCTTCTTGTACCTCCCACACACTTGTAAATATAAATGAGGAAGCTAGGACCATATGCCACAAACCTTCTAATACCTTCCACACAAATCATCCGACCCTAAGTAATTTCCATAGATATGTTCTCTGAGAGTGAGTTTATATATAAGTCGGTTTATTCGACTGACGTTTTCTTACTTGTTATTTTCAGGTTTATGTTTGAAATTGCCTTCAGTTCAGCCATCATGAAGCTCATTTTTTGATCCGATGAGATACAGCCGAGCCAGTTATTGTAGTCATATGAATGATATGGTGTTCCATTATTAAATGACAAAGTTCTGCCTTTCCAATGAAACCAGAAATAAAAAAAAATCAGTACTTTTTTATAGCCGATTCTAATTTAAAATTTTAAATGCATGACTTTTTTAGCCATGTCCATCTGTTGATCCCTTCGTCCATGTGACTGGCTCGAGAACATTATAACTTTGGAAATAAATTAAAAAATTCAACACGCAAGCTTAGTATAAGTTGGGAGATGGGCGAAATTGACACACCACTTCGATTGTCCCCCATATTCATAGGGATATTCCGAATTAGTTATACTTCGATATGATGTTTGAAACAAATTATTCGATTAATCGAACTATATGTGGTCTGATATCCCATTGTCCTTATTTCGTATACCACAATAGCTGTCATCCAGTCTTCGTTGCATACTTCCTCTTAGTAAGACCCTCGGTATGTACAACTGAAGTCTGTTGTTATTTTTTTTCATTGTCTTTTACGGACTTCTTATAATCGTATATCCTTTTAACCGCACTACCGATGATAAGTTAAAAGCTTGTTTTCCATTCACCCTTCCCCAACCACAAAAGCATCACAACATTCCATGTTGATAAAGCACAAAGAGGAATAAAATAATCGTCCTTCAGTGCAAGTCTGCTCGCCGCCATAATATGGCATGCACTCAGAAAAAAGTGAACCCTATAACGAGTTAAAATGAAATAAAATTTAGGAAAATTGAACTTCGTATAGCACTAAAGCAAAATTTTCTCACATCAAGTTCAAACTTTTCCTTGAAAGTAGTACATGCTTTTAACTTAATTCCAGTTCAATTTTCCTCAAACTCAGTAAATATTTACTCAAACTAAGGAAAATTCCAGTAAGTCTTTCTTCAAACCAAGTACATTTTTACTAAATCTAAGTAACATTTTTTTAACATTTGCCTAAATCTAAGTAACTTTTTCCTAAAACCAATTTTTACTAAATTCAAGTAAAATTTTCCACAAACTAAGTAAATTTTTCCTAAAACTAACTAAATTTTTACTAAATCTAAGTAAAATTTTGCTCAAAATTTCCTAAAACTAAGTAAATTTTTACTCAAATCAAGTAAATATTTACTTAAACTGAGGACTTTTTCCTCAAAACGAGTAAATTTTTACTTAAACTGAGGAAAATTTTACTTGATACAAGGAAAAAATTAACTTAAAACAAGTTCAACTTATCTAAAAATAATTGAAGCTATTGATTTTGCTTCAGAGTATGCAAAACTGATACAAAAATTGACAACAAGAAATATTTCTAAAGAATGCATTATACCTCTGCCATAAACAGCTGAGCCATTATTCCATGATTGCAAGATAGGCGCCTTCGAAGTGGTTGTTTAGAATAATAGTTGAAGTATTTAAAAAATAAGTCTCGGCAAACGAATGAGAATTGCTTCTTAAGATTAATATTCAAGAATTTTCTAAACAAATTGTGTGATTTTTTATCAGTTCATTAATACCTAAATGTATAAAGAACTCGGCATAAATTTCAGTAAACACATTAACTTAATTTTAATAAAGAACTCATTTTTTAGTTAAAATTTCCCAAATGAATTTTTTTCCATTCAAAAAAATCGTAATATTTTTCTTACTTAAAACATTGGAAATTTTCTTCCACACAAGTTTGAATTTACCTAATTGTAAGAATTTGTTATTAGAAACATTGAAAAGTTTTTAAGTTAATTTACTACCCTATTTCTGGTAAATGAACTATTTGCTGTGACTTTGAAATAAGGAATTTTTACTCATACTTAGTTAATTTTCCTATTTTCAAGTAAATTTTTACTAAACTATAGTAAAATTGTTGAACTAAATTGGATTATGGATTTTATTCAAATTTAAGAATGCAATTTTTCTGAGTGTGATTCGAACCCGCATCCTTGGAAAAAACTCATTTTACTTTACTTTATTACCCATTCTCGTCTGCATTCATTATCAATGCTTCAGTTCGTAATGGTAGGTGCGCCGCAACGTGGTTAAAGGATATCATCATAGAATCCTTATCCTCTTTGAGAGAAGTGAATAAATAGTTAACAAGCAGTGATTTCAAAGTATTTCCGTTTAAATAAATTGAGGAATTAATGTGGTTATGCAAATAGCTTATGGTGTCGATAAGAGGAGCCAATTGGAATTTATTATTTATTACCGCCATTCATTGCAGTGAACATGTGGGCATGTAGAGATGTCGATCTGCCAATACTGCGGTAGTTGTGAAAACGTGGGATTTTATTCGCTTGCCATATCCTTTATTAAGTACGCAGAATTATTAAACTGATTGGTTTTTCAAATGTGAATTATAAGCGATAAAAGAACATGTGGATTTCACCGTGCCTGGTATATCCAAAATGTATATAAAGTTTCCAGCTCCTAGATGATAGTGATAAATATCGGCTAACAAAACTGCGATGTATATAGATTCAGCGAATATTTCCAAGTTGATCGGGTTCCACCACCAGGATGGGGGTATACTAACTTTGTCATTCCGTTTGTAACAACTAGAAATTTCGACCTATAAAGTCATAAAATTCTAAGACGATATAGCCATGTCCGTACGTCCATCCGTCTGTTGAAAGCACGCTAGCATCTAAACGAAAGGAGCTAGAACGTTCAAATTTTACATAAATGCGTCTTATAGTCGTAGATCGGTTTGGATTGAAACGGGGCGAAATCGGCCCAAAGGGAAAAATTTTTCCCTCACAAGGACTAAAAATATCCATAATAATCCCTAATATTTTAGCGTATTTAAGCGTGTTTTTTGAATATGTCTGTTTATATTTGCTTGATATTTGGTATGCGCATTCCCCTTATAGCAGAAACGTGCACCATAAAGTGATTCTTATTATGGGGCAAAAAATGGATAAAAATAGTACATATTAAAAGGCAATAGATAGAAACACGAAATTCGGTATGTACATTCCTCTAATTGAGTAGATATATAATATAAAAGTATTTTTTCCAAATTCGTACTTTTAAGGGGTAAAATGGGAATAGAGGTATAAAAATGGTACCAACCAAACGGCTGTACCTAGAATAATGAAATTCGGTGTATACATTCCTCTGATTCCATAGATAAGTAAAATACACGGATTTTTCAAAATTCGTACTTTTTGGGGTTAAAATGAAAAAGGGGATACTAGTAGTACCAAACAACCGCAGCCAGAGTCATGCAATTCGGAGTATACATTCCTCTGACTGTGTAGACACGGAAAATAAACTGATTTTTCGAAATTCGTACTTTTTGGGGTCAAAATAGAAAAAGGGGATAAAAATAGTACCAACAAAATGACCGTAGCTACAGTCATGAAATTCGGAGTATACATTCCTCTGACTGCGTAGACACGGAAAATAAAAGGCGTTTTTTCCAAATTCGGAATTTCAAGGGCACAATGGGTACGGAGGTATAAAAATGGTACCAACCAAACGGCTACACCTAGAATACTGAAATTCGGTGTATACATTCCTCTGATTGCGTAGACACTTAAAATAAACAGATTTTTCGAAATTCGTACTTTTTGGGGTTAAGATGATAAAAGGGGATAAAAATAGTACCAATCAAATGACCGCAGCTAGAGTCATGAAATTCGGAGTATACATTCCTCTGACTGCGTAGACACGGAAAATAGAAAAAATGGAAAAAGGGGATACAAATAGTACCAACTAAATGACCGCAGCTAGAGTCATGCAATTCGGAGTACAAACACAAACGAACGAGAATCACAACTCACTTGCCGAATTTGCGTTTAAAAAATCGCACCAAGTAATAAAGTACACATACCATCTTACAAGCATATCATTGAGTTGCATACGCGTGCCAACGCTCATTTGTTTTATTTTATTTTATTTATATTTATTTATAAAATTATTTTTTCAATATTTGTATTTGTTTTGGTTTCAATATTTGTATTTGTTTTAGTATTAAAACAATTATATTTTCCTGTAATATTGCTGCACTTCTACGAAAACCGACAACCTCGGTGCTATGCAATCCATGGTGGAGAATTCGGCCCGGCCGAACTTAACGCCGTTTTTAATTGTTTTGAAGTATTTCTGTAATTTCTGATATGTTTGATTTGATATTTTCCTGATGATATGGATCCCTAGTTGGTCAACTCGGTCATGTCACATTGCATTTATTGCTGTTGTTTGTATGTATTGTTGGTCTGTGTTGTCATTTATTCTGATTTAAGACCCAAGGCTGTGCTGAAGTCTTCAGCAGAACCCAAAAATAGCAAAAAGGCAAGTGAGACCTATATTGTTAAAGTTGACTTCGAAGTTTCGATGGACGCTGGCCCATCTCGTCAGAACTGTTGACGATCCATCATATGATCAGTCAGCGCCGCCTACATCTCAAAATAAAAACACATCACTGGTATTGATGGTAACGCCATCACTGCCATTCTTGGGTTTCTGGTTTCTTTAGTTGTCAACTCACCTTGTACTGAGACAGATGGCAGTCCCTGCCAGATAAATACATTATTAAAAAATGCAATTTGTTTGGTTTTTTAAATTGTCCCTTCTAGACTCCGTCTAGGGGAGACCAACAGGGCCACCAAACTGGTAGGATTCTGTTTAAGAACTTTCGCAACGTACCTTGCAATCGCAAATTATTTATATTATTCCAGTTCTAAACACAAAATTAATAGAAGGAAGTTATAGACAAAAGTTAAAAAAAACATCATTTCGCTTGTACATTTTCTTTCTAACTGGTCATCAACATTGTGGTCATCTCCAAAATTGTTCAATTTTTCAATAGAAAAAATATTCACAAATGTCGAAGCAACAAAGCAATTTTTTATTAATTTATTTATTATTTTGATAAAATATTACCAGCATAGTTGTAATATTTTATCCAAATCCAAATTCTAAAAATGTCCTCACTTGGGATATTTGGGTATTTTGTTGGAAAAGTCATTACTTTTTCTTGCAAACCCCCATCACTCTAAGCAGTAGGGAATTATATATCATTTAGGACAGAAACAAGTGTAACGTTTCAAATCCGCTTCATGATATTTTAGCTGTTCGTGCCATGTCCGTCCTTCCATCCGTCTGGGAGGAGGAGTTAAGGAATCCCTTTGAACATAGTAAATGGGTACCTCCCACGCAAATGGTACGTCCATGTTTCTACACTAAGAAAAATAGCATTCCTAAATTTGAGTGAAATCCATACTCCAATTTAGTTCAACAATTTTACTCCAGTTTAGTAAATATTTCCTTGAAAATGAGTAAAGTTTCCTTATTTCAATTCAAAGTCATAGCATTTATCGCTTATATGCACGTCGGTTATAAGCATTTCCCGCTTACATTCATTCAAACTTGTGCAATTTCACTTTGTCATTTAAAATACACGGAAATTTTTTTGCTCATAAGCATTCGTTTATATGCATTTCTCGCTTTTATGCATCAGGAATTTGGAGAATTTAAAGCAATCCCATGAAAATAAAATCGGATATATGCAGCTCCAATTTCTTGGATTATTTTGAAGAAACTATCGATAAAGCACAGTTTGTGCGTACATTTCTAATGATATCTTTTTATTTTTACACTTTGTATCTCCTAAAAACCAAATAAATTAAAGGTGATCACTTATTTTTAAATATTTGATTTGAACTGGGATATTGTACTGGCTCAAGGCCATTTTGCATCTATATTTAATATAATGCAAATTTATTTACAAAAGGCATGGTGACATTTATTACTTGGCTGCAGACTACCACGATCATGATTTCGACCATGTCAAAAGTCTTTTCAAGAGGCTTCGCAGCAACTTTTCAACATCAAACCCGGCCTCTATAAGGAGATGATTCTCACAAACGAACGAGAAGCACAACTCACTTGTCGAATTTGCGTTTCAAAAAATCGCACCAAGAATAAAGTATTTTAAACGTATATATTATTATGAATTTCCTTCAATAAAATTTAATTCAGACAAATCTTGTTTGAAATAAAATTTTGTAACATATATGTATGTACATATATATTCATGGAGTCTCTCTGATCTATCTAACCTGGTTTTTATATATGCACAGATGATGCATATAACTGAGTTTTTATATATGCACTTTCCGCTTATATGCACTTAAAGCCGAACATTTTTGGGAATGCATATAAGCGATAAATACTGTAGTTCATTTACTAGAAATAGGGTAATAAATTTACTTAAATACATTTCATTTCATCCAATAAAAAATTCTTACAATTGAGTAAATTCATACTTGTGTGGAAGAAAATTTCCTAGGTTTTAAGTAAGAAAAATATAAGGTTTTTTGTGTATGGAAAAAATTTCATTTCGGAAATTTTATCTAAAAAATTAGTTTTTTCTTAAAATTAATTCAATGTGTTTACTGAAATTTATGCCGAGTTCTTCATACATTTAAGTATTAATGAACTGATAAAAAATAACTACAATTTGTTTAGAAAATTCTTGAATATTAATCTGAGAAGCTATTCTCATTCGTTTACCGAGACTTATTTAGTTATTTCAATAGTCTATGGAAACATATCCTTACAGACTTGCTTAAAAACTAAAAGTAATATAAATCTAAAATTTCAATAAATCTAAAGCAAATTTCTTATTAATTAAATTGAATTCTTTCAATGATCTTAAAATAGGTTCATTACAAGAATAATTATTTCTAAGCACAGGAATATTAAAAAATTCAAAGAACCGCAGACACCTAGCAGGAACGTTGAAGCCAATTCTACTAAGGAGTAAAGGACAATCAATAAGTCCGCAAATCAACTTGTACACGAATAGAACAGAACTTTTAGCTCTTCTGTTGGCCAGGGTTATACGTATAAGCTTACATCGAGACTCATATGTGGGAAATGGATTAGAAAAACTTAAAGAAAATAAGGCAAATTTAATAAATTTTCTTTGCAATATTTCAACACGATCACAATTTACATCATAAAATGGATTCCATACAATGGAAGCATATTCAAGTTTTGATCTAACAAAAGAAGTATACAACATTTTTCGAGTATATGGGTCATTAAATTCTTTACTATTTATTTTAATGAAAGCAAGGACCACATAAGCTTTTGGCAATACATAATTAATATGAGCATTGAAATCTAACTTTGAATCAAACAAGACACCAAGGTCTAACACGCGACTTACCATTTTCAAACATTAATTATTGATATTGTACTGCGAATCAATCATTCTAGTACGTCTAGTAAATGGAAGGTGATAACATTTAGAAATATTCAAAGGAAGAGTATTTTGTTCACACAAATGGAACACCCTATTCATTTCTTAAATACTTCAAGTATTATTCTAAACAACCACTGCCAAGGCGCCTATCTTGCCTTCGCAGCAATCATGGAATAATAGCTCAACTATTTATGGCAGATGTATAATGATTTTTTTAAGAAATATTTCATGTTGCCAATTTGTGTATCAGTTTTGCACACTTTGAAGCAAAATCATTTGTTTAAATTATTTTTAGATAATTTTTTTCCTTGTATCAAGTAAAATTTCCCTCAGTTTAAGTAAAAATTTACTCGTTTTGAGGAAATAATCAGCAAAATTGTCCTCAGTTTAAGTAAATATTTACTTGAGTGAGCCTATAATAATTACTATGTTCTTTTTGGAAAATTTGGAAAAACGAATTCTCTAGTTTATTTATTCATTCATAACTAAAGTCTATGGAGTACAATCCTTACAGACAAGCCAAACTTAAAAAATGTCAAAACATTATGAATATATTTTTCAAAAAAAAAAAAAAAAAAAAAAATATTAAAAAAAGAATATCCCATTCGGACCGCTATTGAAGAAGTTATGAGTTAGTTATGAGCAAAAGACTAAAAAAGAACTTATATTTAACGATTTTTATAGAAAGGCTATATCTTTTAGGGAGTAATCAGAAAAAACTCAAATTATATCAGGAGGTGGTTTTTAATGGGTACGAAAAATATAAAAAATTAAGGAAATCAAAAATATTATTTTTGAATTGTCCGATTTGTCGTGGAATGCCCCATATATATAAAAGAGTTGCGTTACTGACAGACTTATCATTGATCAGCGCCCAGACCAAACGACTGGGTCATGATTTTTGTCAGGGTACATTCCAAATATGACGGAGACGAGGTCTATGAAAGGGTTTTATGAAATTCGTACTTTTAGGGGGTGAAATGGGACAAAAAGGGATAAACATTGAACGATCGTCCTGACTAAGCGGCAGTAGCTAGAAACATGAAATTCAGCGTGTGCCTTGCACTTACCATGCAGACGAGCTACAAAGCGGGAATTTTCGAAATTTGTACTTTTAAGGAAGGAAAGAGACAAAAAATGGATACAAATGTTACCAACTTAAAATTTTACAACTTAATGCAGCTATATTCGTGAAAATCGGAATTTAGATTTCTCTGGCAACGTAGACTTGCAACATAAATGGATTTTTTGAAATTTGTACTTTTAAGGGGCGAGCGAAACAAAAAGGGATAAAAATGGTACCAACTAAAGTATTACAGATAATATTGTGAAATCATCACACAGAAGCGTAATGTAAAAGCATTTTTGTATTTTTAAGGGGTGAGCGGTACAAAAAAGGATACAAGTATTGTAGTAGGAATCATAAATTTGATATCTAAATTTATCGGATTACTTAGAAACGCAGTAAAATTGTTTTTTTCGAAGCGCAATCTAAATGGATTTTTCGAAATTTGTACTTATAAGGGGTCAGCGGGACAAAAAAGGATAAACGTGGTATCAACTAAATTATTTTAGCTAAAAGGGATAAAAATGGTACAATCTAATGTATTAAAATATTATATAAAAATTATTAAAATTATATAATTATAGAAAATTATTAAAATTATACTCGCGAAGAGAGTTCCGCTAGAGTAGTGCAATATGACAATCACATCCCTCTGACTTCGTATGTGATCTACCTAAAACGAGGATTCAAAATTACTATTTTAGATTTATCTATATCCACCAAAAGAAAATTCAATAAATACTTGTCTCGTTCGCATGCCCTTCAAACCTAATCTAACATAATATGCTCAACTCAGCCGGTTCTCTAGAAAATGGGTCTGTTCGATTGGTCTTACTAGCTTAATATTTGTATGGAATTTGATCGCTTAACAAGAAAGTACCTTACTGTTATTTTAGTTACCGAGTAAGGTGGTGCCAGATTCGTATCTCTGATTTATTTCTCTAGTAAACACAATCGACCAAGTCTAATGATTAGGTGTCTATAGATTATAGATCAAATGTGCTGCCATCCAACAAAAATAATTTGCATTTCATTCGAACAAATTTTAATCGATAAAATATAAATTATAGATGTGAAAAGTTGATTTAACTCAATAAGATAGTTTCATTCATTTCATTTCATTTCATTTCATGATTTCTAATTGTTATAGTCCTATAAATGTTCAAACAAATAACAGGGTATGAAATATTGACACTGATTTGAAACACGTTACAATCCTATTCACTCAATCTGGACAAATTATAGCCGAAATTTCAGTGACATTGAGTTTTGAATAGTGGATTCGTAATTTAATACATCGATTAGAACGTCGACCACAAACATGTCATTAACATTTACACAAATCATTCATCATTAGAAATGTTTGACAAACAAATATTCGTAAAGGCCGAGTAGAGCATTCACAGAAGGGGACTAATATGAAAGAATGTCTGTGATATTAATTAGACAACAATCATTCGGTCTCTTTCCCTTTGTCCTATGACCAAAAAAACGTGCTTATGTGTCTGAATACATGACATGTGAATTAGAATATTAGTACACCGATTACTAACATACAATAAATATGAATTAGAATATTAGTACGCAGTTCACTAATACACAATAGAGTGGTCACATTAAATGTCATAGAAAATAATGTGCCTATTAGTCAGTCGTTAATAAAAATCCATTAATAATCACTTTGTTATAGAAACGCAATGCGTTGAAGGTAAGATATATCGAATAGACAACAAACAATAATTTAACAATTTATTTTTTTTACCGCATAGAATTGTTCGGAAACAAACAAGGCGTATTTATATAGGCGATATCAGCAGCGCAAAAACAAATTCGGCAACAACAAAATACAAGTAATTTTTTGAATGGTGAGCCATTCTGTCAAAACAAAATATATGGGATTTGACAGTTTCGGTTACTATTGAATGAACTACTGTGCTCCAGCTTTCACCTGATATAAATACACCTTGGAAACAAAGCAAATTGTTGCTTTTACACCTTTTTCAATTGTAATTCAAAAGACATCACTTGAAATTCAAAAGACACCAGTTGAAATTAAAAAATTCCATTTGCAATTCAAAAAATATCACTTGAAATTCAAAAATTCCATTTGAAATTCAAAAAATGTCAAATGAAATTCAAAACTCGTCATTTGTAATTCAAAAGTCAACATTTGAAATTCAAAAGTCGTCATTTTTTATTCAAAAGACATCATTTAAAATTCAAAAGACATCATTTGTAATTCAAAAGACATCATTTGAAATTCAAAACTCTTCATTTGTAAACTCGTCATAAGTAATTCAAAATACACTATTTGAAATTCAAAATTTTCATTTGAAATTCAAAAATTATTCCATTTATAATTCAAAAAGTATTCCATTTGTAATTCAAAAAGGGTAAACAAAATTATTTAAGCAAAATTTACATTAGGTTGGGTAGCATTTATTTATTTCTGTAAACTTTAATATTCTGATGTTAAGAAAACAGATTTACGTATCTCTCACGCAAATCACTCTAACCTATTAAATTTAAAGATTTTATGACTTCTATACGGACGATCGGAATACTCTGAAATTTATCTTTTGTAATGTTTTCATAGATACATACACCTGCAATATGAGCGATATTGCAAGATCTCTCACACAAATTGGCATAAGCTTTGGTTAAAATAAAACTGATCAGTAACAATTTATATGTATTTATATGTACCTCCCACACAAATAATCCGACCCTAAGTAAAATCCAAATCCGTATAAATTATATGCAGATGCTCTCTGAGCTGTTGATGGTTATAAACTATAATGTAAAATGTCGGTAATTTCATATACCGACATTTTACATCATCATATTTATTAGTTGCTTAATATTTTATTAAATCTGTTTCCAAAACTGCAGAATATCCAAATTTGCAGAAAAAATAAATGCTACCCCACTTAACGTATATTTTTCTTAAATAAGTTTGTTTACATTACGAGTTTTGAATTTCATATGACGACTTTTAAATTTCAAATGGTGTCTTTTGAATTACAAATGACGAATTTTGAATTTCAAATGATAATTTTGAATTTCAATTGATATTTTTTGAATTTCAAATGATATTTTTTGAATTTCAATTGATATTTTTTGAATTTCAAATGGAAGTTTTGAATTTCAATTGATATTTTTGAATTTCAAATGGATTTTTTGAATTTCAAATGGTGTCTTTTGAATTACACTTGAAAATGGTGTAGATGGCTGCGTAAGATATTTTCATTCACATTAACAAATGTATTAAAAGTAGAATTGTATGTCGGTGACAACAAGAACAAATCAATCGATTCCATATTAAATTCTATGCGATAGAAGAAACGAGTAAAACAGTTGCAGTCAGTTGAACCGATTTAAATATATTCAGTTTTTTAGCAAAAACATTGTATAACAGAAAACTGGAACTAGCACTTCGATGAATGCTACTTTATGTCCCTACCAACGTTTACAAAATCTATGATTGTGTTTGATTACTTGCGTGAAAAATAGTGACAGAAGTACTCATTGATTAACGAAATGTTACTCGTAGTGTGTTACATAAATATGCTGAAGTCACCCTTAAATATAAAATATAGGGCGGGCCATTTAACATTTTAAATTTGACTTTGAAAGGTAGAAAAACATCCATTTTTACTTTTATTTTCATGTTTACATTTGACATTTTCAAAATGGGACTCTAGACGCTCGAACAAAGTTGGGAAAATATTAAAAACTTACTTCCAAAATAGTGAGTCTTTAACGCAACTGTAAGAAATTTACGCGAACATTTTTCGTGTTTTCAGATGAAGCTAATTTTCATCTCAGTGGCTATGTCGATAAGCAAAATTGCCGCATATGGGGTTCAGAGAACACTTCTGAAAACAAATCTAAAAATCATATATTTTTCACGTGTAATTTTTTTATGTTGCATTTTGACCAATTTTTTCCTGAATTAATAGACACTTGGAAGCACTTTATATATAATTTTTTATTCTTGACTTAGAACAACTCATTGGTCGTATTATTGGACGTTAGATTGATTTTTTTGTGGGTTTTCAAAGTGACAGCTAAAAACTCATATTTTTGGAAACATTTTGTAAATCAATACATTTCGAATGATGCCTAAATGATGAACATCGGAAGGAAATTGACACCGTAGCGCTCATTTTTCATTTCACAAAAATTTTTATAAAATACAGTGGCGCAGAATGAACTATATGGTTTGAATTCTTTATAACTTTAATAATTGAATTTTATTATTCAGTCACAATTTGGTAATTAGCAATGAAGCCCATTTCCTATTAAATGGGCATGTCAACAAGCAAAACTGCAGGATTTGGGCTACGGAAAGTCCAAGAGCAGTTCATCAGCAACAATCACACCCACTGAAGTGTACTATTTGGTGCGGTGTATCCTCCAAAAGGATAATTGGCCCATATTTTTTTAAATTTTGCGAAAAGTTATGGAAAAGATGCTAAAAAGAGCACTTATGTGCGAAGCAGAAAATGGACATCACTTCAAAGCTAATTGCAAAAAAATCCCCAATAATAAAATCCCTAATAATAAAAAAGTTATAAACCATTTAAACCATATATGTAGCTCATTCTGCGCCACCCTGTACTAACCACAAATATGAAAAAAGTTTTCTGTTGTCCCTATGAAAAAACACAAAAAATACTATAAAGGTCAAATAATGCGATCAATAATTTACTCTAAGACTAGAGTCAAAATTTATATTTAAGTGCTATCAAGGGTCTATTATTTCAGAAAAAAAAAATAAAAAGATAATACACAAAAAATTACACGGGGAAAAACATGATTTTTAGGAGTGTTTTCTGGAACGTTTAGCTCACAGGCGACTTGATCTAGGAACGAAATATTTTGCAAATCATCATTAAGCTATTTTTTTCCTGGTGTGATTGGAAATTTGTATTGGAAAATTTGTTTGGGAAAATGTACTAACAATATTATTTTTATTAGAAAATGTATGCTACTTTTTGGGTCCCAATATGGGATAATGAAATCAATATTGAACACAAATCCCTTATTGAGATGTAGTTTGTGTACTGTGTAGCTCGCCAGCTGATGTTGCTACCGGCGAAATATATACATATCAATCTTTATTTTCAGAAGGGTGACACATTTTATCCGCGAGTAGCTCTAAAGAAAATATAAAAATAAATTATTTAAAAAATACTTGAATCGAAATGGAAGCTTATATATATATATATATGTACAGATCTGACTCACTTTCGCCATAGATGTTTCTAGTTGGAATATAAGGCGTTGTGCCCAATTTGAAGAAAATCTGTTAAAATATTTGATTTCTAGAGCGGAAAAAGTCAGATCGAGATCGAATTTTGTATGGGAGCTATATCTAAATCTGAACCGATCTGACCTACTTTCACAACAGATGTTTCTAGTTCAATTATTAGGTACTGTGGCAATTTCTAAACAAATCCAGTAAAATATGTGGTTTCTATAGAAGAAAAAGTCAAGTATGGAGTGACATTTGTATGGGGACTATATCTAAATCTAAACCGATTTACTTCAAATTAAATAACGTTCCTCTTTGGTCTCCACTACTGACTTGTGCCAATTTTGGTTGGTATCAGATAATTATTCCGATCTATACTTTGATGGACGGACAGGGACACAGAGGGACATTTCTAAATCAACTCAGAAAATGATTCTAAGCCGATCTGCATAATAAACGATGGGCATATCTCATTTCCTTTTGGGTGTTAAATAACAAATCATATTTCAAGATATATACAGCCCTGTGATGACTTCAAAGGTGGCTTCAAATCATTGCTTTTTTCTTGGATTCATGCTCTTAAACTTCGACATTTGCTTTGAAACTCAATTGAATTACAGTTTGCACAACATCCCGATTAGCGCAACCACCTTCCCAAAAAGGCGTTGCTACTTATAGACAACGCGGCTCGCCACCCAAAATAAAATGAATTATATAGCAATGTGGCCAAAAGTATAGCCATTCTCCAACCTCTCGACTAAGATGCAAGAAAACTACCAATGTTATATTACAAAAAAAAAATTAATTCAAAAGTCAGCACAAATCATTCATCGATTTAAAATTTACTGAGTAAATTTTCCACAGGAGAAATCGACGAATGGATCAGATCAACGAAAGATTTTAAGATGTTATTGAGGAAACTGAAGTTACTACCTCTTGACATAAGAATTGAGTGGGCCTCTATTAGGACGGTATTACTTATTTAAATCTAAATAATTTGGGTCTTGGTAAGAGCAACAATCTCAGTTAGTGCAACTGCATTGATTTTCTATCGCTTGCGCAAATCGAGCTTTTACAGTATTCTAAGATCTTACAAATAAAGAGATTTGTTGAATAAAACAGACTTTGTGATAACAAATCTCAGATTAAAAAATATGAAATCTCGTAGGAAGAGGTGCTTTGAAAACACTGTAACTATCACAGGGGCAATAATTATTTACATTAATTTTTTTAAGGCCGTTTTAGAAAAAAACAGAGCTAAACCTTACAACTTTGCCCTTGTCAATTCTATTGGTATTTATGGTATTGGTAAAAATAGATGGTATTTGTAATAGCAAATTTTAGATATCAAGAGTTTAATAAAAATCTCTCATTTAGTTTTGTCCTATTATGTTTGTTAAATAAGTTCGTATTATTGAAAACCTAATAACACTTCCACGGAAAATGTTTCTTTTAAAATTACAATTTGTATAATTCGACTTGATCGTTTCGTAGCCAATGCAAAGATATGAAAGAATCCATGGATGAAGGATTACAGGGAATAGAAGTGATATTATTCTTCACAGATATGAATGTCAAATCAAAGTAAACAATGTATTGTGAACCTCAGATCCAGGTGCAGCAGAACAACAACAACTAAAAGCCACCAAGACATTTTCGACATTAAAGACATTTTCGATAAATTTAAAACAGCTAAACAAGCAAAAAATTTACTAACCACACGTTCATGATTCGGTTGTAAATTTCTTAAAAATCCTCCAATAGTTCTAACATAATTACAGATACATCTATCTCCACAAATGAATGAAGGACATAAACTTGTCATCATTGTAACGTGTATTGGGCATGTAAGCTACGAATGGAATTTCGTATTAGAACCTTACATACTTTTAAAAAATTAGTGTTCTTCGGGTCACACTAATTTGTATGTGTTCATTTTGAACTATGGGTGGGATATATGATTTTGGGATATATGATATTATGAACAAGTATTTTTTGTCAATGTAAAAATATGATATACAGGATAATCATACCTTTCAAAATACTATAGAGCCTCATTGAGGCTTCAGGGGAATTGACGTAATTTCCAAAAAGTGTATCATTATTGTTTTTAAATTTGCGGGATTTCCGCGCTTCGCCGATTAGAAATTTTGCATAGTTGATAATAAACATAAAAATGGAATCTGTGCTAATTACCTCCAGTACTCCAACAGTTTTGAATTTCGCTTGATCTATAGTTTTCACTTATTTTTAATATTCTTCATGAATCAATGTCCACAATATGTTTCATTGAGTTTTTTTTCAAGTTTTATAAGAAATGTCATAAATTAAATTAATTTCACTTAAGATTTAATCCATTAAAAGTAAATTAATCCAAAAACGCCTTTAAAACATATCTGTGCATAGCAATCAATGCTACATTTCATCTGGAGCTAACCACAGCTTCTTTGCGAGCCGCATCTTGGAGCAATTGTGTGTCGACTTCATCTCCCGGCAATTGAACATAACGTACCACCGAACCGCGTATAAAACAATTCTTAACCGACAACATGTGCGGATATTTCTCGGGATCGGTTACACTGATATCTGTTAGTTTTATATTGAGATACTGATCCACTGAATGCAAAGTTCCGCATATACTGAAAAATATCAAAGGCCCAGAAGTCAAAAAAAAGAAAACCGGCATATTTAAGTGCTGTCACACATACCTCAAGTCATTTTTGAGCTCCACAACCACATCTTTGCCTACCAAAGATTTAAAAAAGGAGTAAAATAACTGAAAGCGTTAAATATTGTTTTAATACATCTTGTGTTATCAATTATTCAATAAACATACCATTTTATATTAGATTTTAGAGACTTTGAGTTTAGTGTACAAACAAATGGATGTAGGCAAACGTTTTAAAAGAACAGCTGTAGATTCAGTAAAGTGAAGTTGGCTGCAGTTCAATCAACTACGGGCAGAGCAATGCGGCTAACATTGATGAGATTTAGTTATTTTGGCGATTTTTTTGGAAGCAGACGCAGAATTAAAAAAGCTCTGGTGTGTGATTGTTGTAGACTATGACGAAAACCTAACAAATTTAGTGTTTTTCATTGAAAAGTAAGTTTTGTCAATATCTCAAGGTTTAGACCTAATGAATGATACAAACTTTTTTATGAAAACCTCCACAGCACTTGAATAGGATTATATGTTGTGTGTACAGCTTTATTTTCATGCCGATTTGAGTTGAACAAATGTACAATCAATTGTAAAGAGCATACACACAGTACGATTTGCTCACGATTTTGTTTATAGCCTTGTCGAACAGCATGGAAAATCTAGCTGAAATGACATAAGTTCGATTTTCAAATGTCAAATTTGTATGGGATCTGACCTTTCTAAAACGTTATGTAATTTCAGCTAGATTTCGCATGCATTGTGACAAAGCTATTAAATATATTTAAATATCTTCCATATTCATTGACTTATATTGCCATCTAAAAACTTCTGGTTAGCAGGAATGGTATTGCAAATATAAATATGTCCTTTTCAGACTTCATGCGAAATCAAGCGATTTCAGCACGAGTTCGATTTAGAACTGTGAACGTAGCGTTTTAATTATTGGAAGTATATCACAAACTAGAGCGTCATGTATTTAATTGTTGAATTCTACAGAATCAGCGGTCATTTTTGCTAAACAAAAGATTGGTTATTACCTATTCAGACAAATTTACAAATATCATGTGGGAATTTTCTTCAAAAATAGCCAAATTTCAACTTACCAATTTGATCTAACTTCTTCTTCTTGTTGTTGTTGTTGTAGCAGCTTTAGAGGGAGCTTAGGTGATAATCCTTAAGTCTGAATTGTACTAGACTTCGTTCTGGCATGTATCCGATTATCGCGGGAACCTTTGTTCATCATCGTTCTCATGTTGTCCGACTGTTATTTGCATCTTCTTCAAGGTTGATGTTAATGTTAAGGGAATGGGATGTTAATCGAGTTGTACCCCTATCATACACTAGAGGCGCTGCATTTTTTATGTTAACGGCCATGTTATGTATCGCTAATGGCTATTAATTTCTTGGACCTTGGAGCAATCGAAATGACTATTTTTATGTGAAAGTGTGTTCGGACGAGAAAATGGGCTGCAGAAACTCTTATTTTATGATGAAAAGTGAAAATTTGTTGATGTTGAATTTTACCAGTGCGCCGGCCGGGAATCGAACCCAGCACCTTCAGATTGCAAGACGCGCACACTTCCACTGAGCTATGAAGGCCACTATCTAACTTCTTAAATCGTTTTGGTGATTTTGGACTGCATTTATAGGGTGGGCCATGTAACATTTTAAATTTGAACTACCGATTACTTTGACTTTGAAAGGTAGAATAACATTAATTTTTATTTTTAGGTTTATGTTTGACATTCTTTAACATTTTCATCTTGGAGGCTATGTCAATAAGCAAAATTACCGCATATGGCGTTCAGGGAACCCACACGTGACTATCAAGAATCCAATGCATCCATAACGAGTCACTGTTTAGTGTGGATTTTGGGGGGGGGGCGGCATCATTGGGCCATGTACTGAAAAATTGGTTCGTTCGGATGAGGTACTGCCGAACCAGTCGTGGTAGTCATATAAGTGATATTGTGGTCCATTGAGTGCCAAGCGGTTTTGACGCAAACCTTCCCAGGAGGCCAAACATTTTTTTGGCTATAAGCAATCACTGTCGTACGGCAACATACTTTTTATAGCCGATTCTAATATAAAATTTTAAATGTCCCACCATATATTTACTTTTGGTCCCAATCAGGAAACACCCCATGACCCAACATTTGTTGCACATAAGTGAGCTCGCATCCTATAAAAATGCAATAACTTCGTTTCCTGGAATTTAAAGTTTTCAAACAAAATTATTTCAAATACCCTTAGTTGGTAGCTTTCTTTAAATTAAATCAAATTTAAAGTTTTGCACTAAATCTAATCAATCATTTCTGCATTAAATCGATTTTTGTGGAATAAGCTAACTTTCAGATAAATTTATGCATGATTTTCGAAACATTTACCTTACAACATGAATTCAAGTGTTATTTCGTACAAAAATCGATTGAAGTAGTAACGAATGAAAGATTCAGACGATACTTGAGAGTTTCGACAAAAACTTTCCTCATGCTTCCGCCCTCATGTGCAAAATAGCCAAACAATATTTGTTTAATTCATTTTCTCTCTAAACCAACCGATGTTCGGCTATTTTGCACATGAGGGCGGCTTAATACAAATCAACACCAATCCCTCGTTTCCGTTTGAAGTTTTGCTTTCAAAAGCAAAGAATCCTATCACTTCGTAAAAGCTACTTTTGCATACGATAGTGAAAATTTGAAATGAAGTACTAAATTAAGTCATGTCTTGCACTGTACTTCGTAATTCTCCAAATTATTTCTGTCCAAAGCTCTTGGAGAGTATGTTCTGGATAGAAATACATTAGTTGTAAAAATATTAACAACTTGTTTACTTAAATATATATATATACAGTACTAAAAGGTTTGTGTCTACAACTGCATGTTAATGGATGGCACTACTGGACGTTGTAATGTCCAGCAGGGAAACGAACCCGCTTAGGAATGACATATGAAGAAATATTTCATAGCGTTTTAGAACTGCATGCAAAAGCCACATTAGCTCGATTGTCATAGCGTATTCTGATATGTGAAATTTGATCGGATTTTCTCACAAAATCCGATGGGAAATCTTTGGTATTCTGATACATATTGAACGGATTTTAAGAAAATAGCTATATGTTTCGTCGGTTTTAAATTAAATTAGAAAACAGCAAATATTGTATTATTGGTAGAAAATATTACTCATAGGAAATTTTATCGGTAATTGAAGTTTATTATAAAATATTAATTACACTGAACTACATAAATTGTTTTATAGATATAGGAAAGGAATTTCTCTCGCAAAAATTTTGCGTGCGATTTGGTTTTTTTGAGCAAAAAAGTTGAAAAACAAAATCGAGCGCAAAATTTTGCTAGCGGAATTACGTTTCAGTTTTCCTATATATTTCTTATGGGACTTTTTGTTTTGGTTTTTATACAGTACTGGTCTTTAAATAAAATGAAAACAACAACACAAATCACATTGAAATTAATCATTTTCAGACTGCATCGGAAATCGAGCTGAAATGTTATAAGGTCGATTTACAAATGTCAGATCCCATACAAATTTGACATTTGAAATTCGACTTTATGGTATTTCGCATGCAGCTTGAAAAGGCTTTTTGAAGTTTGACACCACAATAGGTTGGGGGTATACTAAGTTTGTCATTCCGTTTGTAACACCTTGAAATATCGACCCTGAGACCCTATAAAGTATATATATTATTGATAGTCATAAAATTCTAAGACGACGTAGCCATGTCCGTCCATCCGTCTGTTGAAAGCACGCTAGCATCTAAATTTTGTCGATCGGTTGGGATTGAAAATGGACGAAATCGTTCCAGACGGAACAATTTTTCCCAAATTCGTAATTTGAACGGGGAAGTGATGCGAATACAAAGTATATCCTACACAAATGGCAACCTCACCCTCTGTTCTAACAGAACTTGGTGCTCCCTGTTTCGCTAAGGGCTACTGCCGATCGAGAATAGGAGGCATAATTTGAAATTTGGTAAATTCATTCCTTTTATACCGTGAATGCGCATCATAAAATGATTCATACTTTTAGGGGGTGAAATTGGGCAAGAAGGGATCAAAATGGTACTATTATAATAAAATTAAACGAAATTCGATATGTATGCTCCTTTCACTGTGTGGAAGGTTCGAATTGAAAATGAGTGGAATCGGTCTGGAGGGAAAACTTTCTTCCCTAATAACGAATGAAAATACCTGCAATAATATATGAAATAACCTAGAAGATTGTTGCCTTTCTATAGAATTATATTGATATATATGTAGTCAAACATGTGTTAATTAATAAATTTTAAATCAAAATTATTATAATGAAACATCACAATTTATTCAACAAATATCGTTATTAGCAAAAATATCATAATATTCCTAATATTTTACTGACTGACTTCACGTCGACGGTCTCTAATCTGCCGGTAATACTGTGGAATGCAATCCATGGTGGAGGGTATATAACGTTCGGTTCGGCCAATCTTAACGAGTTTTTACTTGTTTTATATATGTGTAGTGATAAAAATGTAAAATTATCTACATAATTCTTGTTTGTTGTTTTTCTTTAAGCCGGGGTAACAAAATAAATATTTTTTCACAAGCATGAAAGCTGTAAGAGCAGATTTTCTGCTGAAAAAGAGATAGTAGACTTGTATCTGCTGAAATAGCAAACAGCTGTTTTCTGTTTTTAGCAATAAAGAAAACGCTTTCTTAAACTTTAAGCATATGTACAAAACAATATAGCCAGTTATCAATTTTATTAACAACACTTTTTATAAGGGAATTTATTACCACTGAAAGATATTGTGATTGTCTTTTTAATGATACGCATATTGTCCCAAGCTAATATAAAACGAAATTCGAGCTAAATTCGTTTTCGCCTCCACCTGAAAGGCTTTTAAATTATAAACGCTTATTTTTTATCTATTTTTTAATTTAATTAACAGCATACAATTTTAGCAGACTGCAAACACATTAGCAGTGTGAATGCTAGTGGAAGATTGCAGAAAAACTGCTGTTATGACAGAAAAACTGCTGCAATAGAAGAAAATTACCTGCTGATAGGCAGCAGACAATCGCTGCTGTTTATAACAGACTTTTTTCTTTAAGTGTATCAAAACGATACATATGGCTCGATAACCATAAATTTGACTTGGCAATTATCCACGCTAAGTTCAACATTTTTAACACAAAATAATTTTTCCAAAACTTCTTTTCACACACAAATTGATATTGCTGTTGATGACAATTTTAATTTAGAGTGAATTTTTAACTTTTTATTTATTTTTTTATTATTGCAGCTTAGTTATCCAGTCTTAAAGAAAAACTGTCATATTATATACGATAAGAAATATTGCTGTCGTAAGGTTATCTATAAATATTTACATTCTATAGGAGTAAATAAATCTGAAGCTGTCATGTTCATGGTTCTTCAATTTCCAGTTTTTCTATCGGTTGTATTAATGAAATAATTAATTAAAAAATTAAATAAATTTTATTTGATAAATTATGCATATATACTTCAAAGACAAAAACTAAAGAATTAAATAATATTACAAAAGTATTTGTATATAAATTTATAAAGGTAATACTTATAACTCCAAACCGAGCACATCAGCTGTCATTAATCGCGACGCTGCGGTTTACTTTAGTATATGGGTTGGCCAATCGAAGCTGATAAAATGTAAATTAGCGTGATATGGATTGCCCAATCAGCTGTTCGGGCTAAGCGCAGCGTCGACTATAAAAGGCTTCGGTGTGCGCGAGCCTTTAGCATGAATTGTAGATGATTATTATTAAACCGGGTGTATGGAAGAATTCTTATTCTTAAATTAAATTTCAATTTATTCCCAATTTTGTGATTTGGTGCAAAATCAATGATTAGCTTGGAAACTTTTTATGTGTTCCCCACCATATCTGTCTCCAGTTGATACATCAGAGTCCAACCGGTACCATCAAAATTTGGTGATTTCTTGGAAACAATGACCACGCGATTCGAAGTGGAAGTCAAGGGTTCTGGCGAATCTGGACCGCACAAGGTCTTTAGCAGCTTCTCCGAGCCGTCTGGCATTACATCAATCACTTTAACATTATCCAAATGACAATTAGTCATGGGACCCATATTGAAATCTGAAATTATGCGAGCACATGTAATAGGCTGTTCCGAAAACATTCGAACTTTCCATAAATTACCTTGAAACATAAGCCGTATTTTGTTCGGCGCAGGTACCGTAATATTCCAACGACATTCTGAAAAATTACGATCATTCTCATAGACAGGACTTGCTATAAATCCATCACTGGTCTGCGTTGATCCACCACAACCGGGTGGCAAGTTTCGCTCACTGCTGACGTAGTTCATGAAAATTGTTTTAAAGTCTGAAGCCTCAATGCGCACAGCATTGGAGGTGGTGAAGACAGCAAGATTTCGATAAGAGTTGCGGCAACGATCAAATAATAATCTGTTGTCCTTTAGGTCGGTTATCTGCAAGGCAAACAAGCCAACATTATAAAACTGAGCTAGAAAAATTTTGTTTCATAATGTACATATGTAGATTAGGGTGGCCCAATGGAAAATACCATGAATTTTTTATGAATTTATGCAAGCCTGTTGCATTTAGACATTGGGGACCACCCCAATATTTCTATGTAATTAATTTATTCTATACAACAATGTCTGTCTGTATGTACATACCCTTAAATGCAATTTTTGACAATCGTAATTTTCAAAATTCAGAGCGAATATATAGAAGTTCAGGTTATAATTCTCTGGAACCGTTATTGTGTCGTTACACACTATTGTTGGAAGGCCATAGGTAAAATACTGAAAGCGTCCGCTTAGTTGGGTATGCGTCTGATTACACACTAAATTCAACGAAAATTGAAAATAAAATATAATACATTGAAAAAAATTGTGATTATTATACCCTAGGAGACCCTATAAAGTATATATATTCAGTGTCGTGGTAAAATTCTAAGATGACCTAGCCATGTCTGTCTGTCTTTCGGTTGAAAGCTACCGAACGAAATGAGAGGTTCAAATTTTCCGTAAATGTGTCTTATGGTTGCAGATCGCTTGGGATTGAAAGTGGCCGAAATCGGCCTAGAGGGAAATTTCCCCCTAACAATAGATATGATATTTAGAGTATTAAGCAAAAGGTAAATAAAAGTTTTAGCGGGCGAAATGGGACAAAAAGGAATAAAAAAGGTACCAATGATACGACAACAGCTAGAATCGTGAAATTCGGTATTGCATAGACACGCAATTTCAAGGGATTTTTCAAAATTTGTACATTTGGGACAAAAATGGTACAAATGATACGACAACAGCTCTCTAATTGGGTAGACACATAATAAAGAAGGATTTTTCGAAATTCGTACTTTTAAGGGATATAATTGAAAAAGAGGGATAACAATGGTACCAACGAAACCGCTGAAGTATAAATCGTGAAATTCGGTGTTTACATTCATCTGACTGTATAGATGCGAAAAATAAAGTGATCTTTCGATATTCGTACCCTCAGGATCTAAATGGGATTAAATTTTGCACCAATCAAGCGGCTGTATATAGAATCATGAAATTCGTTTGACTGCGTAGACGCGGAAAATAAGAGGATTTTTCAAAATTCGTACTTTTAGGGTCTAAATGAAAAAATATTGGTATCAAGCAAACGGCTGTACACAGATTTATGAAATTAGATGTGTTGAGTCCAATATGGACGCGAAACAAAATGTATGGAAATTAGTATTTTTCTTATCAAAATGGCACATACGCTAGGTCTGTAGCTGGAATCAGGAAATTACAAATGGGGAAACAATGGAAAAACTGCCTGTAATCTGCCGGTAATACTGTGGAATGAATCCGTGGTGGTCGGTATATAAGATTCGGCCCGGACGAACTAGTTTTTTGTGGAATCGTTACAAATGTTTCCATAACATTATATAAAATTAATTTAAATAATTCCTAATATTTTTCTTAATAAGCTGTGAAAACAATTAATAAAGATTATGCTTTAATCTACGTACTTTAAGTTAAGGAAAACTTTCGTTGTATCAACGAAAACTTCCTCAATAAACCGTCATGACAGGCTCTCTGGCATCGCACAATTCCTAAATCATTTGTTGTGAGCATACCACGTTGTCAGAGAGCCTCTCATACCAGAAACAACTCGCACAAGAGAGGCTCTCCGACATATACCTGCCTGTAGTAGCTATACTTACTATTGGCTCGCCCGACTTGGAGCTCAAAACCTTTTCCCTCGACACTGGCGTCACTGTGGAATGTAACTTCCACACCTTTTTGAACAGCTCTCTCCATAGCCATGGTGTAGTTCGTTGCATGGCCACAAAACTGATTGGAAGTCTGAAACGAAAGAACGTGTTTTGAGAACAATGCCTTCACATAACACACATATTCACATACATAAGAGCCTTTGACTTGCACGTAGTCCAGACACTTCCCAGAAATCTGGGATTTATTTTGCAGATCAATATAGTTGAAATGTAGCACAATGGGATAATCGGACTTTAACAGCCAGCTACAGTGTGTGTTGGAGGCGTATAACAGTTCGCCGTGTTGCGGGAAGGACAGTGTAAATTTCTGAAAACATTTGCAATGACATTATCCCAGAATCGGACTTCGCACAGTGGTCCATAATCAAAATCCATCGGCCAAAAATCAATAACTTTTGTTCTAGTATACATTTTTGAGTTCCGTAAAAAATCAAAATTAGACAAGGACCCAAGGATTATTTTGAGATATTAACATTAAAAATCGGTAAGTCAGATATATTTTAGAAATCGATCCAAAGTTGACTACTTTTCGTATTTTTTGATTTTTAAGAAAATTATAATTTTTATTTTTATGTTTTTTAACATAGTTTTACGTATTTGTTCATAATGCGAAGAAAAAATTTAAATTTTTTTGTATTACAGATTTTCACGTTTTTCAGATTTTGAAAATTGAAAAAACGTAATATCTTTTTTTGACTTTGTCGAACTGTTTCTCACACATTTTAAGAGAAAAAAATGTGGTTTCTTAGCATTATTATGATGCCAATAACTATGGTTGTGCCAAATATAGTTTAGTTGAAATGAACATTGTAAATATGTAAATATCTTTTTGAACAAATGTCTGGCTTTGGACCAATACAACTTTTTTCCTTCAAAAGCCTTTAACGAATTATATACATATTTGAAAAGGTTGAAGCGATCCCCGTTTTTTTCAGGGTAACTTTTGCCTGCACGAAATTGTACCCTTGGAAAATAGGTAAGTAAGACATTTGTTCAAAAAGGATATTTTTTACAATGTTCATTACAACCAAACTATATTTGGCAAAAACATAGTTTTGGCGTCATAATAAAGCTAAGAAACCACAATTTCTAATAAAAATTTGAGTACAAAATCTCTTCAAATGTGTGAGAAACAATTCGGCAAAGTCAAAAAAGAAATTACATATTTTTAAAATCGGTACTAAAAAAAATTTAATTTTTTTCTTCGCATTATGAACAAACACCTAATAATATGTTAAAAAAAAATAAAAACAAAAAATAAAAATTTTAATTTTCTTTAAAATTGAAAAATACGAAAAGTAGTCAAATGTGAGCCGATTTCTAAAATATATCTGATTTCCCGATTTTCAAAATAATTCTTGGGTCTTGTCTAATTTTGTTTTTATTTTTTTTACAGAAATCAAAAATGTCTACTAGAACAGAAGTTATTGAATTTTGGCCGTTGGATTTCGATTCTGAGCCACTGTGCGTCGTCGTATGATGGTAATATTTACCTCTTCTTCGCCCAACTTATACTCCGTCAGGGGACCACACACACTATTCTGCATGGTCAGGATGATTTCGAAACTATATTGACCCGACTGTGCGGCAATGAACTTCAACGACGCATCGCCGTACGAACTTGTGAGCGAGGTATTTGTTCTGGAGCAGAATTTGCCCATGGACGCTTGATTCATAGCGGCGCTATCGACGACTTCAACAGTATTGCAGGCACCCTTGGCACACTGCCTATCCGCATTGTCACAGCCCGTGGTGGCATTGTTAATCTGCAGTTTCTTAAGATCTACACGGATGCGATAACCTTTCGGAGCACTGAGTCGATAGAGGCACATGTACTCTTCGCCGGCCACCAGTTTGAAGTTGCGCGCCAAGTTGACGGGCGAATTGCCATCTGTCAGTGAAATGCGTTCATGGCAATTGGGCAGGAAGACTATTTGGGCTTCGAAGCCTTTGGCCCCATTGGAGACATCCGAAATGGCATTGACTACTGCTTGGCTGTGGTCAACCATCACCGTGGGAGGGTTGTCCGTGAGATTTCCGGTTAACTTCACCAGCCGCTTGTCACCTTGTATTTGATAGCCCGTATAAATACTGACATGATCATAGTTGGGCTCGGTATCGAAATATTTGAATCGCACTGCTATGGAGTGATCCGGAGGAGCCGTTATATACCAAACGCAATTCATATTATCCGCATACTGCTTAAAGGATTCATGCTTCAGCGGACGTATGCTGGTGGCAGAGCTAGTGATATTACCACCACATGTATCGAATCCATATTCGATGGTATATCTTGCCATACTGAAGCCGTCATAGGCTAGTTTAAGGTATCGGTAGCCTCGCTCTTCAATTTCCGCCTCGCAATGTCTGTCTCCGGCTTGTTGTATGCCATTTGCATCAAACTTGGTGGCTATAAAACCAGATCTACAATCACTGCCGGCATAGTAGTAGCGTCCCGGCTCCAACGATGTCCTTACATTAATCAGTTTATCGGTTTCGTTCGACACGAATATATATTCGCACTGAAGTCGCTGGTTTCGATAACCAATCGTTGTGGGGCTTACCACAGTCTGTATCGTGGATGTGACATTGAGGGTCACCGAACAATGCCTTCGTACAGAGAATGAGAAGCCATCGCCCGTGACTGCCTCATTTGTGCGGAAAATCACTTGAATGCGTGGTGTGGACGCATTGTAGTCCGCAGGGAACTCCCTGCCGCAATAGCGGCCATCCGATATCCACAGACCACCTTCCTCATGCAGGATCTCCAAATAGTCTTTGGTGCAGTTGGGCGAGGCTTCTATGAAGAAACGTCTGAAGAAATGAAGTTGTAGATAATAGCCCGGCTGGGTATAGAACACCCAGGAACATTCGTCATTGTTTTTGTAGGAGTCCTTGTCAACTTCCACGGTCCAAGTCATGTGCATAACTTTTGTTTCGCCTCCACAAACCATGGACTTTTTAGTTTCGATTGAGAACTGAGTTTTCTGGGAAGTATAGTTTTCCGACTGGTAGACTATGAACGTGAGACTATTTTTGAAGACATAACCTTCCAGGGTATCTCTACTGTCCCTGCAGACCTTTTTGACGGGGTCTCCCTGCCATCTACGCTCTTTGATCATGATGAATTCACGATCACATGAATCGCTGAATGTGAAATTGCCCGCGAGGCGATATTCCGAATCTGTGAGTCCGTTGTAGTATGGCTTGGACAAAGTCCAAACGCACATAATGGCGCCGTAGTTGACATCCGTTATTTCCGGCTGTTTAGCACTGAAATCACTGGCAACTCCGAAGTAACCACCGCATTTGTGGAGTCTGTAGTCCATCTTTAGCCTCCGGATATGTTCGTTGTCCGCTTGCACAATGCGAACGTAGCCTATGGCTTGGGTGTGCGGATGCAGGAAGTGTGTTAGATTCTCCCGATAGTTGCTGGTGACGATGTTGTCGCGGAAACTCAATGGATAAATTATTTGAGCAACTCTAGCTTCTTGGGTGTATTCGAATGTGGTAATATTGAAGGCCAATGTTTGCCTGACATCCGACTTGATCTTGATCATGCAATTGTAGTTGGACTTAAACACCGGTTGTCTGTCCTGTATATCGATCAGACCCGCCAGATTATCCTCCTCGATATTTGAGGGACACGGTGACACTTCATCGGCAGAATAACGAGCCTTAACCGTCTTGAATCGAATGTCGACGGTGGGTATAAAGACACGCACCAGCATTGTATTATCGGAAGATTGTATAATTTTATTTGAATCGAAGGTATTGCCATCGAATGAAGTAATTTTAGATAACTGTTCATGGTCGTTGAAGATGAAGAAAGTGGGATATCTGGAAGAAAGTACAACGTGTGTAGTTTCATCAACCCCGCCAAATGAATGAGAATTATTTAAAATGTTTCTTTTTCGCTCGATGCACTGTACTTACCTGGTGGAATTTTGCTCCTTCAAATCGCCCATATTTAAAAATTCCAAACGCACCCTCAGACCTTTGGGCACTGTGATCTTCCAGCGACAGTAGCTGGAGAAGTAGGCTTTCTTGGGGAAGCGCAAAGTTATGATACCCGACTGTCCAGTAACCTCTTGATTACACTGACCACTGAGGCGATCATACTTCAGCATGAATCCCCGGTATTGGGTATTCTTTGCAAAGGTATGGAATCTTACAATGGCTTTGCTGACATCTAAATCAAATTGTGTGTCCTTGGTGGCGTTGCCATAGATGAGTATTGGCTGAACAGTCTCGCCACCCTCTACAGTGATGGGAATTATTTCCAAGTAGTCACTTGATTTCAGTTGATTCACATCGAAGGGTAAATTGACATCGTGAACCTTTAGGCGTATATTGACCTCGGCTGGCAGGGAAATTGCATAGTCACACTGGCTGTTCGAAGGATATGCACCCAGGCTGGGATAACCCGGTGATAATAGAACACCACCCATGGCCGAGTACGAGCCGCCGCATTTGCTGATGGATATGCGAGCTTTGAAACCAGCTCTGGGCTCATTGATGTCTGTCCAATAGTGCATGTAGAGAATATTCTGTGTAGTTTTTAAGATTACGGGCTTGCGGCAGTATTTCCCTAAAGTTCTGGCCAAAGATGTCGAACCATCAAATAGCTCCACGAATTCCTTTTCACAGAACCTGGCGTTCATATCGAAACGCTCTATGAATTCCACCTGGATAAGTTCACCCTGTGGGGCCACAACTCTCCATTCACACTCTGTATGCGGATGCGGGACATTGGGGTAATTCGGTGATGTTACATTGATAGTTGAAGCTTCCGGTATCAAACGGAATTCTTCATTACACTCGGAATATTCACGGAAGGTGAGATTCCACCTTTGCAATGGGAAAGGTTTGTGGACGCTTAGATTGTATTTAACGGTCAGGTAGTTGGTAGTTGAATTCATTAGGATTTGCGATACATTCTGTGGACTGCAGATCTTTCCCGGCGGCAGGATGGGGGCGTGCTCATCGAAGCCATCATATATCACCGCATAGTCCGCACAAGCATGGTCACTGCTTGGAACGGAGGGAGGATAATCCAATTGCAGAAGTATACGCTTACTCGGTTTCACCTTTATGTGCCAGAGGCAAACAGCTTCATATCTCAATTTGTTTCCCTCGATAAAGCCCACCGACTGCGTCAGGTTGGAACCACATCTTGTGGTTATGCGTGCAATGAACCCGGTGCGATTCAGCGTAGCGTCCGATACAAAATCTAATTTAAGATTTGGAGTGCCATGGAACGTAGCGATCGCTTTAAAGGTCTTGTCGGTGCTGTTACAGAGCCTTTCCATCTCATGCCATTGCAGCAAATCGGTCGAGGTGGAGATTTTCACATAATCGGCAGAACAACGATTGGTCACTTCCAGCTTGACCTCATACATCTCACAAATGATGTGCTCGGTTACGTTGGCGGGTTTGTAAATCCAGTCACAATGGAGATTGGGTTCATAACCTCTGGGATAATTGGGCGATGAGACCATGACGCTGCCGCGAGATGAAATCACATTTTCGGCATGACATTTCGACGTGGTTGTATTTGTGGTGATCGCTTTGGTCTTGGTGGTGTTCCATTTAATGAAGAAATAGTTTACGTTGTCATTGTCCGTTTTCAAGAACACTACATTGGAACTGGAAACAAAGCGCCACGGTGAAGACGGAATTGGGATCTCAAGGGCAGTGTCATCAAAGCCATCGTAAAGCTGGAAAGAGGAAAAGAGGTCGTGGAGTAGTTGATCTGTGATAAGCCTTCTGTACTCACAATCAATCCTTGATTGTATTGCTGAAAATGCAAAGCTATAAATTGTTCCCGTTCAACCAGGATGCGCCACGCGAAGGCCTCTTCCTCATGGTAGACCATCGTCAGTGGTGGAGACTCTATAACACCTTGGGTGGCGTTCATAATCTCATTCAAATGGGCTGAAAGTTGTATCAAAATTTGCATCATTGGCATGTCTGAGCAAGTTCGGCCAACTCACCATAGCTCCAACTCATCTTGAAGCCATAGCCGGTGCTGCCCTGCGAGCTATAGAATCGTATCCAAAACGAGTCAAGAGACGTCAGTATCTCGTCGGGTAGTTTGTGACCACAATAGACACCCAACAGCTTGCCGCTCTGCCGCGTTCTAACCTCCACGAAGTCTTCATTGCAGTGTTCGCTCGACGCTATATCCAGCTGATCGAATTGCAATTGCAGACTATTTCCTTGTTTGGCCGATATCATCCATGTACATTCCACATTGGCTGGGTAGAATGCCGGATAGTGGGGGGATGCTAACGAGCCACGGGCCGATGTTATCATTCCGCCGCAAGAATTTTGTGTGGTCGAGTAGGTGGCATGGAAATTTATACTGTTGGAGAATACGTACAATTTCGACGCCTCAAACACAAGATTGGATTGATGCTGTTCGCAGTAGTACTTGGTGTGATTGGAGTTTACGATATCCGTGCCGAAATAATTCACCATAAACTAAACAAATGAAGATATGATAAAAGTAGGTCGTGCTGGAATTTGATCTATACTCTTACCCCTAAGCCATGGATACCGCACTTCTTTTCTCCCCTGGCGTCCTTCGCGCAATAACAATCCAATTGCAAAATATTAAAACTTATAACGGTTCCTGGAAGTACAAAGTTGTGTCGCAGTCGTCACTAAAAGTATTCGGTTATCTTACCCTCGGGCACATCAAACGTCCATAAACAGTTGTCATCTGCACTCGCCTTAATGAGTCCCCCGTCATCTTCGATCTTGCCACCGCATTGTTTGGCATAGTCCAAGGAGAATCTGCCCCAGCTTTGGGATCCTTTGCTCGTATATTCAATTAATACTCGATGGCTGCGTATCAACATTGACGACTTTTCTAAGGTACAAAATTTGCCCGACGATGTATTTGTGTCTTCCGAAATCCTTAAACTATTGTCCGAGCAATTTGCCGATTCACTCAAGTGGAAGTCTTTGATATGAATGAAAATACCATATGGATAGGGCACATTTATTTCCCATTTGCAGCTGTAGTCCTGTGTTGTATTGTACGGATAATTGGGCGAAGTTATGGTACCCATATCGCTTCTAAAGGTACCACCACACGAAGCCTCCTTGGTGTGGTATAAGGCCTTAAAGAATTTACGACCACTCGAGGGTCCGGATCGGTAATGCACATACAGGCGATTGGAGGGCGATGTCACAACTAAGGCTGTTTGTTGGGAGGAGCATTTTTTCAGCAGCGTAACAGTAGAGTTCTTAGATTCCTTCACAATCATCATGTCCGTGGAACAATCCGACGATTCCATATCTAATTGAAACTCAAAAATACTGAAAACAATTTGTCTGCCGGCTGGCACCTCAATATACCAATCACAGTCCGCATTCGCACTATAGGGATAATTCGGTGATTGAATGCTGCCAAGTTCCTTTGTGGTGAGTTCACCACAACCCACGCGTATGTATTCAGCACGGAAACCGCCCTTGCTGTTGGAATAGTCGGTAACAAAACGTATCCTTAGGTGGTTGCCTTCCGAGGTGATCGGTTCAGGTATTTCCGTGCAGAGGTGGTATTTTTTCAAAACATCCGCATTCTGCATGTCCCAAACTTCCACATAATCGTATTCACACTCCATATTGTCCGCCTCCACTCTGAGCTGAGAGAAGGCCAATTTGATCTTGTTGTTTGAGCCCGCTTTTATATCCCAATTACAGTTCAGATTCTCGGGATACAAATCGGGGAAATTGGGAGATTCGATAATACCCTGCACATGATCCAACACCACGTTGCAGTTGGTTTCGTAGTCCAGCACGAAATCTGGATTGTTGTACTGAGATGCCTGCATGGATGGGGTGTAAATAATCAAAACTTCGTTAGAGGAGGAAGTCAATTTCAATTGCCCCTCGTTCAGCACCTCGGAACAATTGAAATGCATCAGGGGATTCAATGCCGAAGAGCCGTCGTAGATTTGCAAATTATTGTTACGGCAGAACTCCAGACTATCAATGGCAGGCGTTATTGTCAAGGCGATCGCGGAACTCCGGGACACATGTATTAGCCAATCACAAGATGGCATGGATTCTTGGCGCGTTTCCAAGTGTGGTGAGTGTATGGAACCTCTAAAGGATGTCAACTTACCGCCACACCCCGTCTCAGTCTGTTGCCAGGTAATGTGGAATCCAACATCCTCAACGGAACTGTCCGACGTAAACCTCAAGTGCAAACTGTTGGCAAAAGAAGGTATCCTCAAGGGAATGCGATCACCACAATAGCGTCCAATCAAGGGAGAGTTCGCATATCTGCCATTTCTGTGGAATATACCAAGTTGTATCAAGTTATCCAGAAAAAAATCCCAAAGCTTACCGTATTTCCAGAGCATCTCCGGCACATGGCCGCTCCAGGGTGAAGTTTTGCACAGTCAGCTCAATTTTGTAGCCAAAGGGTGCGGTTATAACCCAAGTGCAGTCCAAACCGGCTGCATAAGGCCTGGGCCAATTCGGTGATTTAATGGCCCCGTACAAATAACTGTAGTTGCCACCACAATCTGAAACAAGCCAAGGTTGTAGTCTAGAAGCTATAACCTATAAGTTATCTCACCTTCTGCGGAATTTTCGAATTTGTAGTGTGCCACAAACCAAAAGACATATTTGTCGGGCAAAATGGTAATTACGTTGAAATTGAATGTTTCCTCAATATGACTATAAGCTGAGACACTGAAAGCAAAGTTAGAATTTTCCAGGTGACATCTCTCTTTAAGAACTTACTTCTTCAGCAAATAATCTCTTCCGTCTGTGGCATTTCCATATATCACAGTTTCATATTTCCTAGTGCCACGCGCATAGTCCGACAATGGATAAAGGTCGAGCGATAAATGGATACGCTTCCCCTCCGGAGCTTCGAAAACGAATTTGCATATCGTATATTTAGGATATTTTGTGAAGGTTCCTTCGTCTTCGGTGTAAATCCCGCCGCAGTCAATCTTTTCAAATGAATATTCAACACGAAGACCACGCGCCTTTGCCGAATTGGCGTTGGCATGAAAAACAATTGTCATTTTATTGAGCTCGGAAATCAGTTCCATGGGAGCTCCTTTATAGTAGCGTCGTTTATTGGTGGCGGACAAATAAACCTAAACGAAAGAATGCGAATAAAATGAGCTCAGTTTGTCTGGCAAGTGGAGTTCTTACATCAACATAAGTTGTAGATTCATCTTGGCTATTGGCCACGGAGGTTTCATTGTTAAAATCAGCTGTGGTTTCCTCAGAGAGCTGGTTTGTTTCGAATATAGAGAAATCCGTAAAGTTGGCATGGATCACCGTTTCTGTCGGCCCATAAATGTGGAAGGTGCAGGTGATATACTCCGTATAGGGATTTGGATAGTTGGGAGTGCTGAATACACCTTTGTCGGGACCAAAGTACCTAAATTCACAAACTGAGACACAAAATGTGAGCTACAAGATCTGTTGAACGATATCTGATGTCTGCCGTCATACCTCTTGTGTACTTGGCATTGAACGGGGTCTTTACGTCTCCGGTTTGCAACTTATTCTTGTACCGGATGAGCATAAAATTGGAAGAGGATACCACTGGCTCGGGCTTGCTACCACCACAGGAGATTGAAAGTTGTGCATCTTCATCGGTTTTGCCATCGAAAATCTACAAGGTAGGGGGGCGTATTAATTGCTCGATAAAAGCTTGCCTACTTTACCTCAATACTTTTCAAATTACAATTTTCTTCCGCGAGAGGATTCATATCGATGAATTCCAACTGGATTTGAGTGTTTGGCGGCTGTTGTATGAGGTACAAGCATATGGATTGATCGGTAGGACCAACGATGAGACCGGCGGCTTCTGTGAATACACCGCCACAGTGGGGTACCGATGATTCCACTTCGTAGTGTAGCTGAAAAGAACTGTCTCTGGCGAAAGTATCCGTATGGAAATGCAATTTGAGTTGATTTGACGATGATCTCACTGTGTCCAGGGATGTGGTCTGGCAATATTCGTGTAACAGTAAATCGGCATCGTAAATCTGCAAGCAGAAATAGACTACATAACATAGAGTAAAAGTGCATTCCAAAAGTAACCTACCCGCAGAGAATCGCCAGTGCAATTTGGCCTAGCGCCTAGTTTGACCCCATACACTCTTAAGACAAAACGATAACCGTATGGCGCGGAAAGCTTCCATTGGCACTCTCTATTGGCTGCCGTACCGTCAGGATAACCTGGCGAACGAATCACTCCTCCTTTTCCTACGTCCACCTCTACGCTATCGCCACATATGTGAGGTTGCGACTTCCAGGTCATGTGGAATCCCGGCCGATTTGTAGCATTATCCGAGCGAAACCAAAAGAATAACTGATGTTGTGATGACAAAATCTGACCGCCCAGTGGCAAATCCTTGCCGCAAAATCGTCCTATCATTTGGGACGCCAATGACGTGCCATCATGTATCTGCAACCAATCACGACTGCATTCAGGATCCTCCTCCACGTCGAAGGATGTAAAGGTGACATTTAAATTTTGCGATGGCGAAGTGCGTATATTCCAGGCACATCTTTCGTGAGCAGCATACTCCGCAGCGCCATCTGTAGGATACGTAAGCTCGCCAGAGGGCTTCCGTAGTATGAAAAAGCATACGCTGCGGAAAACTTCGCACCGTTTGCCGGTTGTTCCACGCATGCAGGTACATTTGTACGTTTGATCGGATTGAGGTATGCAAGTGGCGCCATTTTCACAGGGATTCGGATGACAGCCATCGACAGTTTCACACAAGGCTCCGGAATAGCCATTCGGGCACAAACAACTTGTGCTACGACCCGTTGATAAACAGGTGCCATTGTTCTAAGGGAGAAACAACTTGATAATTACTACCAATGGATAAGATGGTCGACTATCCCTCAAGAGATCTAGTACAATTAGTAAAAAGTAAAGAGGAGTTAAGTTCGGTCGGGCCGAATCTTATATACACTCCACTCTCTGACTCCCTGGGCTCGTTATAAATGTACTTGACTGTATAACAACACAAAATAATTGGTAGGCAATTGCAACTGCTGCTGGAAATTGTAAACTTTTACGAAAATTCTCTTCACAGTTCATTACCTTGCATATGTGATTTTCACACGAATCCGTTATGGGAGTGGTATGACATCCTTCCGGTCCAAAGCCATGACCAAACATACCATGTGGACAGGTGCAAGTGGCCATTTCGGAAATAAACTCACACTTTGCCTGAGGATGGCAAATCTTTTCGGCATCGCAAGAACTTGTGGGGGCCAGATCACATGAATGTCCATCGCCTAACCAACCGACAGGGCAATTTCCACAGCGATAGGAGCCCTGTGTAAAGCGAAACACAAAATAAAACTAAAAAATCCTTCCACGCTTCACATGAACAACCAATACCTCTGTGTTTATGCAACGAACTTTGGGCAGTAGACTGCAGCCGCCATTATTGGTGGCACACTCGTCAACATCGAAACAAGTCAGACCATTGCCTGTATAGCCTTGGGGGCAGGGTCCACACTTGAAGCTGCCGGGCAAATTAATGCATTCATCGTGGCAGGGATTTTTTGATTCTTCACATTCGTCAACATCGATGTCACAAGCCAACGAGGCTGTGGAGTTCGCTGTCGTTGTTGTATTCCGACTCCAACCCTGGTTGCAGATGCAAGTGTATCCCTGTTGATTATTTGCCGGGACACATATGCCGTGTACGCAGAGCTCCTCTGACTGATACTGTTGGCAAATGGCGTTACGCAGACGGCAATGGGTACCGGAAAATCCTTTGGCGCAAGTGCATCTGTAGTCAAATATAAACAAAAGGATGAGTACATGTTTCAAAAATTTCCGTTTTAAAGTATCCAAAACTGAGTGAGAACTCCATAGGGGCCTAGGGATTCAATACATACATACATCAATAGTTCCTATTTCTTTTTAGCCAAACATTGTTAGTAGATCCAAATTATTCAGACGCGAGGTCTCTCTGGCTCTATGAACTGTATAGCGAATGGGCCAAAAATCCCTTTAATATTTTTAAGCCTAAAGACTTGTTTCCCATCATCCGAAATTTTAAACTGCCACCCGCAGTTTTCCTCGTTTGCTCCAAAAAGATGTGACTGTTACCATATTTCAAAAAGGTGTCTGAGAGGTATCTTCCTCAAAGCGTCAATATTTTGCAACTGGGGTGACGGCAAAATATTTTTAACAGTACAAAAAATCGAATTTTTGGATTAAAATTAGAAAAATTCCGTAAAATAAAAAGTCAGACAAACAACCACTTCTTCTTTATTTCACAGAGCGTTACAAAAAAATGACCCATCTTAATGTATAGTCTGGCTTTCCGAAAAATTCCGAAATTTAGAAAGACTAATAAACAGCAGCTTTTTTTATTTAAAAGAACGTTAAGAAAAAACGAGCCACCTTAATGTATAGTCTGGCTTTCCGATAAAAAGATTACCTTCCTCTAGGAATAGTTCAATGACATTGACATACTTATGCACATTTTATCACCCACAAAATTACACACACACATGGAATACTTAAATGCGATAAGCCAAATTAACATCATTTGTATGATTCGGCTGAACTTCGAATACTTACTTATAGCTGCCCGGTGTATTGGTGCACACGGCATTGTTTTGACATCCCAGATCGGTACCAGCCAATAGATAACATTCGTCGACATCGTCTGCACATGTTTTACCCTAAAACAACACAAAATGCACACTCGCATAAAGAAATAACGCCCCTTAATTGCAATACAACATATACAGTATCATGCCAATAAATTATGGACGGTTTGAAGTGATTGTCTTCTTAAGAGCAATGACATGGATTTGTCATTTGCATCAGAGCAACAGTTAGCAATAATATTGGATAAAGCCAATAAAATGTTTGCGAGAATTTTAAGACATTTATTGTATTATTGAATATGTATATTAAGGTGGTCCGAAAAAAGTAGAGAAATTAGATATCAGAATTTAAAAAATGGACAAATTCTAAAGTCGCTTGCTTTGGACGCACAGGGTGGACCATTTAAAATTTTAAATTTGAACTACCGATTGCTTTGACTTTGAAAGGTAGAATAACATTAATTTTTATTTTCAGGTTTATGTTTGAGACGCTATACTCTCGAACAAAATTGGGAAATATTAAAAACTTACTTCCAAAGTAGTGAGCCTTAAACACAAACTGTCACAAATTTACGTGGAAAATATAAAAAAAAGTTGTATACCCTCACTCTTCAGAGTAGGAGGGTATATATCATTTGGGACAGAAAAAAGGTGTAAATCGTTGAAGGAGAGACTTAAGACCCTAAGTATGTTTGTACCAAACCCGTTTCACGACTTTTTAAGATGTTTGAGCCATTTCCGTCTGTCTGTCTTCTAGTACCTTCCACAAACATAATCCGGCGGTAAGCAAAGTTTAAGTCCTTCCATACACATGTTATCTGTGACAGAGAGTATATATTAGTCGGTTTAGCAGACTGACGTTTTCTTATATGTTCATAGTTTATTTGTTTGACAATCAAAAACCAGTGGAACCAATCGAATAAATCGGTTTAACCGGTTGTTCGAAAACCGTGACTTTTAGAAAAAAAAAACGGTGGGCCGGGTTTGATCGCTCTACTTCCTATTTCTATTCCAAACTGGGAGACGCTTTATTACAATTCTAGGAGACCGATATGCAGCTGAACGGCTTGAAGACATTGAGGGACACATACTAGATAAACCACCAGATGACCTACAGCCATAATGTAGATTCCAGAAGAAGAGGAAGACCCGTCCACATGTGGAGAAAGCAGTTAGATTGATTTAGATTTCATAGAAGACTGAGAAGAAGAGGAAGACCCGTCCACATGTAGAGAAAGCAGTTAGATTGATTTAGATTTCATAGAAGACTGGGCATGTAATACAATTTTTGGATTGTAATAGTTCTAGATGGAATATTTTTTGATGCTCTTAAGCTGCAGGTTGGAACGAAGGCAACAGAATATATACAGCCGTGTCACATGCTTGGAAATACATGTTTAATCATAAATGATAACCCAGTGATTTCACTTTCGAACAAAATTGCGTTCTGTGACACCGTACGACAATTAAAAAATAAGTCGTTACACTTGAACCGGATGATATACGTATGAAACTATAGGCAAATTGGAGTTACTTGGAGTTTTTAGTTTTTCATTTCCCCATCCCGGTGTCCCTTCACAGGACTTCAACGTTCCAAAGGATGCAATTTTTCAAAAAAATATTTTATACACTTGTTCGCATCCTATGATAACGGTATTATAGTCAAAGTAAAGAGGAGAATATCTATTAAAAATACTTCAAGCTCTTGCTTCTGCCTGTATTAGTTCAGCATTAACATCAATTTCAATATTGTTTTTTAAGACACAACGTTTTAAATTGTGTTTATTACTAAACTAATACAGATAGAAGCTAGACATTTAAAGTATTTTTAGCACATATTATCCTCTTTGATTTGACATTTATAACGGTGTCGTAGAGTGCAAATAAGTATTAGAAATAATTTTTGAAAATCTTTATTCATTGGAACTTTGTAGTCCTTTTAAGGGACAAAAGGATGGGAAAATGAAAAACTAAAAAACGCAAATTAACTCTTTTTCTTCTATAGTTTCAGATGCATCTCACCTGGTTTAAGTGCAATATGGACTGTCGGACAATGTTATATATGTTTTCCCTCGGTCTGTAACACCGTGCGACCATTTTACATTTATTTTATTGGACCTGAGCAAGACAATATACATGTGAGACTAGAGATCATATGTAGAAAAACTGAGTACTCAATTCTCAATTCTGATTCTTTCTCCATTTTACAGGGCTTTTAATTTCCAAAGTATATAGAAGTTTTTAATAATTTATTTTCATACTTTAACAAAGCATACAAAGGCGATATGGGTATCATATAAAAGAATATCTGTTAAAAATACTTTAAATATAATGCTTCTATCTGTATTAGTTTAGTACTTACAACAATTTAAAATTTCCACTTTACTTATTAAGTTATTTAAGGAGGAAAACTTTAAATGGTTCTTAATGCTAAACTATTACAGATAGAGGTATATAGTTTTTAGTATTTTGAACAGACATTCTTATATTTCATTTGATACTCATATCGCCTGTGTATGGCTCTCGAAAGTATGAAAATAAATTATTAAAACAAATATATCTTTTGGAATTTAAAAGTCCTGTAAAAGACCACCAAATGAAAAACTGAGTAAATAGCTTTCTTTACATATTATCTCTAGTCTCATATGTATATGGTCTTGTTCAGGTCCAAAAAGTACTGTCGCACGGTGTAATCAATCAATTTGATTTGAAGTGAGATATTGTCCTGCCACAAGATATAAAAATATCTTCATCATCTATATTTTATAGAATTAAAATTACTATACAAATGACAACATTTATTACTTGGCTGGTCACTAGCTTTACCAAGATTTCTGGAAAAAAATTCATCAAATGGAATGACAGCGATTCTTCTTCTCTTTGTAAGTTCCCCCCAAAGAACGAGAATCACAACTCAAATTTCGAATATCAGGTAATCGCATAAGGTAATAGCCTTTTCAGACTGAATGCAAAATCAATCGTTTTAAGTCATAAGGTCGATTTTCAAATGTCAAATAGTTTATGGGATCTGATATTTGTAAGTCGACCTTATGTCATTTCAGCTAGATTTCGCATACAATCTGAAAAGGCTATAAGAAAGCAGACCATTGTCATCATACGACGAGTATTTCACCAGAATGGTTTGAAGATCTGAAGAGATATTTGAGTGGGGACTATATCTAAATCCGAAGTTGAAGTTGCTTCAAATTCAATAGCTTTCATCCTTGGCCCGAAAAAGCTCCCTTGTGCAAGGTTTCCCTCATATCCGCCGATAATTGAGGTCTGTACTTTCAATATATCGATAGATAGATTCAGAAAGTCGATCGATATAATATTCCACGGAGGCTATGAATGGTTTTTTGGGGTAGTGCATTTTTATTCTTGATCCCTAACTACTCTCGAATAGTGATAAAATCGGATTCATTCACTTCATCGTATGAACTGAAAAAAAAAACTCGGAAATCACATCGTTCATAATATTGTGGCATGCTACTGTACTGCATTGCATCTATTCTCTGTACACGGCCATACCGTCCAGCCCTCGGTGCATTCGCAATGATAACCCTTGTAGGCATCGTAGCAAGTTCCTCCATTCAAGCAGGGCTTGTCGCCACATTCATCTATGGCCATATTTTGTTCTATCAGCGAAAGGCGACCGCTCAAACGACGCATTCGCCCCAAACTTCGTCTTATTGCACCCAATCGCAACGACGACCGTGTACCATTTTGCAAGGTGGAAAGTCTCAGCGACAAGCGTTCGATGTCATATTGAAGCTGGCGGACCAGCTCTCCTATCTGAGCGGTGGTCGGTATATCCAATTGTTTTGCTTCGCCACCCTGGAAATTGCTCGCCATAGTGCGTTGGCGTATTTTGTCCATGACATCAACATCGTTCAGCAGCAAAGAGGAGTCGTGTGATAAACGCAGGCTGATATTGCGGTCATAGGCGGCCTCCAGTATTAGGCCACCATTTTTGGTGCGGACTTTTGGTTGGTTGTCGTACTCTGCATCGACGGCACAGGATCTTATTAATAAAACAATAGCACAGTATACTAATAAAAAGGACATGTTGTAAGTTTTGTTTTTTATTTGTTTTTCTATAAAACTGCCATTATTTTTTTGGAAAGTCCTTTGATTGGATTTAAATTTAACACTTTATAGTCTTCGTTTTTTGTAACATTTATCCTTTTTTAATTTCACTTATTTATTCTCTTTGTTGGCTTTAAGATATTTTTTTGGTTGTTCGCAACCTCTTGAAATTCACTCACGGACTGCTGTTGGTTCTTGGGACTGCACTCGTATTTGTATTAAAAAGGGGCGTTGATTTTGATGCATTTCTGCATCATAAATGTTTTATTGTTTCATTTGCATCTGGATTTGTAAAGGTTTCGCTGATGTAATAACGCTGCTGCATTGATGGAAAATAATTTAAAAAATATTGCTTTTTATTTACAAAGAAAATAAACATTACACTGTACCACAAATTAGCATATTTTAACTTTCTGGATTTGGTTTTCATTCAAACATTCGCAACATTAGGGCGGGGCTAGCAAAATGCTTATAGAGCGTGATAGTCTTCGACTTCAAGTGCAAACAAAATTTAATGTAAGGCGGCAATATTTTGAAATGTGCCCTAAATATCAGTGGTATATATTCATACTGAATATCATTTTGATACGCATTTGGAAAATACGCCATTTTTATCCCCTTTCGATCCATATATTTAATACTTTATTTAATCCATAATGTTATACTTTTAGGGGGACTAAAAGTATAATATTCTGCAGCTATTTGTCAACACCAATTTTATCTATTTTCCCCTGTTTTGACTCAAAGAGTACGAATATTGAAGATCTATTTATTTTTCGTGTCTACGCACTCACAGCGACGTACATATATACATAATTCGAGGCTAGGTTAGCTTGTGGTGGCAGTCAGACCAGAAGAGGTTATTTGTGATATCACGATCTTTAACACCCTTCCCTTCAAGCTCTCAGAGAAAACAGATCCCAGTGTCACTAAACGTATATTAGCTATAACTGGACAGAGAAGGTGTCCAATGCTCCTTATCTCTTTCTTGTCCCCACAGCTCCCATAAAATCCGTTTGACTCGATGCCCAATGAGTGTAGCTATTACGCAGTTTCCCGTCAATACTGAATTCAACGTAGACAGTTAAAATCTTTCAAGTGAAATAAGGTAACTCGACCTGCTGCTTGCTCGGCAGCTCTTGTATCTTGTGCTTGAGCTGAAGCTTGTACGTCGACAAGGGTGGAAGCAAGTTCCGATGGAACTTGTAAGGTCATTTCTAATCTGGCAAGCTCGTCAGCCTTGCAGTTCCCTGGGATATATATATGCCCTGGCACCCAAATAAGAAGAATGTCGAACTGCATGTCCATCTCCTTTTCTAGAATTTAGGGACACCGAGTTCAATGATCTGATGGCAGTCTGACAATCCGAGTAGATATTAACGCCAGTGTTCGTCAGAACACTCCGTAGCTTCTCTAATAGTCATAATTTCGGCTTGGTACGCTCTGGGTAGCCATGCAGGCAGGTTAACTTTCTGTTCCTGCAGTTCAGACCCAGTCTACCATAAAGTTTGGAGCTGCCTGAGTAAAACTTGAGATAAAGACTTCTACCAGGAATTCCACCCACCCTGTCATCCGTAGCTGGGACGTGTATGCTAAAGTTCTTGTCAAATAGTGCCACCGGCGTGGTGTAGTCCACCCGATGGCCATTGACGATAAGTTTTCATATGCCCTACGTCTCTATTGGTCCAAATGGGGGAAAATTGATTGCCGCCATAATTGCAGTATACTAACCTTCTATAACGACAGACATAACATATGTTATTATTGCTCCGCTTATGGCAATGCAGGCCAATCTCTGCACCCTTTTTCTAACATTTTGATAACAGTTTCGGAACATTTTAATTTTGAACTCTGTGAAAATTTCCAAGACATTCGGATAAAAAAATTTGTATGAAAAATATATTTTGAGTAATATCGGCGGTATGTGATGGGCGTAACATATTTTGATGAAGCTTCACACTTTTCTTATTTGCGCTTAGAATAAGCTCGAGAGTGATGAAACTTACTCTACGAGTACTTCTTATAGTGTTTGCACTCAAGTGTATGAAGCGCGACGTCATCTTCCTCTCTACACATATTTCATTCCAAATAGGGAAAGATAAGACACCTCCCTGCGGGGTGCCCCTGGTTACAAATATTTTTTGTGCTGAGGACTCGCAGTGCTGTGGCATCTGGTCAGGAAGCTGTGAATCCGATTTAAAATCCCTTGTCTCTCTCTCCAACTTTAGACAATGCCGGTATTATCGCACAAGAGTGTATTTTACTGAAGGTACCTTTTATATCTAGAAAGGCTTCAATAGTGTAATCCTTATAATAAGGGGATGATTCAAGGTTGCTAACATTCAAGGGTCATTGCTTTCAGGCCAACATTTCAGCCAATAAGTTAACTTTGGCAACCGGGTTAGTCAATATCTGGTCGTAATAAGAGTTGGGATAGATGAGGAGTTATCTTTTACTCTTCTTACAAATGACCAAAAGCTTTTACTTCTTCTAGGAGATGATAGGACTTTGGCACGAAGATGTTGTTTGTACAGAAACTTTTTGCGTCTAAGTCACACATGGTTTTTGTCTGCTTACGTAGCAGATCAGTAATCAAACGCCATTTTCTGAACGCTTCCTCTTTGGATCCGACATCAGTCCTGATGTCTGGATAAGCCACCTTTTAATAAGATGGTTTTAATTAATAATGATTTTAATAATTAAATGACTTCATTCCAATCAAGATAATATTTTCGATAATTTCAGCCACAACTTTTATATCGCCGTTTAGAAAGCAAAGCTTCCAATTGATATGCTAGAAAAAGGTGTTGAGCTCGTTTTGGGGTTGGGGTCGAAGCTACACGAAGAGCGGAATACGATAGGAAGTAAGAGGAACATTAACTCCATACTTTTTAGGGTGTGAAGTTAAGAAAATATCAAGAAATATATATCCTTTCAAAAGAAATATATATCCTCCTCTCAGAGAACATATATACGGAAGTTATAAGGAATACAATTTTATGTACAGCAGGATAATTTGTGTGGAACGTGCTAGTAGATTCGTGTCACATGATCCCAGCTTCCATATTTATAAAGTAATTGCAGAAACATGATCAAGTATTAAGTCATAGTGGATTCCATGCACCAGTATAGAAGTTATGAAGGATTTAATATTACCTAGGACAGAGACAATTGTGTGGGAGGTACAAGAAGGCCACGTCAAACGTGAATATTTTTTTAGGTTTAAAGTGATTATAGAAACATTTTTAAATATCAATTTGCTAATGATTTTGACTACCCGTGTGTTATGTTATGTCGGTTTTATTGTAACCGAAGTTTATGCCACTTTGTGTGGGTAGTACCAGAAGGGGCGTGAAAAAATCGCCCATATTCCACACGAATGTAACCAGTACAAAAGCATTGCTAAATATCAAATTTCACAGTATTCCGGTCATCAGTAATAAGTTATAACATCTTTAATTTTAAGTAGTTTTGAGTGATTTGTGTGGGAGGTAGTGGAAGGGGCGTGGCAAAACCCATCATATTTAGTATACTTAAATTGATTATAAAAACATTATCAAATACCAATATATAGCTGATTGCGATTATCCGTGTGGAAGTTATATGGGGTTTAATTTAACATTGGAATATGGACTATTTGTGTGGGAGAAGGAGCGTGGCAATTTCTCCCATCTTCGAACTTAAACTAAGTTTGGGAAAAATATTACGATGTACAGAGTTTGAATCGATTCCTTAACTCCTTTCGAGAGTTTTGTGTACACCAGCCAGCCAGATAGACGGACGGACGTGGACAGCTTAAAAAGTCGTGAAACGGATTTGGTCCAAACATACTTAGGGTCTTAAGTCACTCCTTCAATGCGTTACACTTTTTTTCTGTCCTAAATGATATATACCCTCCTACTCTGTAGAGTGAGGGTATGATGAGTGTATGTAGGACAGCAATCTTCAAAAGCTGTACTTAAATACCATAAATATTGTGGGTTATTTTGCCTGAATACCATAATTATTCCTCAGCTCGCACAGATTCCCCACGAAGAAAAACTTACATGGATTGCTCTTACATGGGTGGGTGAATTAGGGAGTTCGTTTTTTCTATCGAGACAAAGAGTAAAAGAGAAAATAAATACACTACAATATAATCAAACAGAAGCTCTTCGTTCAATCGAATGTGCGTGCACTTCGTCGGGTGCAGTGTTGCCACTGAGAAGAATTATTTCCTACCAAAATCATGCAGAACCTACCAACAAATTTTAACTATAAAAATTTGTTTTTAGTATATGTTATAATATGTTTAGTTATCTTTAATTAACTCTATCAATATTATATGAAATATGTACGTATTTAGATATATTCAACAAAAACCGACGAACAAAGAAATTGAGTGCTAAAATGAAATAAATTCTTCAAGTATTTATTGTCTTTCCAAGAGAAAAGTAATTCAAAATTGATTTCGACTGGAAACAGCCTAAATGCAAAACTTGAAAATATATTCGTCAAATATATTCTTTAAGGAAGCTATCTTTCCAAAGCATGAAACTTGTAATTTAGAAGGGAATTGTAAGTTCCTCTACGGTCGAGTATTTATTTCAAACTAAATTCATAATAAATATAAACAAAAGCAAGCAAAAAATCTTAAAAATAAAAAAACATTTAGATAAATATGTGTGTGTCTCAATAGATTTTTAGAATTTGTGATTTTTTTTTAATTTTTCCCAACTTCAAACACGTAGGTTTTTAATGTTTTTAATATATTATCGTCACAGCGTAGAATATTTCCTCCAGATACTTCTGTCAAAACTATGTCGAATATGTCTCATACAATTTAACCTAATTATAAATTATAATTCTCTTGTCTCAGTTGGTTTAAATTAACATCTGTGAGGTAACTGTATTTCTATGATTTTTAAAACATCAAAACTCTTAAAAATATTTTAAAAGGCTGAGTCCATTCCATGTACTGACTAGAACTTCAATATAAAAATTCGAAAATTTGAACACTTTAAATTAATTTGTTCATTCAAGTTTTTATTAGACTGAATTCAAATTACAAGTAAAATATTTGACAAAAGAAAATATAAGGCAAAGCCTACGACTACTTACATTCAACAATATTAATACAGTTGGATTGGCTTAAGTAAAAAATTCAAATATTCCTAAAACTATGACAACCATATATAAAGAGAAATTGCAAAATTAGACAAAATTAATATACATATTTAGTCATTCATTAATATATTTTGCCATTCATATACGTATTCGAAAACTGGCCTAACGTTGATATTACTTTTTAATACCCAGAAGGGACCAATTCAATATTTGTATAATTTTTATTTAAGTAATAAAATAAAAATTCAACAAAACCTACCAAAATAAGGTTTTTCCTACCATTCTACCAAACGAAAAATAACCTACCAATTTTGGTAGGAAAAGCCCAAACGGCAACACTGGTCGGGTGGCGCTCGTTAAATGTGCACAACCACGTACTTATTTTAAGAGTGTGTGTTCTTTCTCTTCTTTTTCAAAGAGCTAGGGCAAGAGCAAAAGACCGATTTCATACGCAGACTTTAATATATATTTTCAGTGGGAAAAATTCCCTTTTCGGTCATTTTGAATCTCAACTGATCTGCAACATCTGATGATTTTGTGAGATGGTTCTGGAACACTATGTCGTTTCGTACGTAGCGTATAGATATATTTTTTAATTTTATTAAAATTTTCATCGAAGGTACTTTTAAATTAATTTCCCTTTAAATCAAGGGCAATTAATGTACTTTAACGTAGAAACAGTGGAACACTCACCAAAAATGAAGAAAATATCCATAACAATTAGAAAAAATATTAATTATATAATTATTATTATTATATTATAATTATTTTTATATAGAAATATTTGTCTGCAATTTCGTGTGGCAGTTTCTCGCCAAGTTCCATTTAGTTTCGGCGCTCCTCCTCCTCTTGCAGTCCATATCTCAAAGTCCAACCTGTGCCATCGAAATTTGGTGATTTCTTCGAAACAATGGCAACACGATTCGATGTTGAGATCACATCATCGGGCAACTCTGGACCACACAAGGTCTTCACTAACTTCTCCGACCCATCAGACATAATGTCGAATATTTTAACATTGTCCAGGTGACAATTGGTGGTGGGGCCCATATCGAAAGCTGAAATTATAAGAAACAAATTAATGGCATTATAGTCAAGGGTTATCGGGATGATGCATTGCTTACAGTAAAACGAAAAGCTAATACGGTTGGGAACGGGTACCATAATGTTCCAACGACAGTCGGAAAAATTGCGGTCATCGGCATAATGTGGACTGGTTATTAAACCCTCATTGCGCTGGAACGTTCCGCCGCAGCCTGGCATTAGATTGTTATCACTGGTGCCGTAATACAAGCTTGCTGTTGTATCTCCGGCAGCTTCTATGTGTACCGTATTTGTGGTGGTGAATACGTCCGGAGTACTATAAGTGTTATGACAACTGTCGAATATTTTTTGGTTCGTCTTCAGATCCGTTATCTGAAATGTAAACCATCAAAATGATAGCAGTCTCTCATATGGGCCCGGAAAATAGGTACTTACCCTTAAAAACAAATCATCGCAACCGAATGGTCTATAGTACCTATCGTCTAAGTAGAAATTTAGATTGTAATTTCCCGGTACCATTATTGTATCATTACAAACTGTTGTGGAATGGCCATGTCTTGAGAAGTCGATGGAACCACTCAGTCGGGTACGAGTGCGGTTACAATCTAAATACAAGCAATTTAAATTAGTTGTCAGGTCTTCTCATGATGGAAAATCTCCCACCACGTCAAGCTTTTCAGAAAATACGATCGCTCAACTAAAGTAATATGGGATTGAAGATGAGCGAGAGTGCAATAACACGAACTAAATTCCCACTTTAACTGTCGGATTAATACAATTGACCGTTCGTTCTCTAACTTGACTTGATGGAATATTCTCCTGGTCACCTCTTTATTTGTGCCCATTACCGTCGTTAGGAATAACTTTTTCGGTCACTTACCATTACTTTGCCCCAAAAGCATTAGCTCAAAACCTTTGCCCTCTATTGTTGCATCACTATGGAATATAATTTCTGCTCCAGCATTCCCAATTCCACCCAGAAACATTGTGTAATTTGTGGAATGTCCACAAAACTTATAGGAACTCTGAAAAAGCAGAGGAGAGATATAGAACCAGAAGTAAAGAAGCAGTCTAAGCTTACATAGTCGCTCTTGACTTCCACGTAGTCCAGACATTTGCCAGAAACTTGAGATGTATTTTGCAAGTCAATATAATTGAAATGCAGTTGAACCGGATGCTCTGCCTTCACATGCCAGATACAGTGGGTGTTAGCGCCGTAGGACAGTTCGCGGTTTTGTGGAAAGGACAATGTAAAATTCTGAAATTATTCGAAAAACGTATTATTTTCACAATTGGGCGCCAGTATGTGTTGACAACAACTACCTCACTTTCGGCCAAGTCATAACTAGTTTTTGAGCCACACATGCTCTTCTCCAAGGTCAAGATGATTTCGAAACTATATTGACCCGCTTGAGGGGCAATAAACTTTAACAGTGCATCCCCATAGGAACTTATCATGACCGTGTTCGCGCTGGAGCAAAATTTGCCCATGGAAGCTTGATGCATAGCAACACTATCAAGAATCTCAACTGTGTTGCAGGCGCCCTTGGTACATGTCTCCTCCGATGTCACACACGCTGAGTTGTCATTGTTAATCTGCAGCTTTTTTATGTCCACGCGGATGCGATTGCCTTTGGGAGCACTTAGACTGTAGTGACACATCTTTTCTTCATCGGCACCGACTTTAAAGTTGCGCGCCAAATTGACGGGTAAACTGCCGGCTGTGAGGGCGATGCGTTCATTGCAGTTGGCCAGGAAAACGATTTGGGCCTCGAAGCCGCTGGCCGTTCCGGAGACATCTGATATGGCATTGATTACAGCTTGGTTTTGATCGACCATTACGATGGGAGGCTTGTCCGTGTAATTTCCAGTCAACAGCACCAAACGCTCTTCAGCTTGTATTTTATGGCCGGCATAAATGGTGACGTGATCATAGTTGGCCTCGGTATCGAAATATTTGAATCGCACTGCTATGGAGTGATCAGCTGGAGCCGTTACATACCAAATGCAGTTCATATTGCCCGCATATTGATTGTGCTCTTCGGTCCTCAGGGGTCTTATAGTGGTGCCAGAGGTTGTAATATTTCCGCCACAAGTTTCTAAGCTATACTCGATGGTATATGTTGTCATGCTGTAGGCTTCATAGGATAGTCTAAGATAACTGTAGGCCCTCTCCTCAAATTCCGCTTCGCAATGTTTCTCTCCCGATTGTTCCGCGCCGTTTTCAGAGCTTTTGTAAACAGTGAATCCGGTTACACAACCGTTGGCGGAATAGAAAACGGGTCCAGGCCCTAATGCCGTTCGCACATTAATTAACTTATGGCGTACATTCGATTGGAACACATAGTCGCACTGGAGGTGCTGACCACCATATGCCATAGTTGCGGGGCTTTCTATGCGTTGTATGGCCGAGGTGACATTCAGCGTGACTGAACAATGGTTGCGCACGAACAGCGAGAACCCGTCGCCTGTAATGGCTTCATTGGTGCGGAAGATCACTTGGATACGAGGCGTAGAAGCATTGTAGACGTTAGGAAACTCTCTGCCGCAGTAGCGGCCATCTGACGCCCACAGGCCATCTTCCTCGTGTTGTATTTCCAGGTAATCGTTGGTACAATTGGGTGAGGCTTCTATGAAGAAACGGCCAAAGAATTTCAGCTGCAAATAATAGCCCGGCTGGGTATAGAACACCCAAGAGCACTCTTGATTATTTCGGTACGACTCCTTGTTAACCTCGACAATGCCGTTGATTTGGGTAACTTTGGTCTCGCTGCCACATATCATCGACTTCTTGGTTGCCATAGAGAACTGGGTTTTCTGGGAATTATAGTTTTGCGACTGGTAGACTATGAACGTCAGGCTCTTCTTAAAGACATAACCTTCCAAGGTTTCCCCATTGTCCCGACAGATCTTTTTGACTGGGTCCGTAGGCCACCTGCCCTCCTTGATAACGATAAACTCACGCTCACAAGTGTCGCTAAAGGTGAAATTGCCCGTTAGACTGTATTCCGAATCTGCACGTCCGGTGTAAAAAGGCTTTGACAAAGTCCAGACACACATAATGGCACCGTAGGTGATATCACTTACATCCGGTTGTTTAGCATGGAAATCACTTCTTACCCCAAAATTACCACCACATCTATGAAGTCTGTAGCCCATTGTCAGCCTATGGACATGTTCATATTCCGTTTGGACAATGCGAACGTAACCCTTTGTCTGGGTGTGTGGTTGCAGGACCTCTGTCAGATTTTCCCCATAATTGGTGAGGATCATGTTGTCCCGGAATCGTAAAGGAGACACTATTTGACGAGCTGTAGCATTGCGAGTATGTTCAAATGCGGTTATGTTGAAGGCCAATGTTTGTCCAGCACTCAGTATAACCTTGGCCAAGCAATAGTAATTTTCGTTGAACTCCGTTTGGCGGTCCTGTATATCGATTAGGCCTGCCGGGTTGTCCTCATTGATATCGGATGGACATGGTGACTCCACATCGGAAGAATACTGTGCTCTAATGGTTCTAAATTTGAAATTGACGAGGGGCACAAGTATACGGACGAGCATAACATTATCACTGGACTGTATAACTTTATGTGGTTCAAACGAATTGACATCGAAGGAGGTAATTTTGGATAGCAGCTCATTGTCGTTGAAGATGGTAAAAACGGGATATCTGAAAAAGTTGTAATTCTTTCATTAGAGGTTTTAAAATAGGGAACTGTAATTTCAATAGAATAAAACAGGGTTACCCCATGTTATCGTATTCGTTCAAAGTGGGAAATATTGTTCCATACATAGTTCCTAGGATAGGCATAGAGCCGTAATGTTATGTACTTACATGGTGGAATTTTGCTCCTTCAAATCGCCCATGTTTAGAAATTCCAAACGTACCCTCTGTCCTTTGGGCACGGTTATTTGCCAACGGCAGTAACTGTTGAAATACACCTTCTCGGGGAAGTGTAGCGCTAAGTGGCCCGACTCTCCCGTCACGACTTGATTGCACTGCCCACTGAAACGATTGTACCTTAGCATGAAGCCTCGGTATTGGGTATTCTTGGCAAAGGTGTGGAATCTTACGATCACCTTGTTGACATTTAAATCGAATTGAGTGCCTTTCGTGGTGTTGCCATATATCACTATAGGCTGCTCGCTCAGCTCGTCTGCAACCGGAATTATTTCCAAAAATTCACTGGATTTCAGCCGTTTAGCATCGAAGGCCAAATGAATATCCTGGATCACTAGACGTATCTTGGCATCAGCTGGCATGGAAATTGCATAGTCACACTGGCTATTCGAAGGATACGCCCCAAGGCTAGGGTAACCCGGCGAACTTATTACTCCATCTTCGTCCGTGTATGACCCACCACACTTACTAATGGATATGCGAGCCTTGAAGCCATAACGAGGTTCTTTGATATCCGTCACATAGCGCATATATAGAATATTCTGTGTTGTTTTTAATATATTGGGCTTTCGGCAATATTGACCCAAACTCCTGGCCATCGACGTGGATCCATCAAATAATTCCACAAATTCCTTCGTACAAAATCTGGCGTTCATATCGAAACGATCTGTGAACTCCACCTGGATAATTTCCCCCCGTGGTGCCATAATTCGCCATTCGCACTCTGTATGCGGATGCGGTACATTAGGGTAGTTCGGTGATGTGACATTGATCGTCGATGCCGCGGGTATCAAGTGGAATTCTTCGTCGCATTCCGAATATTCGCGGAACGTAAGATTCCATCTGATTGGCATGAGAGGTCGGGGCAGAATTAGATTGTATTTGATGGTCAGATAATTTGAAGTTGAATTCATTACAATCCGTGAAACATTCTGAGGATTGCAAATCTTTCCGGGTGGCATAATGGGGGCGTGTTCATCGATGCCATCATAAATCACAGCATATTCCAGGCAATCATTATTATTAGTTGCAACAATGGGAGGATAATCTAATTGTAGAAGAATACGTTTATTCGGCTTCACTTTTATGTGCCACAGACAATCCGTTTCGTATAGCAGCTTCTCTCCCTCAATAAAGCCCACCGACTGCGTAAGGTTGGCTCCGCATTTGGTTCTTATGCGGGCATAAAACCCGGTGCGATTCAACGAATTGTCCGATACAAAATCCAATTTAATATTTGGTGTGCCATGGACAACTTTGAATGCAGTGAATTCAATGTCCGTGCTGTTACAGAGCTTCTCCACTTCGTGCCATTGCGTCAAATCAGTTGAGGTGGAGATTTTAAGATAATCCGCCGAACATTCATCCGTCACTTCCAATTTCACTTCGAATATCTCACAAACAACGTGATCGTTGGCATTGGCGGGTTTGTAAATCCAGTCACAGTCGAGATTGGGTTCATAGCCTTTTGGATAATTGGGCGAAGAGACCAAGACACTGGCGTCGGGTGCTACCATGCCTTCGACATGGCATTTCGACGAAGTTGTATTGACTTCGATCGGTTGGGCATTGGTGATGTTCCATTTAATGGTGAAATAGTTCAAGTTGTCATTGTCCGTTCTCAAGTAGACGACATTGGAACTCGATACAAAACGCCAAGGTGACGAGGGTATAGGAATGGACAAGGCTGTGTCATCATAGCCGTCATAAAGCTGCAAAGTTGGTAAGATAAAGGAAATGCTTAGAATGGTTCGTGCAAGGTCTTTGATACTTACACTTAACCCTTCGCTGTACTGCTCGAAATGCAATGTTATAAATTTGCTCCTCTCAATTAGAATACGCCAAGCGAAGGGTTCTTCCTCATTGCGAACCATAGTGATGGGCGGAGACTCAATAGTTCCACTGGTCTTGTTGGCAATCTCATTCAAATGGGCTGAAAGTTGCAACAAAATGAGACAATGCCACTAACTTTAACAAAACTCACCGTAGCTCCATCTCAACTTAAAGCCATTGCCGGTACTGCCTTCCGAACTATGGAATCTCAGCCAAAGCGAGTCAGATGATGTCAGTGTATCGTCGGGCAATTTGTTGCCACAGTAGACACCCAACAACTTGTTGGTCAGCCAGGTCCTCACCTCCACGAAGTCTTCATTGCAATGCTCACTCTGGGCTATATCCATCTCATCGAATTGCAATTGCAGCCTATTGCCGGGTGTGGCCGATATCGTCCATGTACACTGCACATTGGGCGGATAGGAAGCGGGATAGTGCGGAGATGCTAAAGCTCCACGAGCCGAGGTTATTGCTCCTCCGCACGAATGCTGTGTCGTCGAGAACTTGGCATGGAAATTGATGCCATTGGCGAATACGTATAACTTGGATGCCTCGAAAACAAGATTGGATTGATGCTGCTCACAGTAGTAGTTGGTGTAATTGGCTGTTCTCCAATCGGTTCCGAAATAATTCACTTTAAACTGAAAGGAAATACATTGAAAACAAGTATATAATTAGTGCAGGATTAAAGATCAAACAAGGAGATTTGACTAGATTGTGGGTCTCCATTGTATATTAGGCCTGTTCGATTAGGCTTACTAGCTTCAGATTGTATGGAATTTACTTAGTTACCGAGTAAGGTGGTGCCAGACTTCTACATATATTTGATTTATTTAAATAAAACCAGTGGATAACAAGTAAGGAAAGGCTAAAGTCGGGCGGGGCCGACTCTATGATACACTCCACTTTCAATCCGAATACAATTTTTTTTTCACTGAACCAACACTCAGGGGATGTCCCCTATAAATGCAGTGCATTGCGTTGGTGGAAGGAAGATCAGGTATGGGAAGGAGGAAAGAGGGAGTAGTGTCTGTTGACATCTGTTTTGAATCTCTGAATGTCGTAATTGGAGGGAAAGATATTTGCCGGAAGTCGGTGAAAATGTGACAGCGGGAAGGATTTTTGTATCCTGTATGTATGTGTTTTACAAAAAATGTTAAATCGGAAAGGACATTTGTATGGGGGTATATTGAAATCTGGAACGAAATAGGTTAAACATTTGGGAGCAACATTTGTATTTGGGCTATATCTAAATCTGAACCGATCTTAGGCACTTACACCAAAGGTTTTTTACTTGGATTATAAGCTGCTGTGCCAAATTAAAAGAAAATCGAGTAGTGGTTTCTAAAGCGGCAAAATTCAAATCGGGAGCCACATTTGTTTGGGGGCTATATCTAAATCTGAACAGATCGTATCCAATTTTTGCATAGGTGTTTCTAGTTGGGTTGTAAGATGTTGTGCTAAATTTAAAGAAAATTGAACCGAATTGAACCAAATCTGAACCGATTTGCCTCAAATTAAATAGCGTTCGTCCTTGATCCACAAAACTTACGTGTGCCAATTTTTGTTAAGATCGGACAGACAGACGGACATTGCTAAATCGACTCAGAAAGTGATTCTAAGTCGATCGGTATAATTAACAATGGGTCTATCTCGCTTCCTTTTGGGTGTTACAAACAAATGCACAAAGCTCTCGTGGAGTGTATAAAAATGGTGCCACCATATCAAGTCTCTTAATTCTAAGTTATCAAGCCCAATCGAACAGGCCTATTATTTATAGTATCAGTAGATTGTACGTCAAGTACATCAAAATGAACTTCTCTATTCGATCCATGTTCTCTATTCAATATTTCGATGCACTTACCCCTAAGCCATGGCTGCTGCAGTTGCTTGCTCCATGTGCCTCCTTGGTACAATAGCAATCCATTTGTAATATATTCAAACTTATCAGGGTTCCTAGAATTTCAAAATCTATCATAATATTCTACGAAGTGTTCGCACCACTCACCTTCGGCCACATCAAATGACCATATACAATCCTCAGTAGCATGAGATCTAATGAATCCCGAGTCGGCACGTATCTTTCCACCGCATGACTTGCGATAGTCCACGGAAAATCGAGCCCAACTATGGGCTCCTTTACTCGTATATTCAATTAACAGACGATCAGCATTTATGAATGTAGCCCGGTTTAGGTCAAGCGCACAATATTTATCCAATAAGGTCTCAGTGAAACCGGTCGATTTGGAAATCGTGAGAGATGTGTCGGAGCAATTGGTTGAAGGACTCATTTCAAAGTCTTTGAAAATTAGATTAATGCCATACGATTCGGGAACACTTATATCCCATTTGCAGTTCTGCTCTTGCATTGCCTTGTACGGATAATTGGGCGATGTAATGGTACCGGAATTGCCTCTAAAGATGCCGCCACATGAAGCTTCTTTGGCATGGAAAAATGCCTTGAAATACTTGCGACTCGTCGAGGGGCCGGAACGGTAATGTACGTATATACGATTTGTGCTGGATGTCACCACTGAAGGCATTTTTTGAGTGGAACATTCTTTCAGCAGATCAACACTCGCATTTTTGGATTCCTTAACGACCAGTGCGTCCTTGGAACAGTCGGTAGCATCTGTGTCCAGTTGAAATTCAAAAGCACTGAAAACAATTTGTTTTCCAGCCGGCACTTCAATATACCAATCACACTCCACATCCACGCTGTAGGGATAATTCGGTGATTGGATCATACCGAATTCCTTGGACAAAAATTCGCCACAGCCTACGCGTGAGTATTCAGCGTGGAAACCGTTCTTGCTGTTGGAATAGTCCGTTACGAAGTGTATCCTTAAGTGGTTGCCCTCCGAGGTAATTGCATCAGGTATGTCAGTGCAGAGGCGGTACTTCTTCAGTACATCCGTATTGTGCATGTCCAAAACTTCTACATAATCGTTTTCACATTCCAAGTTGACCGCCTCCAAACTGAGATGGGAGAACGCCAATTTAATTTTATTATTAGTGCCCGCTTTTATATCCCAAAAGCAGTTTAGATGTTCCGGGTAGAGATCAGGGAAATTCGGCGACTCGACGACACCCTGGATGTTATCCAAGACCATGTTGCAGTTGGTTTCATAGTCCAACATAAATTCGGGCTTGGTGTTTCTGGAGGGGGTGTACATGATCAAAACTTGGTTGGACGAGGAAGTCAAATGCAGTTGACCTTCATTGACGAACTTCGAACAGTTGAAATGCAACAGCTGGTTCGCAGCCGAAGGACCGTCATAGATTTGTAGGCTATTATTGCGGCAGAACTCGTAGCTAATGTGGAATGGTGTCACGTTCAGTGCAATCGATGAACCCTGGGCTACGTTTATAAGCCAGTCACATGTGGACACGGATTCATGCTCCAATCCCAAGTGTGGCGAATGTATAGAGCCTTTGAAGGAAGTCAACTTGCCACCACATCCTGTCTCGGTTTGCTGCCAGGTTATGTGAAATCCGGCTCCCTCCACGGAGCTGTCCGAAGTAAATCTCAGATATAAGCCGTTGGTGAATGAAGGAATAGACGAGGGGATTTGGTCGCCGCAGTAACGCCCAATCAGGGGAGAGTTCGAATATTTGCCATTTCTGTGGAAGATTGAAGACTGGACTACAGGACTACTGAGTATTATTTTGGAATCTTACCGTATTTCCAGAACATCTCCTGTACACTCTGGCTCCAGGTTGAAATTCTGCACCGTCAGTTCAATTTTATTGCCAAATGGTGCCGTTATAATCCAAACACAATCCAAATCCGCTTTGTAGGGTCTGGGCCATTGAGGTGATTTGATTACACCGTACAAAGAAGTGACCTTTCCACCACAAGCTGAAAGAAGTACGCAGTTGTCTAAAGTCTAAAGTTTGTTCCGATGGTTCAACGTACCTTCTGTAGTCTTGACGAACTCGTATTTCCCATCATACCAAACCGCAGCAGTGGTGGGCAAAATCGTAATGACATTGAAACCGAATATTTCATGGACATATTCATAAGCTGTAGCTCTGTAAACCGAGAGGCAATCTTCTTAATTCCCATATATTTCTCATTGACCTTCTCCATCAGTACTTACGTCTTGAGCAGAAAATCTCTTCCCCCTGTGGCATTTCCATATATCAGAGCTGTCATTGCTGCATCACCAATGTAGGGCATTATTTTGAACGATATCTTGATGCTCATCCCTGGCGGAGCTTCGAAAATGTATTTACATGGAATTTCCTCATCTTTGCTAAAGTATCCTTCGTTGGCGGTATAAATTCCGCCGCAGACAACCTCTTCAAATGAATACTGTACGCGTAGGCCACGCTTCTTTTGCGAGTTGGCCGAGGCATGGAAAACAATGGTCATCTTATTGAGCTCGGAAATTAGTTCCATGGGAGTAGCTTTGTAGTAGCGATACTTGTTGGTAGAGGACAAATATACCTGCAATTTCGGAAAACAAATGGTAGTTCATCCGATATGGAAAGTTCACATCACACATCTTACATCAACATATGTCAGAGATTCATCTTTGGCATCGGCCATAGCGGTGGCATTATTCAAAGCAGCCACGGTTTCGTCTGTATTCAGGACATCAGTCGGGTTTGTTTCGGATATAGAGAAGTCAGTAAAGTTGGCGTGGATCACATTGTCGGCCGGTCCATAGATGTGGAAGGTGCAAGTGATATATTCCGTATATGGATTCGGATAGTTGGGCGTGGTGAATACACCGGCATCGGGCCCAAAGTACCTAAATTCGCAAGCTGAGACGGAAAATATTATATATATCAAGAACAACAGTAATATGAAAGATCTCCGAAGATCGCACTCATCGTAATTCAATCATGATCTTTTGGGAAATGTTTGGACTAATCTGTCATACCTCTTGTGTATTTAAGTTTAAATGGTGTCTCAAATTCCCCACTCCCTAATTTGTTTTTGTATTTGATGAGCATATAATTGGATGAGGACACCTGCGGTTCGGGCTTCGTGCCACCACAGGAAATTGAAAGTTGCGAATCCTCATCGGATTTGCCATCGAAAATCTGCCAGGGATCGGAGACATATGAACGAAGAATAAAGGGACACGAATCTCATTTCATTTACCTCAATACTTTCAAGATTACAATTTTCGACACCGGAGGTCTTCACATCGATAAAGTCCAATTGAATTTGGGTACCCAAAGGTTGTTGTATTAGATACAAACATGTGGATTGTTCGGTGGGTCCAACGATTAGGCCGGCGGCTTCGGTGAAGACACCACCACAGTGGGGGGTGGCCGATTCCACTTCGTAGTGTAGTTGGAAAGAACTGTCCGTACTGTAGGCATCTGTATGAAAATGTAATTTGAGTTTATTCGAAGATGACCTGAAGGGTTCTGGAGATGTGGTCTGGCAAAATTCAGTTAAAAGGAAATCGGCATCGTAAATCTACAAAGAAATCCAAGAATTAATAACCTAGAAATATCTTATAGTTTGAACACGACTTACCTTAAGCGTATCTCCCGTACAATTGGGCAGTGTGCCCAGAGTGATGTCATACATTCTTAACACAAAACGATAGCCATAGGGAGCCGATATCTCCCATTGACACTCTCTATTCGCCGGGCTTTTGCCAGGATAACCGGGTGATCGAATCACACCATTACTTCCGGCACCCACTTCCAAAGTATCACCACATATAGGAGATTGCGTATTCCAGGACATACTGAACCCCCGTCTGTTTGTGACATTGTCCGATCGGAACCAAAAGAGCAATTGATGCTGTGATGATAGGATATGACCGCCCCCTGGCAAATCTTTGCCACAAAATCTTCCTATCAGCTGAGAACTCAAAGACTGGCCATCGTGTATTTGCAGCCAATCACGACTGCATTCGGCATCCTGCTCCACATCGAAGGACGTAAAGGTTATATTCAAGATTTCGGATGGCGTGGTACGTATAATCCAAACACATCTCTCATTAGCAGCATACTCTGTGGCGCCATCTGTTGGATAGGAGAGACCACCAGATGGCTGTCGTTGTATGGTAGAACATACGCTGCGCAGAATTTCGCATAGTTTACCAGTTGTACCGCGAGCGCAGGAACATTTAAACGATTTGTCGGCTTGTGGCCTACAAGTGCCACCATTTTGACATGGATTTGGATGACAGCCATCGACAGTTTCGCACAAGGCTCCGGAGTAGCCATTGCGACACAAACAACTGGTGCTTCTACCCGTAGATAAACAGGTGCCGTTGTTCTGCAACAATATATATTCCCGGAAAAAGCGATTAGTCAACTTCTGAGTTTTGTCCTTATTGTACAAAATTGAATCCGGACAATAGCATTTAAAATTAATTAATTAAATTCTGTAATATATGTAGTGTTCTGGGTACATACATATACTCCAAGTTCAAAGAAATTATTGTCCCTTACATACAGAGCGATTTCTTTCGGGACACCATACATATACTTGTATCCTCACCTGACAAATATGTTTTTCACACGAATCTGTGATGGGTGTCGTATGACATCCCAGCGGTCCAAAGCCATGACCAAACATACCATGCGGACAGCTGCAAGTTGCCATATCCGAAATGTACTCACACTTTGCCTGGGGATGGCAAATCATTTCAGCATCACAAGAATTCGAGGGGGCCAACTCACAAGAATGACCGTCACCAATCCAACCGGCAGGGCAATTTCCACAGCGATAGGAACCCTAAAGTAACGAAATTTTTAAACAATCAGTTTTCCCCCGCCCCAAAAAAAGCAAACATACCTCCGTGTTTAAGCATCGAACTTTGGGCAGTAGGCTGCAGCCTCCATTATTGGTGGCACATTCATCAACATCGAAGCAAGTCAGACCATTGCCCGTATACCCGACGGGGCAGGGACCACACTTGAAGCTACCCGGCAAATTAATGCACTCGCCATGGCACGGATTTTTTGACTCCTCACACTCGTCGACATCGACGTCACACGCCAAGGATGTTGTATAATTTGTTGCCTTTGTTGTATTCCTTGTCCATCCCTGATCACAGATGCAAGTGTAGCCCAGTTGATTGTTCGCGGGAACGCAGATGCCGTGTACGCATAGCTGCTCGGACTGATATTGTTGGCAAATGGCATTGCGCAAACGGCAATGGGTGCCGGAGAATCCTTTGGCACATGTACATCTGTAAAGAACAAAATTGTATATACTCATTTGGGCGGGTCGATTTGATTTTCGCAAAACACTGATCAACGTACAAGGAAAATCGTATTCTAGGGATCAAAATAAGAAAATTTGCCAAAGGAATCATACCTCTAAAACGAATTCTGTTGTCCCACTTTGACCCATTTAGAGTGCCCCAATCGAGTCCAAATTTATAACCGACCCTTACTAAATTTGGAGGGCCGACCTACCCATGCGAGGGGCACACCCTCTGGAACTCCCTAGGGTTTCAACATACAAACATTTGTTTGCTAGCTAGCGTTTCCAATCGAGTTTTACCGGGAAATTTAGAGGCTGTTATTGCGACGACATTAGAGTGCCATGCGAAATTGCCCAGACTTGAAAGCAAAACAGACTTCAAACAATATTTTTTTTTAGTTTCTTCTCTATTACAAAGTTAAATTAATTATTTCATTTCCATATGTTCTGACTAAATAAATTTCTAAAGAGAAAAATAAACTCCAAAATGCAAAAAAAAACAGCCATTTCGCTGATTTCTTCGTGTAAAGTGCCAAAAATTGTGATTTTTTGAAATGTTTGTATGGGGAACCCCCCAAGAGGGTTCCAGGGGGTGTGCCACTGGCATGGGTGGTTCAACAACTGAAGCCTCATGACCATCAGATGCGTTTTCGCTTCACCCAATGGGCTGAATATTGTTTGGTAGGAGATGAAGAATTTTACCGAAAAATCGTGTTTTCATATGAAGCTCATTTTCATCTCGTTCGCTATGTCAATAAGCAAAATTGCCGCATATGAGGTTCAGAGAACCCACACGTAACTATTGAGAAGCCAATGCATCCACAACGTGTCACTGTTGGTGTGGATTTTTTACTTTTTCTTCGAAAATGAGCAGTAGCTGCCGTTAACGTGCCATAACGTGCCAAAAATTCAAAAGAATGACGACATTTAGTTGGTTTTTAAAAATCGAATAATCAGCCGAAGTTGTGATGTCAATTGACCGACTCGGAGCTGTGATTTGAGCAATATGGATTATTTTCTGTGGGGAGCCATTAAGGATCTATATTTTGCGTCTATATTTTGTTACAAATGGCATGGTGACGTATATTACTATTTTCTGCTGTATTATGAAGAAATGATGCCTCAATTTTCAGACTTCAAAAATGTGAATACGAGAATATTAGTGATGTCAGAAATATGTTCGCTTTCACATCATACAACTGTTCGGTTGAATATTATAATATGAGCCGCCCAATTCGAACTTTTGCTGGAGTGTGTCGAACTTGATATACTTACTTATAGCTACCCGGTGTATTGGTGCACACAGCATTGTTTTGACATCCCAAATCAGTACCGGCCAGAAGATAACATTCGTCCACGTCTTCTTCACATGTTTTACCCTGAAAATGCAAAAGAATTAAAAAACACATGGAAAAAAACGCCCCTCGCTCTCCTAATCGAACTATTCACCACTACAGTACAGTGCCAACAAATTACACCAGTTTAACACCATTTTGTCGAAGGGCTGAATAATAAAGGGTCGCTATCTAACGTTTTTTTTCAACTATTCAACCGTTGGACTATTATTTGTGGGGTGCCCTCAAAGATAAGTGTTACGCCGACTTAAGGCCTGACGCTTTAAAGGACAATATTCGTGAAGCCATTGGTGAAATACAGCTTCACACAATCGATAATGTGCTTAAAAATTAGACCCATCGTGTAGGCTACTACATGGCCAGCCGAGGCAGCCATTTCAATGAAATTATTTTCCATTATTAACCGGAAGGATTGTACTTTCAAATAAAAAAAGAAATTTGAGAAAATATTCAGTAGTTTTTTTTATGGCATTTTCAAAAAAAAAGTTATTTGGCGGACCCTTAGATTACATAGTGCAACATGAAAAAATATAACCATATAGTTTTGCCCATGTCAATGCACTTTTTTATGGGCCCCCCAAGATTTGGGGCCTCGGTGTCATTTTAGCAAAATGTGATCATTTTCTCAGGCTCATATCATGCAAACCGTTTGTAATTTTGGCATAAAGAACAAAAATTGTGGACATATAAAATCAAAACAACTTCATTTTTAAGTTCAAAATCGTCGAACAAATCTAATAGGCTTATAGGCTTTAGTGTGTATAGGTAGCGTATACGTGCTGTTGATTAAGGCTAATATCACTCATACGCACTGCAGTCGGACTGACCATTAACAGAAACAGTCCTGCAAGACATATTTATACACTCCACGAGAGTATTATGTCTTTGTGCATTTGTTTGTACAACCCAAAAGGAAACGAGATAGACCCATCGTTAATTATACCGATCGACTTAGAATCACTTTTTGAATCGATTTAGCAATGTCCGTCTGTCTGTCTGTCTGTCCGTCCGTCCATCTATTCTTGTAATCACGATACAGGTCGCAATTGTAGACAGAAGCAAATGAAACTTTGCACAACGAAGTTTTTCGGTACAAGGACGAACGCTATTTAATTTGAAGAAAATCGGTTTAGATTTAGATATAGCCCCCATACGAATTTCACTCCCGATTTGACTCTTTTCACTCTAGATACCACATATTACAACAGATTTTCTTTAAAATTGGCAAAACATCTTATATTGCAACTAGAAATACCCGTGGTAAAAATGTGTTAGATCGGTTCAGATTTATATATTGCTCCCATACAAATTTCGCTCCCGATTTGACTTTTTCCGCTCTAGAGACCACATATTTCACTTGATTTGCTTCAAATGACCTTGCATTACCTTATAATTCTACTAGAAACATCTGTGTTGAAAATGGATTAAATCGGTTCAGATTTAGATATATCCCCCATACAAATCTCGTTCCCGATTTGACTTTTTCCACTCTAGAAACCACATATTGTATCAGATTGTCTTCAGATTTAGTAAAACATCTTATATTTCTACTAGAACCACCCATGGTGAATATGGTCAGATCGGTTCAGATTTATATATAGCTCCCATACAAATTTCGCTCCCGATTTGACTTTTTCCGCTCTAGAAACCACATATTGTATCAGATTTGGTAAAACATCTTATATTATATGTCGCTCCCGATTTGACTTTTGACTATAGAAACCTCACATTGTACCCGATTTTCTTTAAAACTATGGTGAAAGTGGGTAAGATCGGTTCAGATTTAGATATAGCCCCAACACAAATGTTGCTCCCAAATGTTTAACCGATGTCCAAATGTTTACAAATGTCCTTTCCGATTTAACATTTTTTGTCAAACACATACATACAAAAAACACATCACATACAAAAAACATTCCCGTTTTCACTTTTTCACCGAATTGAATTGTATTCGGATAGAAAGTGGAGTGTATCATAGAGTCGGCCCCGGCCGACTTTAGCTTTTCCTTACTTGTTTTCCTATCGAAACGGTGTTTAGAATCATTCCATTTTTACCATAAATGTTGCCAAGTTAAATTCAAAAATATCGGTGTTGATTTTTATTATTCAGTATGTCTCAATGCATACATAAAATAAATGTTTATGTCTCGGACACAAAATTATTTATTTCTTTGTTGCATAGTTTAAACCAGTGAAAATTTTCGTGAAGAGATCTTCATGAAGCTCATTTTCATCATGGTGACTATGTCAATAAGCAAAATTGCCGCATATGGGGTTCAGAGAATCCAAACGTGACTATTGAGAAGCCAATGCATCCACAAAGAGTCACTGTTTGGTGTGGATGTTAGGCTGTACTGAAAACTGGTTTGCTCGGATGAGGTACTGTCGAGTCAGTCGTGGTAGTCATGGTAGACATTATTAAATAACAACATTCAAGCTTTCCAGTTAAACCAGAAAATTGACAAAAACAATCAGATTTTTTTAAAACCGTTTCTAATTTAATATTTTAAATGGCCCACCCCATATTTCAGACTGACTTATCTTTTTACAGATATAGATTTTGTATTGGAAGCTATTTACAAATTAATGAAATGAAAATTTTAAACATTTTCATATAGATAACATCATGTCAAACACACAAACATTTCCAGGATCCAATGCAAAATCAACCAGTATTTCGACAAGAGAAGGGCTTACTTCTTTGTTTTCCATCTTAAAATAATAGAAACGAAATTCTGGGTCTTGGTAAAATTCTAACACGATCTAGCCATGTCCGTCCGCCTGTCTGTCTGTTGAAAGCACTCTAGCCCATGGACGAAATTAGCTAGGAGGTTCATATTTTCTATGAATGAGTCTTATGGTCAGCCCAGAGGGAAACAAATCCCTTGCAAGGACTGAAAAACCCCCTTAATATTTGGGCTATTTAAGATTTTTTAATTTCTGCTTTATATGCACATGAAATTTGTTGCGTACATTGCTCTTGTAGTGTAAAAGTACCAAAAAGTAAATACATGTTTTAGGGGCGAAATGGGAAAAAAGGGATACAAATGGTACCAATGATACCACATTGCTTTGACAGCTAGAAACATGAAATTTGGAATGTGCATCCCTCTAATTGCATAGATACGTAAAATAGAGGGATTTTTTTCAAAATTCGTGCTTTTAAGGGAAACAATTGGAAAAGAGGGATACAAATGCTACTAACCAAACCGCTGACGTTGAAATCATGCAATTCGGTGTATACATTCATCTGGCTGTGAAAATGGGAAACAAAATCGGCTTTTTTAGAAATTTGTACTTTTAGGCGTAGAATCGGGCGAATGGGGATAAAGATGATATCAAACAAATCGGTATGTACATTGCTTTGAATGCGTAGAATAAAAAGATCTTTCGATATTCGTACCTTCATGATCTAAATGGTATTACATTTTGCACCAATCAAGGGGCTGTGGCTAGAATCATGATATTCAGTATTTTCATTCGTCTGAGAGTTACGAGTTTTTCTAAATTTGTACTTTTAGGGTCAAAATGGAAAAGGAAGTAAGTACCAAGCAAACGGCTGTAGCTAAAATCATGAAATAAGTCTCTGTAAACGAATGAGAATTGCTTCTTAGATTAATATTCAAGAATTTTCTAAACAATTTAAAATAATTTTTTATAAGTTCATTAATACTTAAATGTATGAAGAACTCGGCATAAATTTCAATAAACACATTAACTAAATTTTAAGAAAAATCACTTTTTTAGTTATGAATGGATTTTTTCCATAAAAAATTCTTAATATTTTTCTTACCTAAAACCTTGGAAATGTTCTTCCTCACAAGTATGATTTTACTCAATTGTAATAATTGTTTATTAGGTCCAATGAAATGTTTTTAAGTAAATCTACTCCCTATTTCGGGTAAATGAACTATTTACTATGGCTTTGAAATAAGGAAAGTTTGCTTGTGCTTAGTTAATTTTAAGGAAATTTTTTCTAAACTGGTGCAAAATTGTTGAACTAAATTGAAGTATGGATTTTACTCAGATGTAGGAATGTTATTTTTCTGAGTGTAATTAAACATATATTTAGTAGATTACCTTCCAAAATTCAAAAATAAGCTAGTCGGGGATAAATGTGAACCGTTTTTAATTTTGGAAGGTAATCTAATAAATGCCTCATTTCGAAACAAATAAAAATATAAAAAATTACCAAGCATTAGAATATAAACTTTTTGACTCATATTATATTTTAAAAAATAATCACTTCGAATGTATGTACTATTAATAGCCCAGGGTTTCATTAGCACATTAAAACCGAAAGCGAGCGTTTTCAATAATTTAAAGATTTTGTTAGATAAAGTTCCACAATGTCAAAATCAAACTGTAGTGCCTTATTGTAAATTCTTCAAGGATTAATCATATGCTATCCTTAAAAAATACAAATTTTGCAGGAAAGGCAATTTTAATAATTTTTGTCATATTTTTCATTTTACTCTATTACGAAGCAAAATTTTGGATGTTTTTTTTATAGATTCATAAAAACACACCTTCTGAATCTTGCCTTTTTTGAAGTTCTTAACATATGATCTTCTGGGGTCACGACCCACAACAACAATATTTTCGGTAATTGTTTCACACAGATAAAATGTGATGCAGGACTAAGGGCAACTAACTGCCATTAAATAATATGCCAAATAAGATATAAACATGATTGCCATTGTACCATTAAATAGGTTAAGTCGATTATCCTAAATAAAAGTTACCACTTTTTCCAAATTAAAAATTCTCTTTTTCCGAACTAAAATCTATATACATTAGGTTGGGTCACAAAAAAATAACGCAGTCCAGAAATAAATATTGGATTGTTTAATGATGATCTGCAAAATATTTCGTTACTGGGTCTAGTCGTCTGTTAGCTAAACGCTCCTGAACACCCTTAAAAATCAGTTTTTTTTCGTGTTGCATTTTTTCCCCTGAATTAGTATCCCTTGGAAGCTCTTTATACACAACTAGCAGTACCCGCTGCTTCGCACGCGAAAAAGCCAGTTATTTGTTAATTTTATCCGTCTTAGTTTTTGGATAGTATTTATTTAATTTTCTTTTGGTGGATATAGATAAAACTAAAATAGTAATTTGGAAACCTCCTATTAGCTAGCACTACCACACGTTGTCTACGTTGTCAGAGAAATTTAAACACAAAATTTCACGACTATTGTTTATAAGTACAATCTTAGAAAAATTCGTTTAGATTTGCGCTTCTCGTTGTCAGTGGAACTTACACACCACATTTCACGACTATAGCTCCAATACTTTAGTTAGTACTACTTTTATCCCTTGTTGCTCACCCCCTATAAGAAAATTTCAAAAAATCCATTTAGATTGCGCTTTACAAACAGTTTACACTCCACATTTCCCGACTATAACTGCAATTCTTAAATTGGAACCCTTTTTGTCCCGCCTACCCCCTAAAAAGTACAAATTTCGAACAATTCAATTATACTGCGCTTCTACATGGTCAGAGGAATTTACATACCAAATTTCACGATTCTAGCTGTAATACTTTAGTTGGTACCATTTTTATCCCTCTCGCCCCCTAAAAATACAAATTTCGAAAAAATCTATTTTACTTCATTTCTATATGGTCAGAGGAATTTACATACCAAATTTCACGTTTCTAGCTGTAATACTTTAGATGGTACCATTTTTATCCCTTTTTGTCCCGCTTTCCCCTTAAAAGTACAAATTTCGAAAAATCCAATTTTACTTCGTTTCTATATGGTCAGAGGAATTTATATACCAAATTTCACGATTCTAGCTGTAATACTTTAGTTAGTTCCATTTTTATCCTTTTTTGTCCCGCTCTCCCCTTAACAGTACAAATTTCGAAAAATCCAATTTTACTTCGTTTCTATATGGTCAGAGGAATTTACATACCAAAATTCACGTTTCTAACTATAATGCTTTAGTTGGTACCATTTTTATCCCTTTTTGTCCCGCTCTCCCCTTAAAAGTACACACTTCGAAAAATCCAATTTTACTTCGTTTCTATATGGTCAGAGGAATTTACATACCAAAATTCACGTTTCTAGCTGTAATACTTTAGTTGGTACCATTTTTATCCCTTTTTGTCCCGCTCTCCCCTTAAAAGTACAAATTTCGAAAAATCCAATTTTACTTCGTTTCTATATGGTCAGAGGAATTTACATACCAAAATTCACGTTTCTAGCTGTAATACTTTAGTTGGTACCATTTTTATCCCTTTTTGCCCCGCTTGCCCCTTAAAAGTACAAGTTTCGAAAAATCCAATTTTACTTCGTTTCTATATGGTCAGAGGAATTTACATACCAAAATTCACGTTTCTAGCTGTAATACTTTAGTTGGTACCATTTTTATCCCTCTTTGTCCCGCTCGTCCCTTAAAAGTACAAATTTCGAAAAATCCAATTTTACTTCGTTTCTATATGGTCAGAGGAAATTACATACCAAATTTCACGTTTCTAGCTGTAATACTTTAGTTGGTACCATTTTTATCCCTTTTTGTCCCGCTTGCCCCTTAAAAGTACAAATTTCGAAAAATCCAATTTTACTTCGTTTCTATATGGCCAGAGGAATTTACATACCAAATTTCACGTTTCTAGCTGTAATACTTTAGTTGGTACTATTTTTATCCCTTTTTGTCCCGCTCGTCCCTTAAAAGTACAAATTTGGATAAATCCAATTTTACTTCGTTACTATAAGGTCAGAGGAATTTACATACCAAATTTCACGTTTCTAGCTGTAATACTTTAGTTGGTACCATTTTTATCCCTTTTTGTCCCGCTCGTCCCTTAAAAGTACAAATTTCGAAAAATCCAATTAGACTTCGTTTCTATATGGTCAGAGGAATTTACATACCAAATTTCACGTTTCTAGCTGTAATACTTTAGTTGGTACCATTTTTATCCCCTTTTGTCCCGCTCGTCCCTTAAAAGTACAAATTTCGAAAAATCCAATTTGACTTCGTTTCTATATGGTCAGAGGAATTTACATACCAAATTTCACGTTTCTAGCTGTAATACTTTAGTTGGTACCATTTTTATCCCCTTTTGTCCCGCTCGTCCCTTAAAAGAACAAATTTCGAAAAATCCAATTTTACTTCGTTTCTATATGGTCAGAGGAATTTACATACCAAATTTCACGTTTCTAGCTGTAATACTTTAGTTGGTACCATTTTTATCCCTTTTTGTCCCGCTCGTCCCTTAAAAGTACAAATTTCGAAAAATCCAATTTTATTTCGTTTCTATATGGTCAGAGGAATTTACATACCAAATTTCACGTTTCTAGCTGTAATACTTTAGTTGGTACCATTTTTATCCCTTTTTGTCCCGCTCGTCCCTTAAAAGTACAAATTTCGAAAAATCCAATTTTATTTCGTTTCTATATGGTCAGAGGAATTTACATACCAAATTTCGAAAAATCCCTATTTGTAACTCTTCTGCATGGTCATTGCAAGGAACTCACCGAATTTCATGTTTATAGCTACTGCCGTTTAGTCAGGACGAAGGTTCGATGTTTATCCCTTTTTGGGCCATTTTATCCCCTAAAAGTACGAGTTTCGTAAAACCCTTTCTTAGTCGACGTCTACGTCATATTTGGGAACTACCCTGAAAATTTCATGACCCTAGCTTCAGCCGTTTGGTCTGGGGGCTGGTCAATGATAAGTCAGTCAGTCAGTCAGTCAGTCAGTCAGTCAGTCAGTAACGCAACTCTTTTATATATATAGATTTTTTATTCTTGTCTTAGAATCACTCATTGGTTGTATTATTGGGCGTTTAGATAATTTTTTTTTGTTGTTTTTCAAAGTGACAGTTAAAAACTCATATTTCTTAGAAACATTTTATAAGAGTTTTTTTGAAAAATAAATGGAAGAAATCAATACCTTTTGAATGATGCCTAAATGATGAATAACGGACGAAAAATTACGACACTGACTCCATTATCGAGAACAGGAGATGGTTTTCAGAGAAAAAAGGTTTAAACTCTTTTTACGAAAAAGAGCACTGCGGCGCAAATTTCGTTCCGATGTTCATCATTTAGGTATCATTCGAAAGGTATTGACTTAAGCTAAAATTTCGGTTGTCACTGTGAAAAAACACACAAATTACTTTAAATGTTAATAAGTCGACCAATGAATTACTCTAAGACAAGAATGAAAATATATATTCAAAGTTCTTTTAAGTGTCCATTATATGGAAGAAATTTACAAAAATGCAACAGAAAAAAATACATGATTTTGGGGGGTGTTTTCAGCAACGGTTTGATCTAGGAATGTAATATGTTGCAAATCACCATTAAAACTATATTTTCTTGGGGTGTGTGTAAATTGTTTTTTCATTTGTATGTACCGCGACCCAGCCTAATATACATCTGTTTTGCATTGTGACACGGCACCAATCTATTCTCATCCTTACCGTCCATCCCTCGGTACATTCACAGTGGTATCCCTTGTATGAGTCATAGCATGTTCCACCATTCTTACACGGATCGCCAGCCTCGACGCATTCATCCTTGGCTATATTTTGCTCCAACACCAAAATGCGACCACTGAGTCTGCGCATACGCCCCAAATTACGCCGTATTGCAGCCAATCTCAGCGTGGAGCGTGTACGATTTTGCATGCTGGAAAGTCTTTGGGACAAGCGAGTGATGTCGTCCTGCAGACCACGGACTTCGTCTCCCAGTTGTTCGGTGGATGGCACATCCAATGGTTTGTCTTCAGCACCCTCCAAAATAGTGGGCGTATAGTGCTGGCGTATTCTGTCCATTATATCGACATTGTTAATCATCAACGATGAGTCGCGTGATAAACGCAAACTGATATTGCGGCCATTCGCCGCTTCCACTATTAGGTCACCATTTTTGTTGAGAACTTTTGGTTGAGTGTCGTATACGGCAGCGAGGACACTAATTTTGATTAATACAACCACAGCACATAAATAATATAAAAAGGGCATTTTGCTGATTTTTTTCATAACAAGACTCCCACTTTTTCAAATTCGAAATTCCAGTGGGGGTGTACACCCAGAAAAAGTTGGGGAATTTGTATATTTAAAGTCCTTTTATCCTTTTTATAACTACAACATTGTATAGTTGCCACTGTTAGTTCGTTTTTATTTTTTATTTCACTTTTAATTTCGCTTCGAAGTGGTTTGAACGTCACCAGCCTACTGATGACGATTCTGTTGCGAACGCTCGTATTTATTATTAGAGGGGCGTTGCTCTCCATGAAATGCGATGATAAAATAAATATTATCTTCACATTTTGCTTCTGACTTAGTAAGCGAACTCATTGGGAGTACCGAAGGGAATCTAGTGATCCCTCATGGAAAACACGTGCAGCAGAGTGACACGAAAATGATTTATGACATCTTTCCCGTTACATGTTAGTTCAGTGTAATAGTGATGTTGAGTGAAGTGTTTAATATGAGCCATTTCATGTCAAGCGGTACGATTTTTGAACACGATAGCTGCGAATGTTGGTATATGTACTTTTGGAAAAAATTATATTTTTTCACGAGTTATGACCAATTTAACATAAAAAAATAAGATATTTTCAAAAAGGTGTGTTCATTGAATCGCCTTTGATACCATTTTCCAAAAGTGGCAACGTATTTAATATAATAACAAGTAAGAACGGAGTTAAGTTCGGCCGGGCCGAACTTTATATACCCTCCACCATGGATTGCATTCCTCGAGGCTGTCGATTTTCGTAGAAGTGTAGTAATATTACAGGAAAATATATTTTTTAATATAGCCAAAACAAAACAAATACAAGTATTGAAAAACATAATTTTATAAATAAATATAATATGTTTATTTTTTCAAGATACGCTTATAAGACAAGGCGACCAATACATTAACACTATATATATCGAAACAATAATTCAAGCAATTCAAAAAATAAATATTCTTATATTTATATTTTCAAAAAAGCTTAAATACCACAAATATTGGTAGGTAGTGGGTGCTACAGTACAGAAAAAAGTACAGATTTTGAAAATCTATTATCTCACGTACATAATGCAAAATAACGTATCTTCATGATTTAGTCACTTTTTGCCGTAAAAGTACGAATTCGGATTTTATATTTCGCATGTCTATGCAGTCAGAGGAATGTATACACCGAATTCAATGATTCTAGCTGCGACCATTTGGTTGGTACCATTTTTATCCCCTTTTTCCAATTTTACCCCTCAAGAGTACGACTATCTAAAATCTCTTTATTATACGTATCTACGCAATTAGAGAGATGTACACACTGAATTTCATCACTATAGCTGTATTCGTTTAGTTGGTACTATTTCCATCCCTCTGTACCCATTATATCCCTTGAAAGTACGAATTTGGAAAAAACCTTTTATTTTTCGTGTCAACGCAGTCAGAGGAATGTATACTCCGAATTTCATAACTCTAGCTGCGGTCATTTGGTTGGTACTATTTTTATCCCCTTTTTCCATTTGAACCCCAAAAAGTACGAATTTCTTCTATTTTACGTGTCTACGTAATCAGAGGAATGTATACACCGAATTTCATTATTCTAGGTGCAGCAGTTTGGTTGGTACCATTTGTATCCCTCTATTCCCATTTTATCCATTAATAGTACGAATGTGGAAAAAATAATTTCATATTATGTATCTACTCAATTAGAGGAATGTACACAGCGAATTTCGTGTTTCTAGCTGTTGTCGTTTGATAGGTACCATTTTTATCCCTTTTTGCCCCATTTCACCCCCCACAAATAAGAATCACTTTATGGTGCACGTTATTGTTATAGGGGGAATGCGCATACCCAATATCAGTAAGTACAAGCAGACATATTGATAAAATATGCTCAAATACTCTAAAATATTAGGGGTTATTATGGTTATTTTTAGTCCTTGTGAGGGAAAAATGTTTCCCTTAGGGCCCAGTTTCAGTCTCAACCTATCTAATACTATAAGTCGCATTTATGGAAAATTTGGACGTCCTAGCTCCTTTCATTTAGATGCTAGCGTACTTCCAACAGACGGACGGGCGGACATGGCTAGATCGTCTTAGAATTTTATGACGATCAAGAATATATATACTTTATAGGGTCTCAGGTCGATATTCCAAGGTGATACAAACGGAATGGCAAAGTTAGTATACCTCCATCTTATCATAAAATGATAAGATATTTTCAAAAAGGCGTGTTCATTCAATCGCCTTTGATACCATTTTCCAAAAGTGGCAGAATGGACAGAATCTTAAAGTTTTAAATAAATCACTTATTTATCGCTCGAAGGTTTTAAATTTCTTCTTTTTAAATTTGTGACAGATTGAGAAACTGAAAATCGGTTGACAAAACCATGAAAAAAAATCCCATCCGAGACATAAAGATTCATTTTTAGAGACATGCTGATGCATAAATTCAATATAAACATTTTTAGGGATATTTGTTTTATTTTTTACGAAATGTCCAATCTTAGTTCAAGGTTCTTCATCTCATTCTCATCTTGGAAATTTAGGTCCAATCACACCGGGTTATATGGTCAAGTAGAGGTAATTATGATGGCTACATAGAAACATTGGTTTAGGAACGAACAGTCGAAAAAAGTTTTTTCGCAGTCCTAAAAAAATATATATAGTTTTATTTTTTTAATAGCTAACATTCAAAAGACGAAAACAATGTATTTATGTAGAAGAACTATGCATAAATGTTAATTTTAAAAAATCATAACATTTATTTAAATAGTGCGAAAATCTGATTTAAATAATTATATAATAGAATATTTTGTTTTATTTTTTAATAGCTTAGTTATGTAAAACTTTCGTAAAAAATGCCACACGATTTTTATACCCTACACCACTTCGTTGACTAGGGTATTATAAGTTAATTTCGCGCCAAATGTTTGTAACACCAAGAAATAATCGAGCTAGACACACCATTATACGGATCGGCTTAGAATCACCAGCTGAATCGATTTAACGATGTCTGTCTGTCCGTCCGTCTGCCCGGCTGCTGCTTGTTCTACAGGTTCATGATTACGGCGCAAGTGATCGAGAAGACAAATAAAAATATATATTTTTTTATTTAATAAATGAAAAAGGCTATGTCAGCCATAGTATGGTCAGTATGATATTTTTGTTTCGCAATAAAGATCCTCACAAAAAATGTGCATTCTATAGCTGGGTTTCGTAAAAAATGGCTACTTAGCGAATTCAAAAAGTATTGTTTGTAGTAATATATATAAATATATATACAATTTCCCATTTATATAGTATATCAAAATTAGTGTTCAAAATAGTCAATAATATATTTTTTAATATTTCCCGTCCAAATTTGTTCGGGAATTCCCTGGAAAAACGGTTCGGGAATTCCCGGACCCCAAACCCTAATCATACTGTTATCAATTTGTTTATAGGCTTAAAATCAGGCAGGATTTTAATTGGCTACACAAATGTCTGTGTAGCCAACTGAAAATGTGTTTCCTCAGTTAAAAATATTAATTTTTATTCGGTAAAGAAGCTGCATTAAGGGTCTGTTTCTGGAATGTCAAATCTGGACGATTAGAAAAACCCTCTCGTGTACGTTGAGAAATGAAAACAAATGGTTCAAATGTATGTTTTTTAAATAGAAAATTTATTTTCTTTTAAATAATCAGTTAACATTCGTTAGCACGTTTATTCCGATGGGAATAATGAAAATACAATATTGGCACACAGATACAAAATAATTCTCACATATACACTTAAAATAACACTATCTTTATCCTGCACCGTTGGAAAGGGGTAACTGGAACAAATATGGTATTTTAGCACAATTATGTCCACAAAAGGTATTTACACAACATGTTTTGAAATAAATATTTTGCAAACAAATATTTTTTTCTGTCAGTTATTAAGGTTGCCTCCTTTTAAGCAGAAAATTATGATTGTCTATGAATAAAATTATCAAAAAATTGAAAAAAATCTTGATGGCAATATTGTTGATTGACAAATGAACGAAAGCTTTTATAATTTCAAATCATAAGGGTCTGTTTCTGTATGACGAATCACTCATTGTATTTGCAAAACTACGAACGAAAGTACATTTCCGTTTCTGCATGTCACGAATGTCAATTTTTGATAACGAACAAAAAAAGCTTTCGTTTGATTTGACATACATATATTTTTGGGTTTCCAGAAGACGAAACGAACGAAAATAAATGTCAAGACTAGACGATCAGAAAAACCATTCGTCTACATTCAAGAATGAAAAAATGATTGAAATACATGGGTTATTAATTGTAAATTTTATTTTCTTTCACAAAACACCAATTATACATACATACAAACATACAAACATACATATGTATAATATACATATGTATATATGTTAATGTGTTTAGGGCAATTTATTTTTCATGGGTTCGAACTGTGGGATAAAAAGGAGGAAAAAATGAACATGCTCATCAGCAGTTTTTACCAAACGTCACGAAATATTGAGACCCAATTTGGGCCATTTAATTTTACACCTTGGTGGTGGTCGTCCTCAAGGACAATCAATGGATGGCTGGCGAAGATGACAATTTCAAATTGCCCACTCAATACCAGGCCGCTTTTAAATTTAATCAATCAAATGTGTGAGTTTTTATTACGATTGTCTTGAAAGTATTCGTTGGCTGCAGTAACTGAAATTTATGTTGTTTCACAATGTCCGGGCATTTGATGATTGGATTATTTTTCTCTATAATAGGCATTTACACAATCTTTTTTATTTTGGAAACAAATCATTTTGAGCAGGTGATTAGGGCTACCATCTTTTCCACATAAATCTATATTTTTTCTGTGAATAAAATTAACAAAAAATTACAAAAAATCTTGATGACAATATTGTTGATTGACAAATGAACGAAAGCTTTTATAATTTCAAATCATAAGACGAAAACTTTTAAACGTGTTATAAAAACACAATTTATGAGTCGTTCGTCAGGGTATGATTCGTTCGTGTAGAATTTCAATCGTCATCCGGAAACACACCCTAATATATTTATTAAATTGATTAAAATAAATTTCTTTAAAAAAGCTTCCTGGTCGATTATTTTTTATCAGTACATGACTAAAATTAAAAAATATATATATATATTTATTATTCGTACAGGATTCTTTATCTTTATTATTACTGTTTGTAATATACTATTGCAAATATCTATACTTATTTATATACTCAATAAGTACATTAAACCCATTTATACGCCCCCTTCCGTATTCCTTTCCAGTGAATACTTCAAACGCCAACCAAAGCCATCGAAAATAGGCGATTTCTTAGAAACAATGGCCACTCGATTTGTAGTTGAGACCACATCATTGTCGATCTGCGAACCACACAAGGTCGTCAGTAACTTATCCGTACGGTCTGGCATAATGTCCAACAGTTGAACATAGTCCATGTGGCAATTAGCCACGTGGCCCATATCGAAAGCTGAAATTATAAATAAAAACAAGAGCACGGTAATAAGACGTACATGGAGGGTACGGAAACTTTACAGGGCTTACATTGAAAATTAATGCGAATTAGATTGGGAGCGGGCACCATAATCGTCCAACGACAGTCTGAAAAATTGCCGTCATTTTCATATCGGGGACTGGCTATTATTCCCTTATTGAGCTGGAATGCGCCACCGCAGCCTGGACTCAGATTGTGATCACTGGCAGCATAAGAGAATGTTAGTGTTGTAAATTGCAAAGCTTCTATGCGTACGGCATTAGTGGTGGTAAAGACATCAGCAGGTCCATAAGAGTTGTGGCAGCGATCAAATATTATTGCATTCGTCTTGAGATCAATTATCTGAAATATGAAGCATTGTAAAGACAATTCTGAATATTGAACTGCGAATACAAACCCTGAAGTGGGCTTTATCACACTCGTGATTCCTAAATAATATATTGGATATGTAGAAGTTTAGATTGTAGTTCTCGGGAATGATTATGGTGTCATTGCACACGGGTGTTGAAATTTCAAAATGCGTGTATTCGATGTGACCACTGAGCTGCGTGTAAGTGCGATTGCATCCTAAATACAAGGAATTGAAATTAGTTTCCCGAGTCCTTCATTTTTGCGACACTTCACTTACTATCGTTTTGCCAGAATACAAGCTGGAAGCCTTTGCCCTCGACAGAGGCATCACTATGGAATACAATTTCCACGCCGGTTTCTGCTGCTGTCTCCAGATTAAGGCTGTAGTTTGTGGCATGATCGCAAAACTGCTTGGAACTCTGAAAATGTTCGAACCTGCGGAAGGTGACTGCGAAATATCATTTTGGTGCTTTCAACTTACATAGTCGGCTTTGATCTCCACATAGTCCTGACATTTTCCAGAAACTTGAGATGCTCCTTGCAAGGCAATATAATTGAAATGGAGCAGCACGGAATGGTTCGCCTTTAAATGCCAAATGCAATGGATGTTGGCGCCATATGACAGTTCGCCAACATTTTGCGGAAAGCTCAAGGTGAAATTCTGAAATTATTCGAAGAAAATATTATCTGCACATTTGGGCGCCAGTTTGTGATGACAACAACAACTACCTCGCTTTCTGCCAAATTGAAATCAGTTATTAGACCGCACACTCTTCTCTCCGGGGTCAATATGATCTCGAAACTATATTGGCCCGGCTGATGGGCCATAAACTGCACCATCACATCCTCGTAAGAACTTATCATCTCGTGATTCTCTGTGTCCATGCTAGAGCAAAATTGGCCCATGGATGCTTGATTCATAGCAGCGCTGTCAAGGATTTCAACGGTATTGCAGACGTTCCGAGCACAGGACCCCTCCGACGTCACACACTCCGAGTTGTCATTATTAATCTGGAGCTTTCTAATGGCCACACCGGTGCGATAACTTCTGGGAGCACGGATATAATGGAAACACATGTGATCTTCACCGTGGAAGTTGCGCGTCAATTTCATGGACAAACTGTCGTTTGTGAGCGCAATGCGCTCATTGCAGTTGTGCTGAAAGACTATTTGTGCCTCGAAGCCTTTGACCGAACTCGTGACATCCGAGATGGCATTGATTACTGCTTGGTTGTGGTCGACCATCACGATGGGCGGCTTGTCCCTGTGATTTCCGCTTAACCTAGCCAAAAGTTGGCCATCTTGCATGTGATGGCCCGAATAAATACTCACATGATCGTAGATGGGGTCGGTGTGGAAATATTTGAATCGCACTACTATGGAATGATCCGCTGGAGCCGTTAAATACCACACGCAATTCATATTGGTCGCGTATTGCCGGTGCGATTCACCCTTCAAAGGTCGTAGGATCGAGTCAGAGGTTGTGATATTCCCACCACACGACTCGAAGCTAAACTCAATGGTATAGTTTGCCGTACCAATGCCGCCATACGATAGCCTAAGGTATCTGTAGGCTCTCTGCTCAAAATCCCCTTCGCAATGGCTCTCTCCAGCCTGCTCGGCACCCTTGTCATCACGTGTGTAAACAGTGAAACCCGATGTACAAGCGTTGTCCGCATGATAGTTGGATACCACCGCAAATGTCGTTCTCACATTGATCAACCTATCGCCTGCGGTCGATTGGAACACATAATCGCAATGGGTTCCCTGAACTTCATAGCCCATTGTGGCGGGGCTTGTTATGCGCTGTATGGCCGATGTGACATTGAGCGTCAGCGAACAGTGCCTGCGCACGGAAAAGGAGAATCCATCCCCCGTAACCGCTTCATTTGTTCGGAATATCACTCGGATGCGTGGCATAGATGCATTGTAGACGGGAGGCAATTCTCTGTCACAGTAGCGGCCATCTGATATCCACAGGCCATCTTCCTGGCGTTGTAGATCCAAGTAATCCTTGGTACAATTGACCGAGGTTTCTACGAAGAAACGTCCGAAGAATGCCAGTTGTAAATAGTAGCCCGGCTGGGTATAGAACTCCCACGAACACTCTTGGTTATTGCTATAGTACTCCTTGCTAAACTCGACTACGGCCTGCATTTGGGTAACTGGTATCTCGCGTCCACACAGGATGGACTTCTTGGTTTTTATGGAAAACTGCGTTTTCAGGGGGTTATAGTTCTCCGACTGGTACACAATATAGGTGAGATGATGTCTGAAGCTATAACCATCCAAGCTCTCCCCATTATCTCGGCAAATCTTTTTGACTGGAACCGTGTCCCACCAGCCATCTTTAACAACGATAAATTCACGCTCACAAGTGTCGCTAAAGCTGAGATTGACCATTAGGCGGTAGTCGGCATGGATTTGTGTGTCTTGTAATTGTATTGTCCAGACACACACAATGGCGCCATAGTTGACATCGGTTACTTCCGGTTGCTGAGCACTGAAATCAATTTCTTCCGAAAAATAGCCACCGCATTTATGAAGCTTGTAGCCCATTCTTAAGCTCCGGATATGATCATAATCCGTTTGTAAAATACGCACAGAACCCATGGGTTGGTTAAATGTCTGCAGGACTTGTGTTAGATTTTCCCGATAATCCATGGGTGAAAGGCCATGCCAGAAGCTTAAAGGAGCAGCCATTTTAAGATCAGCACTATAATTGCGTATAATTTCAAATATGCTTATGTTGAAGACCAATGTCCGCCCAGCGCTAAATTTAACTTTTACTTCGCAATAGAAACTTGCGTTAAACGGCGGTTGTCTATCGTGTATATCGATAAGACCCGCAGAATTATCCTCATCGACATCTGATGGGCACGATGAGTCCTCATCGGAAGTGTAGCGGGCCCTAATGCTCCTGAATTGGAAATCGTTGGCGGGCACAAGGAGGTCGACGAGCATGATATTCTCGGAAGACTGTAAAATTTTATCCGGCCCAAAGGTAGTGGCATCGAAGGAACTAATTTTGGATAGCATCTGTTTGTCATTGAAGATGGAGAATGTGGGATAGCTGAAAGAATGTAACAGTTTCAATTATGATTTTTAAAACATATATATAAAGTTTAGTTTGCATTCGAGAAAGAAGTTCCCCACTCATATGCCTCGTTAAACGCTAACACCTTGAAATATCGACCGGAGAAAGTTGCCGAACATGAAATTGGTACCTATAACAACGAATTTCGGTATGTACATTCCTATGACTGTACGAAGGGGCCATTTGAGAGGTAAAAAGTAAATTTTTAAGTAACCTAATTTCAGAAAGTAATAATGGCAGATCATTGCGAACACACTAAAATTGCAAAATATAAAAATTTGGAACCAGGTGGCAACTCGTTTTTTCAAACCTTACTGCCAAATTTGTGGCGGCATGTGCCACGATGGGCCAAATACCAATTTTTGAAGCAAAAAGTCATTTTTTGAACTAACGAATTTTCAAAAAGTAATAATGACAGCGTATTGCCAACATTTCAAAATTACCAAAAATGGAAAATTGGAACCCGGTGGCAACTCGTTTTTTGAAAGGATTAGCGACGAACTGTAATACATTTCAAAGGTCTACCTTTAAGTGGGTGTAGCAGTAGATTGATCAACTTAAAAATTTGCTAGACAACTTCGGTAAGTACCATACGTACATTAGGCTGGGTCGCTGTCCATACAAATGGAAAAACAATTTCCAGTCACCCCATGAAAATAAAGTTTGGATTGTTTAACGATGTTTTGCAAAATATTTCGTTACTACACCATTTTCAAGTGTAATTCAAAAGACACCATTTGAAAATCGAAAGAATGTCAACTGGAATTCAAAAATTCCATTTGAAATTCAAAAAAATATCATTTGAAATTAAAAACCCATCGTTTGAAATTCAAAATTCGTCATTTGTAATTCAAAACTCGTCATTTGAAATTGAAAACTCGTCATTTGTAATTCAAAATACACCATTTAAGATTCAAAAGTTTTCATTTGAAATTATTCCATTTTAAATTCAAAAGATTCCATTTGAAATTCAAAAATGTAAACAAAATTATTTAAGAAGTATATACATTAGGTGGGGTAGCGTTTTTCTGCAAATTTTGATATTCTGCAGTTTTCTGCACTTTCTATCCGAATACAATTCAACTCGGTAAAAAAGTGAAAACGGGAAGAATTTTTGTATGCTTCGTAATCATAGGCTAATATTACCTGGTCCAATTTGTCAAATCGGAAATATTTATATCGGTGCTATATCCAAACATGGAATATAGTTAGTAACTTTCACAATAAGTTCATCCAGTTCAAATATAACGTGTTATGCTCATTTTGTGAAAATTCGTGCTTTCTGGTGCGGAAAAAGTATATCCGAAATTTGTATGGGAAATTTTTGGGGCGACATTTGTATGGGAGCTATATGCAAATCTGAACCGATGACCCATTTTCACCATGGGTGTTGCCAGTTCAAATATGAGATATTTTGAAAGATTTGAAGAAGATCTGTTAAAATATGTGGTTTATAGAGTGGAAAAATTGAAATAGGGAGTGAAATCCGATCTGACCCATTTGCGCCATGGCTGTTTATGGAACAAATATAAGATATTTCGCCTAATTTGATGAGGATCTGTTAAAATATGTGGCTTCTAGAGCAGAAAAAGTCAAATCGGGAGCGAAATTTTAATGGGAGCTATATATAAATCTGAACCGATCAGACTTATGACCGCTCCAATTTATTTTCATGACCCATCCTAATGTACATGTACGGAATTTAATGACCCATCTGTTTCCAAATGTATTTTTCTTCAAAAAACCAACTACTATCCCACTGTAAGGGGGCGTGGCCGTAGGTTGAGAAACTAAATTTGTTTCTAAACAACGTTTGTAAGCAGCATAATATTTATGGTAAGTGGGCGTGACAACTCACAATTTTTATAGACGTATTAAGTTAAAGTTGAATATTAGGCGATGACGCACATGTCGTTGCGATTTTGTTAATTCCATGAAGTGCTAAAAAATAACTTCCAATTAAATGTGTAATTAAAAAGTGTTGTGTTCTTGACTAAAGTTTAAGTCAAATATTATAATTGAGTGTTATTTTAGGAATTTCTAATTTTGACTAATCTTTTCAACAATTCAGATAAATGTTTGTTCGAATATTTTTGTTTTACTGTGACAACTTTTGGCGCTCATCAATGAGTCAGCCAGTAACCCAACAGTTTTATATATATATATAAGATTTCCATATATTATATATATATATATATATATATATATTAAATTTTATCGCATTGTGTAGTAATAAATCTAACACGTGATTAAGATACAGTGTTGCCACTTGATTCTTATTTGTGTGCATAATTCGCACAGTGGTTCAGAAACAAAACCATCCATCGGCCAAAATTCAATAACTTCTGTTCTAGTAAACATTTTTGAGTTCTATAAAAAATTGACAAGTAGACAAGGACCCAAGGAGATATTAACATTGAAAATCGGTTGATATTATATGTAATAAATTTAAGAAACTCCAATTTTTATTAAAACAAATTCGAGTGAAAAATCTCTTAAAATGTGAGAAAAACAATTCGGCAAAGTCGAAAAAATAAATTAGATTTTTTTCAATTTTCAAAATTTGAAAAAGGTGAAAATCCGTGTATGGGAAGTGTACTTACTTGTTGGCATTTTGTTCCTTCAAGTCGCCCATGTTTAAGAATTCCAAACGTACCCTCAGACCCTTGGGTACTGTTATCGACCAACGACAGTGACGCTCATATTTCGATTTCTTGGGGAAGTGCAGAGTTAAGTGTCCGGAATCTCCAACCATATCTTCATTACAACGGCCACCAAAGCCATTATATCTTAGCGAGAAACCACGGTATTGGGTATTCTTGGCTAAGGTATGGAACCTAATTATTGCTTTGCTGACATTCAAATCAATTTGTGTCCCCCCGGTGGTGTTGCCATAGAGCAAAATAGGTCGATCTGCTTCTTCGCCCTTTTCTGCTATCGGAATTATTTCCAAATAAGCACTCGACTTGAGCTGATTAACATCGAAGGGCAAATTAATATCCTGGACCACTAAGCGTATCCTGGCACTAGCACTAGGAAGGGAAATAGCATAGTCGCATTGAGTGTTAGATGGATACACTGCACTTAAAGGGTAACGTGATGATATTATTCCTGAATTCTCCGTCGAGTATGAGCCTCCGCATTTGCTTATGGATACGCGAGCCTTGAAGCCATTTCTGGGTTCGTTGATGTCCGTCAAGTAGCGCATGTAGAGAATATGCTGCGTTGTCTTAATCGTTGGCGGTTTGCGACAATGTTTCCCCAAGCTTCGGGATAAAGATGTGTAGCCATCAAATAGCTCCACGAATTCCTGATCACAAAACCTTGCGTTCATGTCGAAACGCTCAATGAACTCCACTTGGATAATGTCGCCCCGTGGTGCCACAATTCGCCATTCGCACTCTGTATGCGGCTGCGGGAAATGGGGATAATTCGGTGATGTGACATTGATCGCTGATGCTTCGGGTAACAAACGGAATTCTTCATTGCATTCTGAATATTCACGGAACGTAAGATTCCATCTTATCGCTGTTAGAGGTCGTGCGAGACTTAGATTGTACTTGATGGTCAGATAATTTGAAGTTGAGTTCATTACAATCTGTGAAACACTCTGAGGATTGCAGATCTTTCCCGGTGGCATGATGGGGGCGTGTTCATCGATGCCATCATAAATCACAGCATATTCCAGGCAATCATTGTGGTTAGTTGTAACGATGGGAGGATAATCTAATTGTAGAACAATACGTTTGTTCGGTTTCACTTTTATGTGCCACAGACAATCCGTTTCATATCGCAACTTCTCTGCCTCAATAAAGCCGACCGACTGCGTAAGGTTGGCTCCGCATTTGGTTCTTATGCGGGCATAAAACCCGGTGCGATTCAACAAGTTGTCCGATACAAAATCTAATTTAAGATTTGGTGTTCCATGGACAACCCGATAGGGTTTGGTGCTGATATCCGTGCTGTTACAAAGCTTTGCCACTTCGTGCCATTGTATCATATCAAATGAGGTGGAGATTTTAAGATAATCCGCCGAACACTCATCCATCACTTCCAATTTCACTTCAAATATCTCACAAACAATGTGATCGTTGGGATTGGCGGGTTTGTAAATCCAGTCACAGACAAGATCGGGTTCATATCCATTTGGGTAATTTGGTGAAGTGACCATGACAATCTTATGGGATTTTACCATGACTTCGCTATGACATTTCGACGAGGTCGTGTTTACATCGATCTCTTTGATGTTGTTGACACTCCATTTAATGGTGAAATAATTCATCTTGTCATTGTCCGTTTTAAAGTAGACCACATTAGAACTGGATACAAAACGCCATGGCGACGAGGGAATTGGAGTGGGTAGGGTCGTATCATCATAGCCGTCGTAGAGCTGCAAAATTGTGTGATAACAAGGAAATCTTTGGAATCCGTGGAATGTTTTCGGTACTTACACTCAAGCCTTCGCTATACTGATGAAAATGCAATGTTATAAATTTGGTCCTCTCAGTTAGAATACGCCAAGCGAAGTGTTCTTCCTCATTTCGCACCATCAAGATTGGCGGAGATTCTATAGTTCCACTGGTCTTGTTGATAATCTCGTTCAAATGGGCTGAAAGTTGTAACAAAATGTGACAATGCTACCCACTTTAACCCAACTCACCATAGCTCCATCTCAACTTAAAGCCATTGCCGGTACTACCTTCTGAACTGCGGAACCATATCCTAAATGACTCAAATGATGCCAGTCGTTCATCGGGCACGTGGTTACCACAATAGACACCTAAAACCATGCTTGTCAGCTCGGTTCTCACCTCCACGAAGTCTTCGTTGCAATGCTCACTCTTGGTTATATCCATCTCATCGAATTGCAATTGGAGCCTATTGCCGGGTGTGGCCGATATCGTCCATGTGCATTGCACATTGGGCGGATAGGAAGCGGGATAGTGTGGAGATGCTAAAGATCCACGAGCCGAGGTTATTGCTCCTCCGCACGAATGCTGTGTCGTCGAGAACTTGGCATGAAAATTGATGCCATTGGCGAATACGTATAACTTTGATGCCTCGAAGACAAGATTGGATTGATGCTGCTCACAGTAGTAGTTGGTGTAATTGGCTGTTTTGAAGTCGGTTCCGAAATAGTTTACCTTAAACTGAAGGAAAATATATATGGGAAAAGCAGGCATTAAAGATGGCATAGAGAATAGGGATACGTTTCCTTTGGCTTCTTTGCACTTGTGAAAGTCTAACGTATTGTGTAAAATAATGACGACATCTTTTGTAAATTGGGTGGTAGGAAGTTAATTTAGGGGGCTATATAAAATTACTGTGCAACTTGGATAGGATTTATCATTGATGTAAAACGAAGATACTTCTCATTATTTAATAGAATCCACTCATATTTACAATAGTTACGAGTTGTAATTTATAGTCTATCGAACATTTTTGTGACAAAAAGGTATAAAAATGGTATCAAATAGTGTATTGCAGCTATAGTCGTGAAAATTGGTGTGTAAATTCCTCTGACAACGTAATGAAAGTGTAATCAAAATAATTTTTTTAATTAGTTCTTATAAGGAGTGAGGGGGGAAAAGGATAAAAATGGTTCCAACTAAAGTATTGGAGCTAGAATCGTGAAATTTGATATATAAAAGTATCCTCTATATATCTATATCCTATCTTGCCCTCGCAGCAATAATGGTGTAATACCTCAGCTCTTTATGGCAGAGGTATCATGAAACTTTTGAGAAATATTTCATGTTGCCATTTTGTTTACTAGTTTGAATTATTTGTTAGTTTGAATTATTTTTAGTTAAATTGAACTCATTTTAAGTTATATTTTTTCCTTGTATCAAATAAAATTTTCCCCAGTTTAAATAAACATTTTCTTGTTTTGAGGAAAAACTCAGTAAAATTGTCCTCAGTTCAAGTAAAATCTACTTGATTTGAGTATATTATTTAACTTAACTTATTTTTAGGAAAATTTCGGCAAAATATTACTTCAATTTATTAAAAATTTACTAGGTTTGAGTAAAAATGTACGTAGTTTTAGGAAAATTTTACTTAAATTTAGTTAAAATTTACTCGGTTTTAGGAAAAATTTCTTTAGATTTAGGAAAATTTCAGCAAAATTTTACATAGATTTAGTAAAAATGTTCTTGGGTTGAGTAAATATTTACTTTGTTTGAGGAAAATTGAACTAGAATCAAGTTCAAATCATGGAAATATTGCTTTAGTTCATTTTAACTCATGTGATAGTTTGCCCTTACAAAAAAATTGCGTTACACTTACCCCTAAACCACGCCTGCTGCAGTCGCTCAGTCCACGGACGTCCTTCGTGCAGTAACAATCCATGTGTAGAATATTCAAACTTATCAGTGTGCCTAGAATTTCAAAGTTTTCAGAAGTACAACAAAAGCTGAAAGTAGTCGGATATATTACCCTCGGGCACATCAAATGTCCACATACAATTATCTGCCATCCGAGATCTGAGGGATCCCGAGTCTATCTGTATCTTGCCACCGCAAACTCTGGCAATTTGCAACAAAAATCGACCCCAGCTTTGATGACCTTTTGCTGTGTATTCAATTTCTAATCGTTGAACTGGAAACTTCAAAATTGTACTTATATCGGAACAAAATTCTCTCTCCACAGTCTCGATGGATTCCGAAAACGTGGAGATCTTCAGAGATGTGTCGGTGCAATTAATTGATTGGCTCATTTTAACGTCTTTGACAATTACGACAATAACACTCGATTCGGGCGCTGTTATCTCCCATTTGCAACGCAGATCTTGCGTTGTGTTGAGCGGGTAATTGGGCGAAGTTATGGAATGCTCAACTCCGTCGACGTTTATGATGCCGCCACAAGCATCATCTCTGGTAAGGTAGAGCGCCTTAAAATATTTACGACTTCTCGAGGGACCCGAACGGTAACTTATGTACAAACGATTTGTGGGAGATGTCAAACGTGTGGACTCTGGCTGCGTGGAACATTCTCTTAGCAGAACTACTCCCGAGTTCTTGTACTCTTGCACCACCAGCGTATCTCTGGAGCAATTTGCTGCATCCGTGTCAAGTTGAAACTCAAGAACTGTGAAAATAATTTGTTTGCCAGCGGGCACTTCAATATGCCAATCACAGTGCAAATCGGCACTATAAGGATAATTCGGTGATTCTATGACACCACGCTCATTTGTCAGGAGTCCTCCGCAACCCACACGGGAATATTCAGCTCGGAAGCCGTTGTAATTCTTGTTGTTGGAATAATCCGAAACAAAACGTAGCCTTAAGTGGTTGCCTTCAGAGATGATTGGTTCAGGAATCTCACTACAGAGATGGTACTTCTTGAAGACGTCCGTATTGTGCATGTCCCAAACTTCCACATAATCGTGTTCACAATCCTCCAAATTGAGGTGAGAAAATGCCAATTTGATTTTGTTATTAGATCCAGCTATTATATCCCAACTGCAGTTCAGATTGTCGGGATAAGGATCCGGGAAATTGGGCGATTCGATAACACCCTGGACATGATCCAAGTCCATTTTACAATTGGTTTCATAATCCAATATAAAATCTAGGTCTCCATAACTTGTGGTTGGCATGTAAATAACCAAAATTTGGTTCGATGATGAAGTCAATTTAATATCGTCTTGGGAGCAACCGAAAGTCATCAGCCTATTCCAAGCAGTAGTGCCATCGTAAATATGCAAGCGACCGCTGAGACAATGGTTGTATGTTTCTGCGTTTGGTGATATGTTCAGGGCAACAGATGAACCCTCGGTTACATGTATTAGCCAATCACAAGTTGGATTAGACTTGGAGTTCTCTCCTTCATCCAGATGGGGAGCATGTATGGAACCTCGGTAGGATGTCAACTTTCCTCCACATCCTGTCTCAGTCTGCTCCCAGGTTATGTGAAATCCGCCACCCTCGACAGAACTGTCCGAAGTAAATCTCAAATACAGGCTGTTGGTGAACGAAACTATCCTCGATGGAATTTGGTCACCACAATAACTTCCAATCAGTGGGGAATTCACATACTTTCCATTTCTGTGGAAGGACCAAAGCTACAGGCACACACTGCATACTACTCTCAGAGAAATCTTACCTTATTTCCAGAGTATCTCCCGTACACGTGGACTCCAGGGTAAAGTTCTGTACCGCAAGTTCAATTCGATTGCCTAAGGGAGCCGTTATAGTCCAAACACAATCCAGACCATCTTGGTAAGGTCTGGGCCACTGGGGTGATTTGATTAGACCGTACGAATAAGTGGAGTTTCCACCACAAACTGAAACAAACAACTATAGTCTGCAGGGTGTTACCAATTTGGTTTAGCTTACCTTTCGTTGTATCCACAAATTTATATGTCAACCGATCCCAAAAGGCATTGGTACTGGCAAACAGCGTTATGACATTGAAATTGAATGTTTCTTCAACTATGGCACTAGTGGTGGCGCTGTAGACGAAGTTGTGATCTTGGATCATATATTTCTTATAATCCCTGTTCTTTAAGTACTTACGTCTTGAGTAGAAAACCTCTTCCCTCCGTGGCATTGCCATAAATCTCAACTGACGCGTTATTATCTCCCAAATTCAATATATAGAGCGATATGTGGATACTATTCCCCTCCGGAGCTTCGAAAACGTATTTGCATGGAATTTTAGCTTCTAGAAGCTTTTCAAGCGATTCTTCACTTTCGGTATAAACCCCGCCGCAGCGCACCTTTTCAAATGAATATTCCATGCGAAGGCCTCGCGCCTTTTCCGCATTGGCGGTGGAATGGAAAACAATCGTCATTATATTGAGCTCGGATATAAGTTCCATGGGACCACCCTTGTAGTAGCGATGCTTTATCGAAGGCGACAGAAATACCTAAAGTTGAGAAATGAAATGGTGCGATTGTAGTTCGGCTTGCATAGAAAGTTCGGTAAACATCTTACATCCACATAAGTCAGGGATTCATCTTGGTTATTGGCCATGTCAGCCATACCTTCATCACTATTTGCGATATCATGCGGTTTGGTTTCGGATATAGAGAAATCGGTGAAGTTGGCGTGAATCACAGTCTTTGGCGGACCATAGATGTGGAAGGTGCAGGTGATGTGTTCCGCATAAGGATTCGGATAGTTGGGTGTGGTGAGTACGCCTGCATCGGCACCAGTGTAACTAAATTCACAAACTGAGACACAAAATATAACATCTGCCCACAACAACTATTCGCACATACCTCTTGTGTATTTGGCTTTGAAGGGAGTAGTGCGGCCTCCACTTCCTAGTTTGTTCTTGTATCGGATAAGCATAGAATTGGACGAGGTCACCACTGGCTGAGGTTTCTCACCACCACCACAGTAGATTGCGAGTTGCGAATCCTCATCGGTTTTGCCATCGAAAATCTGCAAGGGATGGGGGTCATTTAATCAAAACATAAAGCGACTAGAATCTCGATGAGTTCACCTCAATAGTTTGCAGATTACAATTTTCCACTCCGAAGCTTCTCAAGTCGATTAAGTCTAATTGGATTTGTGTACCTGTAGGTTGCTGTATAAGATACAAACATACGGATTGCTCGGTGGGTCCAACAATTAGACCCAAAGCTTCGGTGAATACCCCACCACAGTGCGGCGTTGACGATTCCACTTCGTAATGTAGTTGAAATGAGCTGTCAGTGCCGTAGGAATCTGTATGAAAATGCAATTTGAGTTTATTTGAAGATGATCTCAAGGGTTCCGGAGCTGAGGTCTGGCAATACTCAGTCAATAAGATGTCAGCATCGTAAATCTGCAAAACGAAGCATTGAGTATTGTGAAACTAACTTAAATTTCAAACATAACTTACCTTGAGCGAATCTCCCGTACAATTGAGCAGAGAGCCCATAGTGACCTCATAGATTCTTATGACAAAACGATAACCATAGGGCGCCGTTAGCTCCCATTGGCACTCTCTATTCGCTGGACATTTGCCGGGATAACCGGGTGAGCGAATCACTCCATTATTTCCTGCACCCACCTCAACGGTGCCTCCACATATAGGAGATTGTGAGGTCCAGGTCATTTGGAAACCTGGCCTGTTTGTGGCATTGTCCGAGCGAAACCAAAAGAGCAATTGATGTTGTGATGACAGAATATTACCGCCCTTCGGCAATTCGTTTCCACAAAATCTTCCTATCGGCTGAGAGCTCAAAGAATGGCCATCATGTATTTGCAGCCAATCACGACTGCATGTAGCATCCTGCTCCACATCGAAGGACGTAAAGGTTATATTTAAGATTTCGGATGGCGTTGTACCGATAATCCAAGTACATCTCTCATTAGCAGCATATTCTGTGGCGCCATCTGTTGGATAGGAGAGACCACCAGATGGCTGTCGTTGTATGGAAGAACATACGCTGCGCAGAATTTCGCATCGTTTGCCGGTTGTACCGCGAGCGCAGGAACATTTAAACGATTTGTCGACTTGTGGCCTACAAGTGCCACCATTTTGACATGGATTTGGATGACAGCCATCGACAGTTTCGCACAAGGCTCCGGAATAGCCATTGGGGCACAAACAACTGGTGCTTCTACCCGTAGATAAGCAGGTGCCGTTGTTCTGTCACAACATGATTCAATGATTTATTAAGTTTTCTGATTAGAATGGTCGGCATCAAACATTCGGTTTTAATATTTTTAATACTTTTGCTTAAAACTTTAAAATTCTTTGATTCATATGTTATGAATGGTTTCACCATCATCTTCAAAAAAACCTCCTCTGTTATTTATTTAAATTTCTTTTTACCTGACAAATATGTTTTTCACAGGAATCTGTAAGGGGTGTTGTATGACACCCTTGCGGCCCAAAGCCATGACCAAACATGCCATGTGGACAGGTGCACGTGGCCACTTCGGAAATAAACTCACACTTCGCCTGAGGATGGCAAATCATTTCAGCATCACAAGAATTCGAGGGGGCCAGATCACAAGAATGGCCATCACCAATCCAGCCGGGAGGGCAATTTCCACAGCGATAGGATCCCTGAAAATAACGAAGAAAAACATATAATCCACACAGAACATTAATGTTGAGTTTAAAAAGATGTTCAATTAATATATTAATTAATTCAATTGATATCTCAATCCATTTTATTAATTGGGTTAAGCAGAAGAGTTCAATAACTAATCAGGTCAGATAAAGTATAAACATACCTCTGTATTTATGCACCGTACCCTCGGCAGTAAGCTGCAGCCTCCATTGTTGATGGCACATTCATCTACATCGAAACATGACTGACCATTGCCCGTATAGCCTTGGGGACAGGGTCCACACTTGAAACTACCCGGCAAATTAATGCACTCATCATGACAGGGATTTTTTGACTCCTCACATTCGTCGACATCGACGTCACACGCCAAGGATGTTGTAGAATTTGTTGCCTTTGTTGTATTCCTTATCCATCCCTGATCACAGATGCAAGTGTAGCCCTGTTGATTATTTGCCGGTACACATATGCCGTGTACGCACAGCTCCTCCGACTGATATTGCTGACAAATGGCGTTACGTAGACGACAATGGGAACCCGAAAATCCTTTGGAGCAGGTGCATCTGTAATAAAGTATATCACCTTAAATTCAATTTTATCATTTACGGCAGTACTATGAGATTTATACCCTGTTATTGTCGACCAGACCAAACATATGTAAATCAATACCATTTGAAATTAAATAAAGTGTAGTTTTCGTGAAATGACTTTATTTTATCCAGGGAATCTTTATAATTTTAGTGGATTGCAAATATGAATAAAGGGGCTTATTGGACTCGCAATAACCCAACTGATGTCTAATTTTATTTTTGGTAATGTTTTCTTAAACGATTTTTGTCCATGAAGGATTGGCGCCTCGGCTTGTACACTGAACGAATTTTCCTTCATAATATTTATGAAAAATTCATAAATAAAATGAAATGTTTCATACATTATTTCATAAAGCAAAATGGTTAAATTAGTGAAACATAGTTTCATAAGACCAAAGAAATTTGAGTTTGGTCTATAATTTAACCATGAATCGTCTTTTAAGAAAGTTCAACGCGCGCTTCCATTTTATGGTCAGTTTAATCGACCCACTGTAGCGGCTGTTCGGGCTATTGTGACTAAATTTCGCACCAAATTTACATTGTTGGACATTAATCCACCAACACGCTTACGTAGAGTGCGAACTGAAGAAAATATCGCAGCTGTATCTGCCAGTGTTAATGATGACCATCAATTATCGATTCGTAGCCGTTCGCAGCAATTGGGCCTCTGTTACTCAAAAATGTGGAAATGCCAAAATTGGACTAAGCGGATGGACCATTTGAGGCGCAGTCAAGGTCAACATTTGCATGAAATAATCTTCAAACATTAAATTATATGGACCGTACTATCGATTCAAATAAAGATTTCTGAATTTTATGTGTTCTACAACTACATTTTTAGTGTGTCGACTTTTTCGGTTGAATGCTATCAATTCTCATTTGTCCTCTGTTAACTCTGACATAAGTATGAACCCTTATTTAGTTCAAAGACTCTCGCAATGGTGGTGTTTGTTGATTGTTTAGTCAACGAGTCAGACCTTTTTTGTTTTTTTGTTTATATTGGAAACTTCAGTTATTACTATTTATGAAACTCTTTCATAAAATTAATGAAGTTTCTTCGTAAAATCTATGAAAATGTTCTTACATCATATTATGAAAAATAATGAAATTTTATGACAAAAGCTCTTCGAATGAACAACTGCATTTCATAGTTTCTAAGAAATGTTTCATAAATTCTATGACACTTCTCATTGATTTGTGCTTTATGAAACATGTTTCATACATTTTATGAAGTGTTTCTTCGGCGACTTTTTAATGAAAAATTTCACTGAGGTTAAGACAAAATCATAAATATTATGAAGATAATTATTTCAGTACTTACTTATAGCTTCCCGGAGTATTGGTGCACACAGCATTGTTTTGACATCCCAAATCTGTACCAGCCAAAAGATGACATTCGTCGACGTCTTCTTCGCACGTTTTGCCCTAAAAACAAACACACATAGACATAAAACGTCACTCAAATACTTTGGCCAAATATAGCAATACAGTACCGTATATGTATATGGCTTGTATCGAAATTATGGGATATAGACACTGTTACTGTTTCAAAAAAATTTGTTTTTGGTGTACATTGAGGCTGATTCATACAATAAACCCAAGAACTTTTTTATGGATATTTTTTTAATTTCTTACATTCTTAAATTAAATTTTTCGTCGTAGGGTCCTTTAATATTTGTACTCTCATTTTGGATATATTAGTCCGATCGCAGCCGCTTGTTTGTTCAATTAAAGGTAATTATGATGTCTACAAATGTTAAATGAATTACACTATCACATCGAAACAGAGGTTTAGGAACAGCCTCCACGAACTGGGTATATTCTCCTGGCTCAAGACCAACTCAATGAGATGCTTGTAAGCTAGAGTGTGTGTTATTACTTGGTGCATTTTTTAAACGTGTTGTGCTTCTCATTCGTTTGTGACAATCATTTACTTAAAGAGGCCGGGTATGTTGTTGAAAAGTCGCTGCAAAGCCACCTGACGAAGGCTTCCGCAGGCCGCAAATCATGATAGTGCTAGTGTGCAGTCAAGTAATAAATTCCACCATGCCATTTGTAAATAAATTTCCATTCTATAAAATATAGCTGCACAATGGTCAGGATATTATTCCAGTTCAAATTAATTTTTTTCGAAAAAAGAAAAATCCCAAATTTTTAAAGACTTCCTAAACCACTATTTTGATGTGAATGTATATATTTCCAAAATGAGTGTACAAATATTTAAGGTACCTTCGCTGAAAAATGGAATTTTAGTAAAAAATAAAAAACAAGTATGGAAAGGCTAAAGTCGGACGGGGCCGACTATATGATACACTCCACTTTCTATGCGAACACAATTCAATTAGGTAAAAAAGTGAAAACAGGAAGGATTTTTGTATGTGTCCTAATCATGGACTGATATGACCTGACCCAATTTGTCAGATCGAGAAGAATACATGGAATGAAGTGACCTACTTACACAATAGGTTCTTCCAGTTCAAGTATAACGTGTTATGCTCAATTTGAAGAAATTCGGTGAAATACGTGGTTTCTGGGGCGGAAAAGTAAGGCCGGGAGCGAAATTTATATGGGAGCTATATATAAATCTGAACCGATCTGACCCATTTTTATTAAGGATGTTTCTAGTGGAAATATAAGATATTTTGCCAACTTGTAAGAAGATCTGACAAAATATGTGGTTTCTAGAGCGAAAAAAGTCAAATTGAGAGCGAAATTTGTATGGGAGCTATATATTAATCTGAACCGATCTAACACATTTTCACCACAGGTGTTTCTAGTTGAATTATAAGATGTTTTGCCAATTTTGAAGAAAATGTGGTATATAGAGTGAAAAGAGTCAAATCGGGAGTGAAATTCGTATGGGGGCTATATCTAAATCTGAACCGATTTTCTAGCGTTCGTCCTTATCCCGAAAAACTTCGTTGTGCAAAGTTTCATTTGGTTCTGGCTACAATTGCGACCTGTACTCTGATTACAAAAATAGATGGACAGACAGACGAACGGACAGACAGACGGACATTGCTAAATCGATTCAAAAAGTGATTCTAAGTCGATCGGTATAATTAACAATGGGTCTATCTCGCCTCCTTTTGGGTGGAGTGTATAAAACAGGTATGGAAAGGCTAAAGTCGGACGGGCCGACTTTATTATATCCTACACCACTCCCTGCATATATATCTCGTTTTGATTACTAAACCCAGATTATTTATGAGGTGATTTACAAATATGATAAAATTTATGAAAACCTTTTGCATGTGATGGGACCATACACAAACAAAATAACAATTATTGTAATCAAGATTGTCTGTAATAAGTTGAATCCAGAGTGTAATGAACAAATCGGAAGGTACATATGAGCGGTGACAATATATTTGTGCCCACTTATATGGTCTATGGTAATATAAAGGTTTTAATGAAAATTCATGGGATAGTTGTATTTGAAAACATGGACCCATATGATCTCATTTTCCGGCAGGTATTCCGCGAGTAAATATAACATGATCCGAGAATTATTGATCAAGATCCGATGACAAATGCAGATTTTACATCGCCAATAGGATAAATCGGACGGACATTAGTAGAGGGGCCTGAGCCAATAACATGAGCCTATATAGTTCTCTTTCACTGCTGGTATTCCTAGGTTGAAATATATCATGATCTGCAAAATTTGATAAAGATGTATGATGTAGGTTCTAGAGCGGTAATAGAGTAAATATGGACCCCATTTGTATGGGGGTCTTTTGACTTTCATAGTTGCTGTGTAGGAATTCTTAGTTGAAATATAACATAATCTGCCAAATTTTATCACGATGTGCGTTTTATAGCGACAATAGTGTAAACTGGGGACCCAGTTGTACGGGGGCTATACCAAAACATGGACCCATATAGCTGTAATTCATAGCAGGTGTATCCAATTTTAATATAGTTTGGTATAGGGAATTTGATCAAGATTCGATGTATAATGAGCATTTTAGAGCATTAATAGTTTAAATCGGAGACACATTTGTATAAGGGCTATATCGAAACATAGACCCATGTAAGTCACTTTCATGTTAGCTGTTTCTAGTTCGAATATAACACGATCCTGATAATTTTATAAAGATCCAATATAAAATATGTATCGTAGAGCAGTAATAAGGGTAAATTGGAGGGATATTTGTATGGAGGCTATATCTGAATCTGAACCGATTTCCTCCAAATGCAATACCGATGTCTTTGCTGACTGAATTATTATTATTTCCTTTGGATCCTATAAGGATCGTAGGGATCCGGAATTTTTTTCGTAGAACATTTTAATTAAATGTCCTTTTTAAAAGGATTTTTTGACTTTCTCGAAAAAATGATAAAATCTATCCATAAAGAGAGAAGCTAGAGGGTTAAGATCTTTCACAAAAATAATATACTTCAGACATTAACTTACGATGCTCTCTGCGACCAAAAAATGAAAACTTTGAACCACTGTATAAAGAAACTCACATCTACTGCACTATAAGTTTACTCTAGAAAAATGATATACTCAAACATCTCTTTCCCAATTATAGGGTCGTTATTCTGTTCCTAAAATGCTGTTGGACAATGTAATCAATTAATAACAACGACTTATATAAAAAAAATAAAAAATATACAAAAGTGACGGCAACTACAATTGAACACAGCTATTGTGACACTATACTTTTCTTCTCTCTCATACCGTCCATCCCTCCGTACATTCACAATGATATAGTTTATACGAATCGTAGCAGGTTCCACCATTCTGACACGGCTGCTTGGCCTCGGCACATTCATCCTTCTCTATATTGTGCTCCAACATTAAAATGCGACCACTCAATCTACGCACACGCCCCAAATATCGCCGCAAAGCTGCCAATTTTAGCGTGGAACGTGTACTGCTTTGCATACGGCCAAGTCTCTGTGACAGGTGTTGGATGTCATCATGCAGAGTGCGAACTTCATCTTTCAAATGTTCGGTAGATGGCTGTTTGGCATCCTCCCAACTGGGGGGCGTATGGAGTTGGCGTAGTCTGTCCATGACATCGACATTGTTGAGCAGCAAAGATGAGTCGTGCGATAGACGCAAACTGATATTGCGGTCATAGGCCGCTTCCACTATTAGGTCACCATTTGTGGTGAGAACTTTTGGTTGTGCATCGTATTCTGCCGCGATGGCACTTATTTTGAGCAATAAAGCCACAGCACACAAATAAAATAAAAAGCACATTTTATAGAGATTTTTCACAAAATTTCCACTTTATCCAATTTTGAAACCCTGCGGAAAATTAAAAAAAGTTAACACTTCATTTGATCCATGAATTTTCTCTTATTTTATTTCATTTTGATTTCTTGTTGCTGTACAAAACATTTTAAAAATCACTCACTGACTATGCATGATGTTTTTGGGTGCTTTCGTTTTTATACCAAAAGGGGGCGTAGCTTCTCCTGAAATTCGGTGATAGTAATTATCTTGTAATTTTTTCGAAAACAAAATTTGGCTGCTGCTCTTAATAATTGATTTGTTGTATGGGTGAGACTCGAAAATTGTTAGAAAAAAAATATATTTAGGGCCTGTCGCTGTAACTTATTTTCGTTCGTCTTAGGCGAACGATCAAAAATCACTCAATTATAACATGCATTCTATAAAACGTAGATAAGAAATATTTTAGCTACGAGCTCTTGGCGTGCTTTTCTATAGATACAAAGAAGTATAGATACCTGTGGATTATAGATTTCTCGTAATAGTTGAGTGATTTTGCGGCAATTTTACATTTTTATATAGGATGGAGGTATACTAACTGTGTCATTCCGTTTGTAACACCTTGAAATATCGACCTGATACCCAATAAAGTATATATATTCTTGATCGTCATAAAAATCTAAGACGATCTAGTCATGTCCGTCCGTCTGTCCGTCTGTTGAAAGCACGCTAGAATCTAAACGAAAGGAGATAGGACGTCCAAATTTTCCATAAATGCGTCTTATAGTCGTAGATAGGTTGGGATTGAAACTGGGCGAAATCGGCCCAAAGTGAAAAATTTTAACCTCACAAGCACTAAAAGTGCCCATAATATTCCCTAATATTTTAGAGTATTTAAGCACATTTTGTCTGCTTGTACTTACTTGATATTGGGTGTGCGCATTACCCCTATAACAAAATCGTGCACAACAAAGTGATTTTTATTCGTTGGGGGTGAAATGGGGCAAAAAGGGATAAAAATGGTGGCCTTCAAACGACTACAGCTAGAAACACGAAATTTGATGAGTACATTCCTCTAATTTGAGTAGATACATGATATAGAAGTATTTGTCCAAATTCGTACTTTTAAGGGATAAAATGGGAATAGAGGGATAAAAATGGTACAAACCAAACGGTTGCACCTAGAATAATGAAATTTTTTTTTTAATTGAATTTTATTTCATAAAAAAATAATAGTTCACATAGTTCATTAGCGTCTCCGCGCCTTATAGGCTTAAATGGAGACTAGTTGGCAAAAATTTTCATGTTATTAAAATAAAATTTTAATGAATTGTAGTCTAAAACACATTACACATATGAAACTTAACTTAGAAATACAGTTTACAATCATTAGTAAAATACACGTAATAATTATAGAAGTGTTTCTACTACGTTAAGTAGATAAGATTTAACTTTAGATTTAAAGACTGATATTTTAGCAATTTGTTTGAGATCATGAGACAATGCGTTAAATTCATGAGGTCCAGCATACTCAATTCTCTGCTTTGTCAGTTCAAGTCTGCATCTTGACGGTACAAGATTTGAACGATGTCGAGTGTTCATCTGAGATTGTTCAAGGTGTTGATGAAAATGAATGAAAGAAATTCCAATTTGTTTTGTGGATTTAAACATGAAGAGTAATATGTTATGTTTATATATTCCTTTTACAGGAAGCACACCTTTGGCGTAGTTAGTAAACAGCCGTAGAGTAGAATAATCCATAGGTAAATTATACACAATTTTTAAAGCTTTATTTTGAGCCGACTGTAAAGATTTCAGTGCGGAACAGTCCTTAAATGCATATACTACAGGAATATATACTAAATGACAATGAATTAGGGAATAATATATCTGAAGTTTGGTTTCGGTGGACAGTTTCGATCTAAATTTCCTCAAAACCCCAGTAGCAGCAGAAATCTTCTTCTTTAGCATTTCTATATGCATGTCCCAGGAAAGGTTAAACGTGAAGTGAATACCAATATATTTAACCGACTGCGACTCCGTAACGAGCTTTCCATCAATAAAAACCGCAATTTCTGGCTGTCTTTTTAATAAATAAGGTCTAAATCTTATAAATTTCGTCTTATCCGCATTTATGCACAACTTATTAAGTCGGGCATATTCAAATAATATTGACGCATCATACTCAATCTCTGTTTTGAGGACTGTTGTATGTTTATAATTATATAGAAGGCATATGTCATAAGCGAACATAAAAAGTTTCCCAAAGAAAGTAATATTTGTCAAGTCATTTATGTAAATTATGAAGAGCAAGGGACCAATAATACTCCCCTGGGGTACGCCACACTTCACAGGTTTGGTACTACTTCTACTTTTCCCAACTTTTACATATTGTCTTCTACTATGTAAATAACTAGCAATGAGCTTCACTGTGGAGTCTTGAATACCAATAAAATAAAGTTTTTTCAATAAAATTTCATGGTCAACAAGGTCAAACGCTTTGCTCAAATCGAAGAAAACACCTGCTACGCCAGTATAGCCTTTATCAAGACCATTACATATTTCATTAACAACGCTAACTACAGCTGCATCTGTGCCATAACCCTTTCGAAATCCATACTGTCTGCAAGATATTATATTATGCCTTTCAAGATAACTTGATAATTGGTCAATCATAATCTTCTCAAATACTTTGTCTATGTTTGATAAAAGAGAAATTGGTCTATACAAACTGACGCTACGCGCACCGCAAGTCTTCGGTATTGGTACTATTTCGTGAATCTTTAAGATATCAGGATAACTACTAGAATCAATCATACTATTAAAAATTCTGGTCAATATCATCGATATTAAAGATTGACGCATAGCTAACATTTTTGTTGTTATATCATCATGTCCCGAACCTTTATTTTTAGGCATCAATTTCAATACAGATTCCATAGTTGCAGTATCAACTTTTCGGAAATCTAAGGCCGTAGTATTGTAAGACATCGTTTGAAAGTTATTAAAATGGTCATCGACGTTTTCGACAATATTGTTGCGTATGTTTTGAACTGTTTCATAAAAAAAGTTATTATGAGCAGTAGCTTTCTCTTTATCAGACAAAATAATTCGTCCTTGCTCGTCACTTAAATGGCTGGAATTCTTACTAGTTCTTCCTAGTTCTTTATTTAAAAACCTCCAAACTTTCTTTGGGTCACCACCACATGATGAAATATTTCCCTTATAGTACGTCTCAATCAAAGTGTTTTTAGCGTATTTGATGATTTTGGATATTCGCTTAATCTGACTAACTAAGGATATATCCGATTTCCTTTTTTTCCTCTTTTTAAGCAATTCGTTTTTGAACGTAATTAAATTAAGTAATCCTCTACTCATCCACGGCCGTAATTCATGATGGATATCTGTATGAACATTTTTCAACTCAGTACTATAATTAATCGCATTTTTCAGACAATTTACTAAAAGTTCACATTGCTCGGACGGATCATCAATGTTAATATTGAATTCAAGATTTCTATCAATATATTTGCCAAATTTATCGTAGTTTAGCCTGTAGAAACTTTTATCAACATGCGAACTTGACGAAACTCTAGTTTCCAACACAGAGCATAAGTAATTGTGGTCAGTGAATTTATTTTCGATACAGTGTACCACAATATTTTCTCCATTACTTCCATATACCCCATCTATAGATGTGGCACTAATTGGCCTGGTTATAAATTCGTGATGCGCACACATGTCGTATTCAATAAAAAGATTCATCAAAGATGTCGATAGCGAATTTGTTATTGCCATATCAATGTTAAAATCACCCACAAATAGACAAGCTTCTGATGCAAACGTTTCCAATAATTCTTCCATTTTATTAAAAAACAGTTGAACATTGCATTTTTGCGATCTATATAAGCTAATGAATGTTAAAGGTTTTCCATTTAGTTTTATTTCTGGCAGTGAAATACTTATATAATCAATGAATTGAGTGCTTTCCTTGATTAAAACCTCATATTTTAAATTACTTGACACGTAAATACTCGTACCCCCATATCCATCGCTTCTGCAGCAATGAACTGCTTCATAGCCTGGAATATTGTATAACTGAATGCAATCCTCACTAAACCACGACTCCTGAATTGCTAAAATATCAGGTAACTTTGAATATTTGCTTATTTCATATTTAAATTTATTAAACTTTGACAAGGAAGAAACACTTCTGGTATTTACAGATATAATTTGTATAAAATCAGTACGAAATTTATTTATGTATTGATTATATAATTTTAAATTAGAAAAATATTGATTATTCATAAGAAAAATAACGAAAATAATGCTGTTTTAAATTTCGATGCATCGTACTCAGTTTAAAGACATAAAAGCAGTTTCCTCACCATCAGCTTCATCATCATCATCATTTGAACTCTCATCAGGTGGCATGATCAAACGAGCACGGTTGCTTGCAGTTCCAATAGTAGCCGAATTCAATAATAATTTATCGACATCTTCCTTCGTTTTGATCCAAAATGCACGAGAATTCTCATTTTTCTTAACAAAAACTTTACAACCTTTGCAGAAAATGAACTTAAAACCGGCAGCTTTGGTTGACTTCGCATAATTAAATAGTTCTAGGTTTTCTTTTGACAAATAATCATTCACATAAATGTCTTTCATTTCATTGTTTTCTTTTAGTTTAGCTTTTTGATCCATAAACATTTTCTTGCTTTTTTGATTGGAAAACTTAACCACAATAGATTTGCTTTTGTTTGATTCTTGATTTCCGCCAATAAAATATGCATCTTCAATTTGATTTTCAGTTATAGAAGATTTCATTTTAGTTGCAATGTCTAAAACTACTTTAACGGCAGGCTCAGCAGATTTAACTCCTCTTATAACACAATCATTTTGAACTCTTGCATCGTTTAAGAATTTTACAGACGATTTTAAATGCATAACTTCATCTTTCAGTGTTTTATTTTCTTTTTCTAATTTTTCTATTTTCTTTTTGTTTGTTTTACTCCTTTCAGTATCTCATCATATTGTGATGACATGTATTTTATTGCTTTGTTTATTTCGTCCAGCTGACTAACTTTCTCCTTTATTGATGACAGATCACTTTGAACCGACGGCACGCATATATGACATTTGAAATCGAGAGAGTCATCGTTGAGAAGTGTTTCGAATTCTCTTTTGTCCAGCTTCGTACATTGTGGATGATATGTTCTCTCACAACAATCGCAATTCGGTGTATACATTCCTCTGATTGTGTAGACACATAAAATAAACGGATTTTTCGAAATTCGTACTTTTTGGGGTTAAAATGGAAGATAGCGATAAAAATAGTACCAACCAAATGACCGCAGCTAGAGTCATGAAATTCGGAATATACATTCCTCTTATTGCGTAGACACGTAAAACAAAGGGAGTTTTGGAAAGTCGTACTTTTAAGGGGATTAAAATGGTATACAAATGGTACCAACCAAATGGCCACAGCTAGAATCATGGATTTCGGTGTATATATTCCTCTGACTGCATAGACACGCAAAACAAAAATTTTCCAAATTCGTACATTTTATTTTTACGGCAAAAATTGGTTGAATCATGAACTATATACCTGAGATAATGTTGAAAATCCATTTGTACTTTTGGAATTAAAATAGAATGGATATACAACCAACTGTAGCACTCACTATCTACCAATATTTATGGTATTTAAGCCTTTTTGGAAATATAAAAATATTTATTTTGTGAATTGTCTTGAAGTATTATTTCGATATATAGTGTAAACGTTTGATATAATAAAACTATTATATTTATTTATAATTTTTTTTTTTCAATATTTTTATAATATATAATATAATAATATATATATATAATTATAATATATCTTTTAATATAGCCAAACCATAACGGCTATATTAAAAGATATATTTTTCTGTAATATTACTGTACTTCTACGAAAATCGACATCCTCTGTGAAATGCAATCCATGATGGAGGGTATATAAAGTTTGGCTCGGCCGAACTTAACGCCGTTTTTTACTACACATTACACATTAACATTAAACTAAAGATCGTATATAAAAAATCTGTATACTCAGATTTCCATTTGACGATCTTTCCTCCTTTCTACAGGACTTTTAAAGGATAGATATTTTTAATAAAGGATAGATATGTTTAAAATTCTAAGACGATCTAGCCATGTCCACCTGTTTATCTTGCGAACGAAAAAAGCTAGAAGGTTCAAATTTTCCACATTTGTGTCTAATGGTTGCAGATCGGTTGGGTTTAAAAATGGGCGAAATCGTCCAAAAGGGAAAATGTTTTCTCCTAGCAAGGACCCCAAATGCTAAGACTTTTTTGTGTACCAACCATTCCCCTTACAGCGTTAACGCGAACTAAATAGTTATTTTTTAGGAGGTGAAATGGGCAAAATGGATAAAAATAGTACAAATCAAACGACAGCAGGTAGACTTAAAAAACTCGGCGTCGACTTGTGAAAGTAAAAGGATCGTTTTTTAATATAATTATATTAATTGTTTAATTATTATTTGTAATTATACCCTCATTCTACAGAGTAGGAGGGTATATATCATTTGGGAAAGAAAAAAGTGTAACGCATTGAAGACTTAAGACCTTTTGCACCAAATCTGTTTCAAGAGTTTTTAAGGTGTTTGAGCCATGTCCGTCCGTCAGGCTGGGCGAAATTGCTACGCCCTTTCTGGTACCTCCCTCACAAATAGCCCATATTCCTATGTTAAATTAAAACCAATGTAACTTCCACACGGATATTCGTAATCAGTTATATTTTAGTATTTTATAATGTTTTTATAATCACTTTAAGCGTACTAAATATGGCGGGTTTTGCCACGCCCCTTCCAGTACCTCCCAACAAAGCACCCAAAACTTCGTAAAATTAAAGCTGTTATAACTTCTATACTGATGATCGGAATACTGTGAAAATTGATATTTAGCAATTATTTTGTAGTCGTTACATTCGCATGGAATATCGGCGATATTACCACACCGCTTCTGGTACCTCCCACACAAAGTGGCATAAACTTTGGTTACAATAAAACCGACATAGCATCCATACTAATCAAAATCATTTGCAATTTGACATCTAAAAATATTTTTATTATCACATTAAACCAAAAAATATTTACGCTCTACTCACGTTCCTTCTTGTACCTCCCACAAAATTGCCTATGTCCTAGTTAATCTTAAATCCTTCATAACTTCTATACTGTTGCAATGGATCCACTATTACTTGATATTTCATCATATTTTTACAATTGTTTTGTAAAAAAATGTACTCACTATCTCCCAATATTTAGATTATTTAAACTTTTTTTGAAGGCGGCCTCCTTATAAATACTTTTTGAACTGAATTGAAGTATTATTTCTATATATATAGTATTAACATATTGGTTGTTTGCCTTATAATTTTATTTAATTTATAAATTGTTTTTTTTTTTTTTGTTTTCAATATTTTTATTTGGTTTGGTTTAGCTGATTTAAAAAATGTAACATTTTCCTGTAATATTACTGCACTTCAATATCGACATAGTCAGAGGAACATATACACCGAAGTCCATGATCGTAACTTCAGCCGTTGATACCATTTTATGACTTTAAATTAAAATATTTAAAAGTATGAAATCACAAAAATCACTTTATATTACGAGTCTAATCAACTAGAGGCAAATACAACAACAGCTTCAGGTTTTGTCATTTTATTTATTTATTTGTATCTCTTTAGGGTGTAAAATAGTGCAATTTTACCTTCTAAAAATATTGTTTTTCGAATTTTTTTTGATCTACATCAGACACTATCTTTAATTTTATTACTTATTTATATACATTAGGGCGGGTTGATTTGTATAGATGAAAAAAGTTGAAATTCTGAGAAAATTCTCCGAAGAAACAATGGGTCTAAAATAAAATCATAACCCGCGCCTGTCGCCTTGAAAATTTATATGTCCGCCTTTGCCAAAAAAATAAATGTTAGAAAAAATAGCTTTTTCCAAAAAGAAATCGAATTTTCTGAATAAAATTGCTTAGTTAGGCAGTTCTTTTATTTTTCTACACTCAAAATTTTTTTTTTCATAAAAAGAATATTCACACAAGCATATAAATGTTCAAGTCGAGAGGCGCGGATTAGGATTTTATTTTAGATACATGGTTTCTTCAGAGAATTTTCTTAGAATTTTATGTAGTTTACGTTTTTGCTATACGAATAAAATAAAATCAAGCCACCCTAATGTACATATACGTGAATCCATTTATATGGCCTCCGCCACATTCTGTTCCAGCGAATATCTCAGGCCCCAGCCAGTGCCATCAAAATTTGGCGTTTTCTTGGAAACTATGACCACGCGATTCGAAGTAGAGATCACATCATCGGGTAGCTCCGAACCACACAAAGTCTTGAGTAACTTTTCCGTACCGTCTGGCATAATGTCGAACACTTTAAAGTTGTCCAGGTGGCAATTGCTCATGGGACCCATGTCGAAAGCTGAAATTGCAAGAAACCAAAAGCAAACAAAGTACTAAGGCACTCGAGGTATCTGAGAAAGAACATTCCCTGACTTACATTCAAAGTTAAGGCGAACTAGGTTAGGAGCTGGCATCACAATGTTCCAACGACATTCGGAAAAATTGCGATCATTGTCATAGCGTGGGCTGGTTATTAGGCCATCATTGTGCTGGAATGTTCCGCCACAACCAGGTGATAAATTACGATCACTGGTGCCGTAGTACCACGTTAACAGTCTGAATCCTTTAGCTTCTATGCGCACAGCATTGGTGGTGGTAAAGACATCAACAATGTTATAAGAATCGTGACAACGGTCAAATAGCTGCTTATTCGTCTTCAGATCGGTTATCTGCAATGCAAGCCAATGATCTAAGAAGTATTCAAAAATGTAGAAATTTAAATACCCACCCTAAATGTCGCGTTATTACAATCGTAGTTCAAGAATAGTAGAGCTGACATGTAAAAGTTTAGATTGTAGTTTTCGGGAACCATTATGGTATCATTGCAAACTGCCAATGGAAAGTCTCGGTACTCTACGTGACCACTGAGCTCGGTAAATTTGCCGTTACACTCTAAATGGAAGTAATTTAAGTAATTTGTCAGATTGGCTTGAGAATTTCCCTTCTCGTCAAACTTATTGTCGCAAAACAATAACTCCACATATTGGGGTAGTTATCGAATTTATTTGTTTATTTATTTTCTTTTTAATGGTTTTGGCTGGGAACCATGCCCTTTAATACATTTTGATGTGATGGGATATTCTCATATGCCAAGGAAATCCACCGCCACTTACTATCGTTTCGCCCGAATATAAGCTGGAAACCTTTACCACCTACAGTGGCATCGCTATGGAAGATTATTTCCACGCCGGTGTCCGCTGCTCTATTCAGATTCCAGCTATAATTTGTGGCATGACCACAAAACTGCTTGAAACTCTGTAATTTAAAAGAAGCGTAAAGGAAAGTAATACCAGATATGATTTTCTTTGTATTCACAACTTACATAGTCGCCTTTGACCTCCACGTAGTCCAAGCATTTTCCAGAAACTTGAGATGTATTTTGCAAGTCAATATAATTGAAGTGAAGCAGAACGGAACTTTGTGACTTTATACGCCAGATACAGTGAATGTTTGTGCCATAGGACGACAGTGTGCTGTTTTGTGGAAAGGTCAACGTAAAGTTCTGAAATCATTCGAATAATATTAATACCGTTGGGCGCCACTTTTGTAATGACAAAAACTACCTCTTTCTCTTCCAAACTATATTCAGTTATCAGGCCACACACACTCTTCTCCAGAGTCAAGATGATTTCGAAACTGTATTGACCCGAGTGGTTGGCATTAAACTTCAGCATGACGTCATCATAGGAACTTATCATTTCACTACTAGCATTGGCCATGCGGGAGCAAAATTTGCCCAAGGACGCTTGACTCATAGCAACACTATCAAGGATTTCAACAGTGTTGCAGGCACCCTTGGCACATGTCCCCTGCGATGTCAGACATCCGGAGGTGCCATTGTTAATCTGCAGCTTTCTAATGTCCACACGGATGCGATAGGTTTTCGGAGCATTGATATGGTAGAAGCACATCTGCTCTTCACCCACACCTAGCTTGAAGTTGCGCGCTAAATTGACGAGTAAGCTGCCTTCTGTGAGCGCAATATGCTCATTGCAGTTGTGCAGAAAGACTATTTGGGCCTCGAAGCCTTGGGCCGAATTGGAGACATCTGAGACGGCATTGATTACTGCTTGGTTGTGATCGACCATCACAATGGGAGGTTCGTCCGTGTAATTTCCAGCCAGCAATGCCAAACGCTTTTCAGCTTGTATTTTATAGCCCGAATAAATACTGACGTGGTCATAGTGGTCCTCGGTATCGAAATATTTGAATCGCACTGATATGGAGTGATCAGCTGGAGCCGTAACATACCAAACACAATTCATATTGTCCGCATACTGGCCGTGAGCTTCACTCTTCTGGGGTCGTATGGTGGTGCCAGAGGTTGTGACATTTCCACCACATGTTTCGATGCTATACTCAATGGTATATTTAAATTTCCCGAAGCTATCATAGGATAGCTTAAGATATTTGTAGGCTCTCTCCTCGAATTCTGCTACGCAGTGTATCTCTTCTGCATTTTCCACACCATCTTCATCAAGTTTGTATGCCGTGAATCCGGACAGACAATTGCGGTCGTCGGCGTGGATAGTAAGTCTAGACACAAATGTCGTTCTCACATTAATTAACTTATCCGGTTCATGCGATTGGAACACATAATCGCACTGGAGACGCTGATCTCCATAACCCACGACTGCAGGACTGTCGAGGCGTTGTATGGTCGATGTTACATTGAGGGTCACCGAACAATATCTGTTTACTATAAAGGAGAATCCGTCGCCGGTAACGGCTTCATTTGTCCGGAAGATCACTTGGATACGATGCGTAGAAGCATTGTAAGCAGGAGGAATTTCTCTGCCGCAGTAGCGGCCATCTGATACCCACAGACCATCTTCCTCATGTTGTATATCCAAGTAATCCTTGGTACAATTGACCGAGGTTTCTATGAAGAAACGTCCGAAGAATGTCAATTGCAGATAATAGCCCGGCTCTGTGTAGAACACCCAAGAACACTCTTGGCTATTTCGATAGTGCTCCTTGTCCACCTGGACAAGGCCGGTAGTTTGGGAAACTCCTATTTCACTTCCACATTTGATGGCCTTATTGGTTTCCATAGAGAACTTTGTTTTCTGTGAATTGTAGTTTTGAGATTGGTAGGCTATAAACGCGCGGCTCCTTCTAAAGACGTAACCTTCCAACGTCTCGTCGCTGTCTCGGCAAATCTTTTTGACTGGGTCCGAATCCCAACTGGCTTCTTTGATTATGATATATTCACGCGCACACGAGTCACTGAAGGTGAAATTGCCTGTTAGACGGTATTCCAAATCTGAACGTCGAGAGTCAGGCTGCTTTATTAACGTCCAGACACACATAATGGCACCATAGCTACCTCCAGTAATTTCAGGTTGTTTAGCTCTGAACTCAGTGTCCCCAGCAAAATAACCACCACATTTATGAAGTCTGTAGCTCATTGTTAACCTATGGATACGTTCATAGTCCATTTGAACAATGCGTACATAACCCTTTGGGTGGTTATGTGGCTGGAGGACCTCTGTTACATTTTCCATATAGTTGGTGGAGATAATGTTATCCTGGAATCTTAAAGGCGACTGATTATTAAGAGGTGTGCGGAGGGGCCTATGTTCAAAGGCCGTTATGTTGAAGACCAATGTTTCACCAGCCCTCAGTTTTACCCCAATCAAGCAATAGTAATTTTCCTTAAATGGCGTCTGTTTGTCCTGTATATCGATTATACCCGCTTGGTTGTCCTCATCGATATTCGATGGGCAGAGTGACTCTTCATCAGAAGAATAACTCGCCTTAATGCTCTTAAATTGGTTATCGGTAGCGGGTACTGCGATAACGACGAGCATACGATTATCGGAGGACTGAATAACTTTATTAGCTTCAAAGCTATTGACATCAAACTGCGTAATTTGGGATAGCTTTTCATGGTCGTTGAAGATGGAAAAATTGAGGTGTCTGAAACGGAGGTTAAAACGGTTAGTCCCAAAGATTTCTGATCGTAGAAGATAGAAGATAGAAGATAGAAGATAGAAGATAGAAGATAGAAGATAGAAGATAGAAGATAGAAGATAGAAGATAGAAGATAGAAGATAGAAGATAGAAGATAGAAGATAGAAGATAGAAGATAGAAGATAGAAGATAGAAGATAGAAGATAGAAGATAGAAGATAGAAGATAGAAGATAGAAGATAGAAGATAGAAGATAGAAGATAGAAGATAGAAGATAGAAGATAGAAGATAGAAGATAGAAGATAGAAGATAGAAGATAGAAGATAGAAGATAGAAGATAGAAGATAGAAGATAGAAGATAGAAGATAGAAGATAGAAGATAGAAGATAGAAGATAGAAGATAGAAGATAGAAGATAGAAGATAGAAGATAGAAGATAGAAGATAGAAGATAGAAGATAGAAGATAGAAGATAGAAGATAGAAGATAGAAGATAGAAGATAGAAGATAGAAGATAGAAGATAGAAGATAGAAGATAGAAGATAGAAGATAGAAGATAGAAGATAGAAGATAGAAGATAGAAGATAGAAGATAGAAGATAGAAGATAGAAGATAGAAGATAGAAGATAGAAGATAGAAGATAGAAGATAGAAGATAGAAGATAGAAGATAGAAGATAGAAGATAGAAGATAGAAGATAGAAGATAGAAGATAGAAGATAGAAGATAGAAGATAGAAGATAGAAGATAGAAGATAGAAGATAGAAGATAGAAGATAGAAGATAGAAGATAGAAGATAGAAGATAGAAGATAGAAGATAGAAGATAGAAGATAGAAGATAGAAGATAGAAGATAGAAGATAGAAGATAGAAGATAGAAGATAGAAGATAGAAGATAGAAGATAGAAGATAGAAGATAGAAGATAGAAGATAGAAGATAGAAGATAGAAGATAGAAGATAGAAGATAGAAGATAGAAGATAGAAGATAGAAGATAGAAGATAGAAGATAGAAGATAGAAGATAGAAGATAGAAGATAGAAGATAGAAGATAGAAGATAGAAGATAGAAGATAGAAGATAGAAGATAGAAGATAGAAGATAGAAGATAGAAGATAGAAGATAGAAGATAGAAGATAGAAGATAGAAGATAGAAGATAGAAGATAGAAGATAGAAGATAGAAGATAGAAGATAGAAGATAGAAGATAGAAGATAGAAGATAGAAGATAGAAGATAGAAGATAGAAGATAGAAGATAGAAGATAGAAGATAGAAGATAGAAGATAGAAGATAGAAGATAGAAGATAGAAGATAGAAGATAGAAGATAGAAGATAGAAGATAGAAGATAGAAGATAGAAGATAGAAGATAGAAGATAGAAGATAGAAGATAGAAGATAGAAGATAGAAGATAGAAGATAGAAGATAGAAGATAGAAGATAGAAGATAGAAGATAGAAGATAGAAGATAGAAGATAGAAGATAGAAGATAGAAGATAGAAGATAGAAGATAGAAGATAGAAGATAGAAGATAGAAGATAGAAGATAGAAGATAGAAGATAGAAGATAGAAGATAGAAGATAGAAGATAGAAGATAGAAGATAGAAGATAGAAGATAGAAGATAGAAGATAGAAGATAGAAGATAGAAGATAGAAGATAGAAGATAGAAGATAGAAGATAGAAGATAGAAGATAGAAGATAGAAGATAGAAGATAGAAGATAGAAGATAGAAGATAGAAGATAGAAGATAGAAGATAGAAGATAGAAGATAGAAGATAGAAGATAGAAGATAGAAGATAGAAGATAGAAGATAGAAGATAGAAGATAGAAGATAGAAGATAGAAGATAGAAGATAGAAGATAGAAGATAGAAGATAGAAGATAGAAGATAGAAGATAGAAGATAGAAGATAGAAGATAGAAGATAGAAGATAGAAGATAGAAGATAGAAGATAGAAGATAGAAGATAGAAGATAGAAGATAGAAGATAGAAGATAGAAGATAGAAGATAGAAGATAGAAGATAGAAGATAGAAGATAGAAGATAGAAGATAGAAGATAGAAGATAGAAGATAGAAGATAGAAGATAGAAGATAGAAGATAGAAGATAGAAGATAGAAGATAGAAGATAGAAGATAGAAGATAGAAGATAGAAGAAAGAAGAAATTATATAATCCTTGTCTTCCTTTTTTAATTATTTCTGCCAGAGAAATGTATTTGGGACCATAGTGCATTGTTATTATTGTGTGTGAAATCTACTTACATGCTGGAGTTTTGCTCCTTCAAATCGCCCATGTTTAAGAAATTCAAACGTACTCTCAGACCTTTGGCCACCGTTATCACCCAACGGCAGTGCATCTCACTATTGGATCCATACGGGAAGTGCATAAATATGTGCCCGGAATCTCCCGTAAATTCTTGATTACAATTGCCACTGAAGCCATTATATTTTAGCGCGAAGCCACGGAATTGGGAATTCTTTGCGTAGGTGTGGAATCTAACTACGGCTTTGCTAGCATTTAAGTCGATTTGTGCGCCCTTGGTGGTGTTGCCATGCAGTACTATTGGCTGATCGTCTTTTTCTGCTGCAATCGGGATAATTTCCAAATATTCACTGGATTTGAGATGATTAACATCGAAGGGGAAATGAATATCCTGGACCGTAATGCGTATTTTAGAGCCATCTTGTAGGGAAATGACATAGTCGCATTGAGTGTTCGAAGGATATGCAGCAGTGTTAGGGTAACCCGGTGATGTTATTACTCCATTTTCGGCCGAGTATGACCCACCACACTTGCTTATGGAGATGCGAGCCTTGAATCCATTTCTTGGCTCATTAATATCCGTCAAATAGCGCATATAGAGGACATTCTGAGTAGTTGTTAGCATTCGCGGCTTGTGGCAATATTGGCCCAAGCTTCTGGATAAAGATGTGTAGCCATCAAACAATTCCACGAATTCCTTGTCACAAAACCTAGCGTTCATAACCTAGCGTTCATGTCGAAATACTCTACGAACTCCACCTGGATAATTTCACCCCGAGGGGCCACAATTCGCCATTCGCACTCTGTATGCGGATGCGGCACATTGGGATAATTCGGTGATGTGACATTGATCGCTGATGCTTCGGGTAACAAACGGAATTCTTCATCACATTCCGAGTATTCACGGAACGTAAGATTCCATCTTTTGGGCAAGAGAGATCTGGGCAGACTCAGACTGTATTTGATGGTCAGATAATTTGAAGTGGAATTCATTAGCAGTGGCGATACATTCTGAGGATTGCAGATCCTTCCCGGCGACAAAATCGGGGCGTGTTCATCGATGCCATCATAAATCACAGCATATTCCAGGCAAGTATTGTGGTTATTTGGATCGATGGGAGGATAATCCAACTGCAGAAGTATGCGTTTATTCGGTTTCACCTTTATATGCCACAGACAGTCCAAGTTGGTAAACGTCAGCTTTTCCCCTTCGATAAAGCCGACCGACTGTGTGAAATTGGCACCGCATGTGCTGCGTATAATGGCCATGAAACCGGTGCCATTCACCGAATGGTCCGATACAAAATCTAGTCGAATATTTGGCGTCCCCTGGTAAACTCGGTACGGCTCGAACTGCATGTCTGTGCTGTTGCAAAGCCTATCCATTTCACGCCATTGTGCCAGGTCAGAGGAGGTAGAGATTTTTAGATAATCCGCCGAACAGTCTTGGGCCACTTCCAGTATCGACTCATATATCTCACAGATAATGTGATGGGTAGGATTGGAGGGTTTGAAAATCCAGTCACAAAGAAGATTGTGTTCATAGCCATCGGGATAACCTGATGATGTGAGCAAAATGGAGGCTTGGGGTTTTATAAAGTTTTCGACGTGACATTCCGAGGTGGTTGTATTCGTCTCGATCGGTTTTTCGTCCGTGATGTCCCACATAATATAGAATGTGTTGACGTTGTCATTGTCCGTTCTCAGATAGACAACATTCGAACTGGATACAAAACGCCATGGCGACGAGGTAATTGCTATGGGCAGGGCTGTATCGTCATAGCCATCGTAAAGCTGAAAGCAAGGACATGCATGGGATTTTGCGGTTGAATAATGGCCAAGTACTTACACTCAATCCTTCATTGTACTGATCAAAATGCAAGACTATAAATTGTTCTCTCTCAACTAAAATACGCCAGGCGAAGGGTTCATCTTCATGGCGGATCATCTCGATTGGTGGAGACTCTATAAAGCCGCTGGTCTCGTTAACAATCTCATTCAAATGGGCTGAAAGTTGTTTTGAAAATGAGAAAGTACCACGGTGAGTGAACTTTTAAGAAACTCACCATAACTCCATCTCAGCTTAAAGCCAATGCCGGTACTGCCTTCCGAACTGCGGAACTGAATCCAAAATGGTTCGAAAGAAGTTAAAGTTTCGTCGGGCAATTGGTTGCCACAGTAGACACCCAGCAACGAGTTGCTCAGCCAGCCTCTGACTTCTACGAAATCTTCGTTGCAGTGTTCACTCGCGGCGATATCCATCACATCAAATTGCAATTGGAGACTACAGCCTTTTGCGGCCAATATCGTCCATGTGCATTGCACATTGGGCGGGTAGGATGCGGGATAGTGGGGAGACGCTAAGGCGCCATGGGCAGATTTTATAGTGCCACCGCACGAATGTTGTGTTGTCGAGAACTTGGCATGGAAATTGATGCCATTGGCGAATACGTACAACTTTGATGCCTCGAAGACAAGATTCGATTGATGCTGCTCACAGTAGTAGTTGGTGTAATTGGCATTTCTGTAGTCGCTTCCGAAGTAATTCACTTTAAACTGAACAAAAGGATGGGAAGAAATCAGACTGTAATAATGAGGAAGAATAGCAAATGTTGGAAGCTGTTCCAGTTTCCTTTCATTCATAATGGAGCATTAAGTCGCTACCGTGAGAGCGACCACGTAAACATTTTCGTTGTGTATGATAAGGCGACCAAGATCGAATTTAAAATGTAGCTTCTAGAGTGGTAAGGTGTCAAATGGAGAGGAGAAATGTTACACGGTGCGATAATTAAACAAGTGGCATGTCTGGCGAGGTTTGGTGTGAAAATTGCTCTCAATAACTCGTTTTGGAGTTGCAAAGAGAACTCCCTATCCAATCTAATCATATTTACCGGCTGTACTAACTCTTGTGCATCAGAGGAAGACAATGGAGGACGGTTCAACGCACTATGTCAATGTAGCTTAACGAAGAATAAAATTAGTGCAGGTACTCTCACCATTATAAATATAAAATTATATAGATATATATATATATATGTATGTATATATATATATATATATATATGTATATAGAATAGATGCGTTATTGAGTGACTGACTTATCATTGACCACAGTGGTTCAGAATAAAAATCCATTGGCCAAAATTCTATAACTTTTGTTCTAGTAGGAATGAGTTCTGCAAAAAACCAAAATTAGATAAGTACCCAAGGATTATTTTGAAATATAACATAAAAATCGGGAAATCGACCCAAAGTTGACTACTTTTCGTAGTTTTCGATTTTAAAGAAATTTAAACTTTTCATTTTTTTGTTCTTATGTTTTTTAACATATTTTTACGTATTTGTTCATAATGCGAAGAAAAAATTTTAATTTTTTGAATTGCAGATTTTCACGTTTTTCAGATTTTGAAAATTGAAAAACGTAATTTCTTTTTTCTGACTTTGTCGAACTGTTTCGCACACATTTTAAGAGATTTTGTACTCAAGTTTTTTATAAGAAATTATGTTGTGGAACTAAAACATCTGACTTTTTGCACTAAATGTATCCTATCTTCCAATGGTGTCATTTCGTGCAGGCAAACGTTACCCTACAAAAATGGGGAATCCTTCAGCCTTTCCAAATATGTATTTAAATCGTTAAAGTCTTTTGAAGGACAAAAGTTGTGTTCAAAAAGGATATTTTCTACAATATTCATTACAACCAAACTATATTTTGGCGTCATAATAAAGCTAAGAAACCACAATTACTTACAAAAAAAATTTGAGTGCAAAATCTCTTAAAATGTGTAAGAAACAGTTCGACAAAGTCAAATTACGTTTTTTCAATACAAAAAGAATTAAAATTTTTATTTTCGTATTATGAACATACTTGTAAAAATATGTTAAAACATAAAAACAGAAAAATAAAAATTTTAATTTTTTTTTTTAGTTTTTTCGTTTGCATTTTTTTTGGTCTGTAATCAATATTTGATTTGAACTGGGATATTGTCCTGGCTCAAGACCATTTTGCTTCTATATTTAATAGAATGCAAATTTATTTACAAATGGCATGGTGACATTTATTACTTGGCTGCAGACTACCACGATCATGATTTCGACCATGTCTAAAGGTTTCATTCAGGTGGCTTCGCAGCGACTTTTCAACATCAAACCCGGCCTCTATAAGGAGATGATACACAAACGAACGAGAAGCACAACTCACAAAGTGGGATTTTTTCTAAATTTGTACTTAAAATGGAGGAAAGAGACAAAATACTGCCACATTCGTGAAAATCGGTATACATATTTCTCTGACAACGTAGACTTGAAACATAAATGCATTTTTCAAAATATGTACTTTTAAGGGGCAAGCGGGACAAAACGGGATGAAAATGGCACCAAGTAAAGTATTACAGCTAGAATCGTGAAATTTTGTATGCAAAGCATGTAGAAGCACAGTAAAGTTGGATTTTTCGAATTTTTTGAGCGGGACAAAAAGGGATAAAAATGGTATTGCATCTATAGTCGTGAAATTTGGTGTGTATATTCCTCTGACAACATAGAAGCGCAAATCTAAATGGATCTTTCGAAATTTGTATGTTTAAGGGGTCAGCGGGACAAAAAGGGATAAAAATGGTACCCACTAAAGTATTACAGTTAGAATAGTGAAATTTGGTATTTAAATTTCTCTGACCATGTAGAAGCGCGGTAATATTGGATTGTTAGGAATTTGTACTATTTAGTGGGTGCGTGGGATAACAATTTATGTATTGTAGCTAGAATCGTTGATGTGGGCGAGTATATTTCTCCCACCACGTGCACGGGCAACGTAAATTGTTTTTTTTTTTTGAATTTGTACTTTTAAGGAGTGAGGGGGACTAAAAGCGATACAAATGGTACCAACTAAAGTATAGTGGGTGCGCGGGACAAAAAGGATAACAATGGTACCAATTTATGTATTGTAGCTAGAATCGTTGATGTGGGCGAGTATATTTCTCCCACCACGTGCACGGGCAACGTAAATTGTTTTTTTTTTTTGAATTTGTACTTTTAAGGAGTGATGGGGACTAAAAGGGATACAAATGGTACCAACTAAAGTATTGCAGCTAGAATCGTGGAATTTGTAATTTGTAAATTCCTCTGACAATGTAGAAGCGCAATCTAAGTGGAGTGTTCGAAATTTGTACTTATAAGGACAAAAAGGGAACAAAAGTTGGAATTTGGTATTTAAATTCTTCTGGCCTCTGAAGTGCTGTAAAATGGGATTTTTCGAAGTGTGTACTTTTAAGGGGTACGTGGGACAAAAAAGTATAAAAATGGTGTACAGACCTTTAATTACGTAAACGCGGAACATTAATGGATATTTCATTTAAATATAAGGAGGATGAGGAACGTAAAGGGAAAAACGTTGTACCAAATAAAGTTCATGCTCTTAGGGGAGAAGTGAGAACACATGTTACCTATAGGGATTTTTCAAAATGTGTACTTTTTGGGAAAGAGGTTCAAAAAAGTTATAAAATGGCCGGCTGCATCTAGAAGCATGAGATCGAGGATATAAGTGTTTCATAAATTTAGTGAATTTTTTCTTAATATCTATAAAAATTTCATAAATAAAATGAAAAAACATATTTCGTAATACAAAATTGTTGAATTAGTGAAACCAATCAAATATTTGTGTTATAAAATGAAATGAAGGATTTCATAGTTTTTATGAAATGTTTCATAAATTACAACCACATTTTAAGTGTGTCGACTTTATTCGTTGAATGCTAGCAATTCTCATTTGTACTCTGTTAACTCTGACATAAGAATGAACCCTGATTTGGGTGAAAGACGTATGCATTGCAAAAACTCTCGCAATGGTGGTGTGTGTTGATTGGTTAGTCAACGAGTCAGACCTTTTTTGCTTTGTTGTTTATATTAGAAACTATTTATGAAACTCTTTCATAGAAATAATTAAGTTTTCATAAAAATAATTAATTTTTATGACAAAAGTTCTTCGAATGAAGACTGCATTTCATAGTTTCTAAGAAATGATTCATAAATTCTATGACACTTTTAATTGATTTGTGCTTTATGAAATATGTTTCATACATTTTATGAAATACTTCTTTAGCGAATTTCTAATGAAAATTTTCACTCAAATTAAGACAAAATCATAAATATTATGAAGATAATTCGTTCAAGATGCGTGTTATCGAATATGAGGTTTTGAAATTACAAGTGTAGATATAAATATACCCACCAAAATAAATACTATTCAAAAACAGAGATGGATAAAACTGATAAAAAATACCTGGCTTTTCGCGTGCGAAGTAGTGGGCACTGCTAGTTCAACTATATAAGAGAATTAGAACGAGAGAACTTTCCGAAGAATATAGAAGAAAGTATCCCCTATTCCGAACTCGGATCTAGTGCTTCGTTACACTTACCCCTAAGCCATGACTGCTGCAGTCGGCTACCCCTTGAGCGTCCTTCGTACAATAGCAATCCATTTGCAAAATATTCAGACTTATCGTCGTCTCTGCAATATTAGTAATAGAATATTTTTAGTGAAATCACCGAGAGCTACAAATATTCGCTTAATTTACCTTCGGGTAGATCAAATAACCAGATACAATTCGTACCGGCATGAGCGGTAAGCAGTCCCGTGTCAGTTTGTATCGGTCCACCGCATGATTTGCCAAAACTGAACCAAAATCGACCCCAGCTTTGCGGTCCTTTTGCCGTGAATTCAATTGCTAGGCGATTAACTGGAAAAAGCATGGTTTTCGTCATGTCGGTGTGACAGAACTGCTTCACCACAGTCTCAGTTGAATCGGAAAATGTCGAAATCTTCAGAGAAGTTTCGGTGCAATTCTCCGATTGACTCAGTTCCAAGTCATAAAAGAAAATGCCAATACCATACGATTCGGGAACAGTAATCTCCCACCTGCAATTTTGATCTTGCTTTGCGTCGTTGGGATAATTGGGCGAATAAATGCTTTGATCATTGTCCGCGGAGAAGGTTCCGCCACACGAAGCTTCTTCGGTGTGGTAGATGGCCTTGACATAGTGGCGACTGCTTGAGGGACCTGCCCGGTAATATATGTACATACGATTATTGGGCGATGTCACAACCGCCGACCGTTTTTGGCTAGAACATTCGGCCAGAAGATTCAGATCAGAGTTTTTAGTTTCCTTTACGAACAACCCTTCCTTGGTACAATGTCGACTATCTTTGTTTGTTTGAAGTTCTAGGATGCGCAAAACGATTTTTTTGCCAGGAGGCACTTCGATGTACCAATCGCACAGCAGATCCACAATGTGTGGCGATTCGATTGTACCGTATTCGTTGGTTAAGACTTCACCACATCCCATCCGCGAATATTCAGCTCGAAAACCATTCTTGTTGTTGGAGTAATCAGTTACAAAACGTATCCTTAAGTGGTTGCCTTCCGAGACAATTGGCTCAGGTATTTCTGTGCAGAGGTGATACTTCTTCAAAACGTCCGTATTGAGCATGTCCCAAACTTCCACATAATCGTGTTCACACTCCTCTAAATTGAGGTGGGAAAATGCCAATTTGATTTTGTTATTCGAACCAGCTTTTATATCCCAACTACAGTTCAGATTCTCGGGATACGGATCCGGGAAATTGGGTGATTCGATGACACCCTGGACATGATCTAAGACCACGTTACAGTTAGTTTCATACTCCAACATAAACTCTGGCCTATAGTTACGGGATGGGGTGTAAATAATCAGCATTTGATTGGAGGGAGAAGTCAATTGGCCAACTGTCAAGACCTCGGAGCAATTATAGTGCATCAGCGGGTTCAAAGACGACGAACCATCGTATATTTTTAGGCTGTTTTTACGACAGAACTCTAAGCTATCAACGAATGGCCGTATGTTCAGTGAGACAGACGAACCCTGGGCTACATGTATTAGCCAATCACAAGTTATGTTCGATTTATAGTTCTCCCCTGCAAGCAGGTGCGGTGCATGTATGGAACCTCGGTAGGATGTCAGCTTTCCTCCACATCCTGTCTCAGTCTGCTCCCAGGTTAGGTGAAATCCGCTACCCTCGACGGAGCTGTCCGAAGTAAATCTCAAATACAGGCTGTTGGTGAACGAAACTATCCTCGAGGGAATTTGGTCACCACAATAACTTCCAATCAGAGGGGAATTCGCATACCTTCCATTTCTGTGGAAGGATGAAAGCTACAGGCACACTCTGCATACTACTCTCAGAGAAATCTTACCTTATTTCCAGAGTATCTCCCGTACACGTGGGCTCCAGGGTAAAGTTCTGCACCGCAAGTTCGATTTTATGGCCCAAGGGAGCCGTTATAATCCAAACACAATCCAGACCAGCTTGGTAAGGTCTGGGCCACTGGGGTGATTTGATTAGACCGTATGTATAAGTGGAGTTTCCACCACAAACTGAAACAAACAACTTTACAACTACAATTTGTTACCAATTTGGTCCAACTTACCTTTTGTTGTATTCACAAATGTATATGGCAGCCGATCCCAAAAGGCATTGGCACTGGCAAACAGCGTTAGGATATTGAAATTGAAAGTTTCAGCAACCATGGCATTAGGGGTGGCGCTGTAGACGAAGTGGTGATCTTGAATCTTATGTTTCTTATAGTCCCTCTTCTTTAAGTACTTACGTCTTGAGTAGGAAAGCTCTTCCCTCCGTGACATTGCCATAAATCATAACTGACGCATCCCCCTGTCCAAATTTCATTATATACAACGAAAGGTAGATACTATACCCCTCCGGAGCTTCGAAAACGTATTTGCATGGAATTTTAGCATTTGGAAACTTTTCAAAGTATCCTTCACTTTCGGTATAAACCCCGCCGCAGCGCACCTCTTCAATTGAATATTCCATGCGAAGGCCTCGCGCCTTTTCCGCATTGGCGGTGGCATGGAAAACAATCGTCATCCTATTGAGCTCGGAAATAAGTTCCATGGGACCACCCTTATAGTAGCGATGCTTACTGGAAGGCGACAGAAATACCTAAATTTGAGAAATGAAATGGTGCGAGTGTAGTTTGTTTAGTATCAAAAGTGCGGTAAACATCTTACATCCACATAAGTCAAGGATTCATCTTGGTTATTGGCCATGCCAGCCATACCTTCATCACTATTTGCGATATCATGCGGTTTGGTTTCGGATATAGAGAAATCGGTGAAGTTGGCGTGAATCACAGTCTTTGGCGGCCCATAGATGTGGAAGGTGCAGGTGATATGTTCCGCATAAGGATTCGGATAGTTGGGTGTGGTGAGTACGCCTGCATCAGCACCAATGTAACTAAATTCACAAACTGAGACACAAAATATAACATCTGCCCACAACAACTATTCGCACATACCTCTTGTGTATTTGGCTTTGAAGGGAGTAGTGCGGCCTCCACTTCCTAGTTTGTTCTTGTATCTGATAAGCATAGAATTGGACGTGGACACCACCGGTTGGGGTTTCTCACCACCACCGCCACAGTAGATTGCGAGTTGTGAATCCTCATCGGTTTTGCCATCAAAAATCTGCAAGGGATGGGTGACATTTAATCGAAAGATAAAGCGACTAGAACCTCGCTGAGTTTACCTCAATAGTTTGCAGATTACAATTTTCCACTCCAATGCTTCTCAAGTCGATAAAGTCCAATTGGATTTGTGTACCTGTAGGTTGTTGTATTAGGTACAAACATACGGATAGCTCGGTGGGTCCAACAATTAGACCCAAAGCTTCGGTGAATACCCCACCACAGTGGGGCGTCGACGATTCCACTTCGTAATGCAGTTGAAAAGAGCTGTCAGTGCCGTAGGAATCTGTATGAAAATGCAATTTGACTTTATTTGTAGATGTTCTCAAGGGTTCCGGAGCTGAGGTCTGGCAAAACTCAGTCAATAGGAAGTCGGCATCGTAAATCTGCAAAACGAAGCATTGAGTATTCTGGAACTATCTCAAATTTCAAACATAACTTACCTTGAGCGAATCTCCCGTACAGTTGAGCAGAGTGCCCATAGTGACCTCATAGATTCTTATGACAAAACGATAACCATAGGGCGCCGTTAGCTCCCATTGACACTCTCTATTCGCTGGACTTTTGCCAGGATAACCGGGTGAGCGAATCACTCCATTATTACCTGCACCCACCTCAACGATGCCTCCACATATAGGAGATTGTGGGGTCCAGGTCATTTGGAAACCTGGCCTGTTTGTGGCATTGTCCGATCGAAACCAAAAGAACAATTGATTTTGAGATGACAGGATATTACCACCCATTGGAAGATCTTTGCCACAAAATCTTCCGATCAGTGGCGAAGCCAACGAATGGCCATCGTGTATTTGCAGCCAATCACGACTACAATCAGCAGACTCCTCAACATCGAAATATGTGAAGTTTAAATTTATTATTTGTGACGGAGAGATGCGTATAATCCAAGCACATTTTTCCTCGGGGGCGTACTCTGAAGAGCCATCCCGGGGATATGTGAGTTGTCCAGGTGAATCCCGTTGCACGGAAGAACATACGCTCCGTATAGCTTGGCATCGTTTACCGGTTGTACCGCGAGCACACACACATTTGAACGATTGATCAGATAGTGGCTTACAAGTGCCCCCATTTTCACATGGATTCGGATGACAGCCGTCAACAGTTTCACACAGGGCTCCGGAGTAGCCATTGGGACACAAACAACTAGTGCTACGACCCATTGATAAGCATGTGCCGTTGTTCTGTACGAAGAAATTTTAACCATTAATGATCGACTCAGTTGGAAGTTACTTACCTTGCATATATGTTTTTCACAGGAATCTCTAAGGGGTGTTGTATGACACCCTTGCGGCCCAAAGCCATGACCAAACATGCCATGTGGACAGGTGCACGTGGCCACTTCGGAAATAAACTCACACTTCGCCTGAGGATGGCAAATCATTTCAGCATCACAGGAATTCGAGGGCGCCAGGCTGCACGAATGACCGTCACCAACCCAACCGAGAGGGCAATTTCCACAGCGATAAGAGCCCTACATAAAATCACAAGACACAATGAAGTAAACCCTTGTGTTCCGCGAAAAATACAATCTTACCTCGGTGTTTATGCACCGTACCCTCGGCAGTAAGCTGCAGCCTCCATTGTTGATGGCACATTCATCTACATCGAAACATGACAGACCATTGCCCGTATAGCCTTGTGGACAGGGTCCACACTTGAAACTACCCGGCAAATTAATGCACTCATCATGACAGGGATTCTTTGATACCTCACATTCGTTGACATCGATGTCACAGGCCAATGAGGCCGTAGAATTCGCTCCCGTTATTGTCGTTGCATTCCTCGTCCATCCCTGCTCGCAGATGCAGGAGTATCCCTTTTGATTATTTGCCGGAACACAGATGCCGTGTACGCACAGCTCCTCTGACTGATATTGTTGGCAAACGCTGTTACGTAGACGACAATGGGCACCTGAGAATCCTTTGGAGCAGGTGCATCTGTAATAATCCACCCACAAAAAAGTCACTTTAAATTCGATTGTAACATTTATGACATGACGATGAGGTTAATTATACCCAGTTACTTTCGACATTTTACTAAGGAATAGGGGGCTTATTGGGTCAATGCAGATATTTTAAAATGTCTGAACGAATGTCCTAAATTCTCTATGATTTCATGCCAGATAATGTTTTTGTCACCCATGATGGATGGGCGAAGTTATTTTGTTATGGATTTATTAAAATTAATTTAATTCAAAAAATATTTTTGACAATAAATAATTAAAATATATGTATATTAGGTTGGGTCGCGGTAAATACAAATGGAAAGACAATTTCCAGTCACCCCACGAAAATAAAGTTTGGAGTGTTTCATGATGATTTGCAAAATATTTCGTTTCCTTGAAATCACTTTAAATATAAATCTTTATTCTTGTGTTAGAGTAACTTATGTGTCGAATTTTGGGTATTTACAGTATTTTGTGTGTTTTTTTCATTGATTGATTTTCCTGATTGATGTTTGTATTTTATAAAAAATAAATAGCGGCATTCAATATCTTTCGAATGATGTTTAAACGACGAACATCGGAATGAAATGGACGGCGCAGCGCTCATTTTTGTAAAAAGAAAATCCTTCTCCTGTATTAAATTATTTTACGAACATCTAGTCAGTGACTTCATTTTTCGTCCGATATTCATCATTTAGGTATCATTCAAAATTTATTATTTTTCAAAACACCTCGTACAAACTGTTTCCAAGTAATATGAGTTTTTAGCTGTCACTTTGAAAACCCCAAAAAATCAATCTAGAAGTCAAATAATAAGACCAATGAGTTATTCTAATAATTCAGAAAAAATTAACAAAAAACAATATAAACTTGTAAAAACGGGTTAAGTTCGGCCGGGCCGAACTTTATATACCGTCCACCATGGATTGCATTCCACAGAGAGAATACAAATACTGAAAAAATAATTTTATAAATAAAAATAATATTTTTATTATTTCAAGCGACGCTTACAAGACAAGTCTGCCAATACCTTTACACTATATATATATATATATATATATATATATATATATATATATATATATATATATATATATATATATATATTGTGGCCAGTCACTGCACAGTGGGCTGCAAGAGCAGTTTTTTGCTCCAAAGGTTTGTCAAAAGCTTAATGGTCGGATTTGTGGGAAGATAGTCTAGTCTTTAATTTTGTCTTTGTAGTGCCAACAAATACTTTGCTGCAAAACTTTTACTTGTCACCGTTACATCTAATTTTATATACCACGTCAGATTTTTCTTCATTTTTATTTTTGTTTTTATCTTGCTAAATAGCTTGTTTATGGTATTGTGTGTTTTCTGTGCTAACTGGTATTTGTCTTTGTCATATAGGTCAGAATTTTTGAGTCTTTCTGTAAATCCTGGGACATATGTTATTCATTTATATGTTTTTTCCACTTTTTCCTCTTGTTTCGGTTGTTTTTCTTGATCAAATTTCATTAAATTATTTACTATTTTTCTGGGAAAATCATTTTTCTCTAAAATGTGCTTAATTTTCTTAATATTATTTTTATGAAAGTCTTTGTCGCTGATGTCTAAACTCTTCTGATGAAGTTAGTCACTGTATTTATTATAGTCCTTATTGGGTGCTTCGAATAAAAGTTGATTAGTCTGCCGGAAGATGTAGGTTTTTGATACCAGTCCAATTTGAATAAATTCCCTTGTCTACAAACTACTGAATCCAAATATGGTAGTTTGTTGTTCTGTTCAGGTCTTCCATTATAATATCGGCGATGATTGGAGAGGCGGGTGACCCCATTGGCATTCCTTTGCGTTGCTCATACATCTTGTCTTCGTACTTGAAGTATCTGGTTTCCTTAATACAAAACGTCAAAATTTCCATAAATATGTCTTTTGGTATCCGTGTGAATTTTTCTATTAAAGTCCATTTTCTTCCAATCGTCTGTATTGCTAGATTCAGTGGTATGCTTGGGAATAGTGATACCACGTCAAAAGATATTAATATTTCGTCATCCCCGATGATTGTATTGTTGATCCTAGTTTTGAATTCGCTTGCGTCCTTAACATTGTATATTGAGTCCTTCGTTAGGTTCTTGAGCACGTCTACTATGTATTTGCAAAGTCCATATGAAGGTGTATTAATTGAAGAACATATGGGTCGTAAGGGGGTGTCTTCCTTATGGATTTTCGGAAGACCGTATATTGTAGGAGCAGTGGCTGTACGATTTGTCAATTTATTCTTTTCCGTCTGATTTATTAGATTTAGGTTGAATAGTTTGTCTACTAATCTGTTGTTTTTATTTTGCAAACTAGATGTCGGATCTCTCTTTAGTCCTCGGTATGAGCATATGTACCCTACAATTCTTCTCATTTTGGATTGGTATTCGTCCCTATATATTGCCACTGTTTTTCCCCCTTTATCAGCATTTAGTATAAGTACGTCGTCATTTTCATCCAAAAATTTTCTTGTCTGTCCCACTGTGTTGAGTATTAGTTTGTCTCTCCAGTTCAGTTCAGCTTTGTCAATGGGGTCGTCTATTACTGAAACTAAAGAGTGATTTTTTTGAGGTTAGGATTTTCATGCATTAGTATTTGACAGATCACGTGGGATTTCAGACATGGTGTCAAAGAGAAAGATGCTCAGTATGCTTTGACATTTCATCATGAATCGTCTTACAAACGAACAACGCTTGCAAATTATTGAATTTTATTATCAAAATGCGTGCTCTGTTAAGAAAGTTCATTGCGCGCTTCCATTTTATGGTCAGTTTAATCGACCCACTGAAGCGGCTATTCGGGCTATTGTGACTAAATTTCGCACCAAATTTACATTGTTGGACATTAAACCACCAACACGCTTACGTAGAGTGCGAACTGAAGAAAATATCGCAGCTGTATCGGCCAGTGTTAATGATGACCACCAATTTACGATTCGTCGCCGTTCGCACCAATTGGGTCTCTGTTACTCAAAAACGTGGAAATGCCAAAATTGGACTAAGCGGATGGACCACCTAAGACGCAGCCGCGGTCAACATTTAAATGAAATTATCTTCAAAAAGTAAATGTCATGGACCAATCTAACGTTTCAAATAAAGAACCGATGAGATTTTGCAAATTTTATGCGTTTTTTTTTAAAAAAAGTTATCAAGCTCTTAAAAAATCACCCTTTAATTTCGCTCTTGCCATTTCTTGTTCTTCTTTGGACTCAATTGTCTTTATGCATTCCTCTGCCTCCGCTATGACTTTGAATAGTGGGAATTTTGTTATTGTGCTGTGTAATGCATACATGGATCCAAGGGAGAGAATCCACTGTATATTTGTTGGTATGTTTTTTCTGTCTTGTTGACGAACCATTCGTTGTTGTAATTTATTTTGAGTTCTTTTTCATGCTTTTGTTTAAGTGTTTGTGGTTTTTTGAATAATGTAGCTTTGTTTTTGGTTATGTGAGAATTGTAAAAAATATTCTCACTCTCAAAGAAAAGTGTTATGTCTTCTTCTTACAAATTATTTGTCAAAATATATTTTTTGATTAGCAGAGAGTTGTTGTTTCTGTGTATTAGTGTGTGTTTGTGTTGTATTATAAGTCGTAATATTTTTGTGTGAAAATTGTAAATGCGTTTATGAAGCGTTTTCTTTAAGATTGGCGGGATTTTATTGTGGGTTTAAATATATTTAATACGTTTTTCGTGGAGTGGCTTTTGAAATTTGGTATTATACCTACATATTTGCATTTTAATAGAAAAGTGACTGATGATTTTAGATTTGCAGCTTTTATGTTGCGTTTTATTTTTTTATTTTGCGTGTCTATGCAGTCACCCATTTCTATGATTCTAGCTGCGGCCATTTGGTTGGTACCATTTTATCCTCTTTTTTTCTAGATTACTTCCTTAAGAGTACGACTTTCTAAAATCTCTTTGTATTACGTGTCTACGCAATTAGAGGGATGTATACACCAAATTTCATCATTCTAGTAAGTCGTTTAGTTGGTACTATTTGTATTCCCTCTGTACTCATTGTATCCCTTGAAAGTACGAATTTGGAAAAAAACAATTATTTTTTGTGTCTACGCAGTCAGAGGAAAGTATACTCCGAATTCAATGACTCTATCTGCGGTCATTTGGTTGGTACTATTTTTATTCCATTTTCCTTTTTAACCCCAAAGAGTACGAATTTCGAAAAATCCGTTTATTTTATGTTTATACGCAATCAGAGGAATGTATACACCAAATTGCATTATTCTAGGTGCAACCGATAGGGATAAAATGGGATAACCGTATTCCCATTTTATCTCTTAAAATACTTTTATATTATGTATCTAATCAATTAGAGGAATGTACGCATCAAATTTCGTGTTTCTAGCTGTTGCCGTTTGAAAGGTACCATGTTTATCCTTTTTTGCCCCATTTCACCCCCTACGAATAAAAATCACTTTGTGGTGCACGTTTTTGTTATAGGGAGCATGCGCACACCCAATATCAAGTAAGTACAAGCAGACATATTGAAAAAATGTGCTTAAATACTCTAAAATATTAGGGAATATTATGGGTACTTTTAGCCCTTGTGAGGGAAAATATTTTGCCCTTTGGGCCGATTTCGCCCAGTTTCAATCCCAACCGATCTACGACTATAAGACGCATTTATGTAAAATTTGGACGTCGTAGCTCCTTTCGTTTAGATGCTTTCAACAAACGGACGGACGGGCATGGCTAGATCGTCTTAGAATTTTACGACGATCAAGAATATATATACTTTATAGGGTCTCAGATCGATATTTCAAGGTGTTACAAACGGAATCACAATGTTAGTATACCCCCATCCTGGAGGTGGAGGGTATGAACAATTACACTGGAAAAACGTGATTTTTACATGTGTTTTCAGGAGCGTTCAGCTCACAGAAGGCTTGAAATACGAAATATTTTGCAAATCATCATTAAACAATTCAAACTTCATTTCTGGGGGGGTGACCGCAGCAATTTATTTTCCTGACCCTGACCCCTAATGTATATGTTGATATTTCCGCGTTCGTGTGCTTATGAATGCAGAAAACAAAAAATCGCCCACATTTTTGTCAGTTCCCGTCGTGAACGTACGGGTCACACAATAAAATATGATGATTACACTGTCCGACAGTCCATATTACGCTTCAACCAGATGATATAGAGTTAATGGGCGTTTTTAGTTTTTCATTTTCTCATAATTGAATAATATCAAAATTTTAACGTCAACAAATTCGCACCAACGATGAGAACAAGTCTGGCAAATTTTATACAAATCGGGTCATCATCTCGTGTTCGCGAATGTGTCAAAATGTTTTGGAATCACCCACATAACAATTGATTGAATTGATTGAAATTGAAATACTTACTTGTAGCTTCCCGGGGTATTGGTGCACACAGCATTGTTTTGGCAACCCAAATCGGTTCCAGCCAAAAGATGGCATTCGTCGATGTCTTCTTCGCACGTTTTTCCCTAAAAAAACATCGAAAATATACACTGGCATACATGGAAAACGCCTCTCTCCACTCTCCTAGTTGCCAAATATTAGCATACAGTACCGTGCCAGCATGTTATGAAATATGAAGTTATATAAGACCACATACACACGAAAGTAGAGATCGTCTGTAGAAAAACTGTGTACTCAGTTCTTCATTTGATGATCTTTTCTCTTTTTTGTAGAATTCATTTGCATACTTTCGAGGGGCATACAAAGGCGATATGGGTATCAAATGAAAGATACGAATATCTGCTAAAAATACTTCGAAACTCTAGCAGCATGAGTATTATTATTATTATCAGTATTAATATAGCTTTAACAACAATTTTCATTTTAAAAAGTAAAACATGAATAAACTAAATAAACTAAGGGGAAAATTTGAAATTGTTCTTAATGCTAATTCAGCTAGAATCACGAAATTTGAAGTATATTTAGCAGATAATCATCTCTTTCACTTGGGTCGCAAAAGTACGCAAATAAATTATTAAAACATCCTAAAGTCCTATAAATGAAAAATTGAGTGCACAGTTTCTCTGCATACAATTTCTAGTTTCATATGTACATTAGAGTGGCTTCAAAATAAAAGTTGTGGATATTCCCGACTAAAATGACAGATTGGTTTGTTTTATGTGTTCTCCCAAAATATTTCGCTTTTATAATTGTCAGTTCGTGAGCTGGACGCGTTCAACATAACATCTATTAATCAGGTTTTTCTTGAATAAAATTCACGGTGAGAATGGTATTTAGATAAAACCTGCTAGAAATTAAAATCTGGTCCGAGCCTTATCATACCATTTTTGAAAAAAAAAAAACATCTGAAATTTTGGTCTTTCTATGAATAAATTGGAAGGAAAACTTCACATAAGATATTATAATAAAACCGTGCGACATGGTTTGCCTCTCAAGTACAAGATTATATATAAGTTAAACTATAGGCCATTAATTGGAAAACTCATACTCAGTTTTTTATTTCGTGGTCGTTTGTCTTTTTTGCAGGACTTTTTATTTCCAAATGATGTAAATGTTTCAATAATTTAGTTTCGTACTTTTACATTTCATACAATGATAAAATGAAAGAGAAGAACATCTACTAAATATACTTTACATTTTATGTGGTTATCTATGTTAATTTAACATTAACAAGCATTTTAATTCCCCTTTAAAAAGTTTATGTAGATTATTCATGTTTTAATTTTTAAGGGGGATAATTTTAAATGGTTGAATTTCTTTCCGAATGAATGACTAGAATGTGTTTACGATGCAAATAACCCCATATTTCAGTTTTTACTTCACATTTAACCCACTGAGTATTAACAGTATGAAAAAAATTGCGGCCCTTAATGGGTTAGAAAATTCTAAAAATTTCAATTGGTTATCATTTCCTCTCCAACGAGCCCCTAAAAACATAAATCGAACTAAAAATGTGGAAGTTATTGCGGTTTTTATCAAAAATGCATCAAAAATTGCACTAAAATAGTATAAATCTGCCGTCATATTGCAAGTTTTTAATATGGTTTGATAAGGCTCGGGTCGGATTTTAATTTCTAGCGGTTTTTTTTAATATCATTCTCATCGTGAATTTTATTCGAGAAAAAGATGATTTATAGAGGTTATTTTGAACACGTCCAGCTCACGAACGGACAATGATAAAAGCGAAATATTTTGGGAGAACACATAAAAGAAATCAATCTTTCATTTTAGTCGGGAACATCAACAACATCTTTTTTCCTCACAAAAGAATCCACTCTAATGTACATGTATTAATTATTAATTGCTGCCATTACCCCCAAAAATTAACATTGGATTGATTATTTAGTGATGATCTGCAAAATATTTCGTCACTGGGTCAAGCCGTCTGTGAGCTAAACGCTCTCGAAAACACTTCTAGAAATCATGTTGTACATTTTTGTCCTGAATTTTTAGTTTATTGGAAGCGTACAAATTGTAATTATTGACTTAGAATAACTCGTTGGCCGTATTATTGGACGTTTACATTGATTTTTTGTGGGTTTTCAATGTGACAGCTGAAAACTCATATTTCTTGAAAACTAAAAATAAATTGAAGGAATAAATACCTTTCGAATGGTGCCTAAATTGTGAATTTCGGAAGAAAAATGACGCCAATGACTCGATTTTTGTGAAATAATGCAATACAAGAAATGAATTTTCAGAGCCAACATTTTCAAACTGTCTTTACAAAAATGAGCGTCAATTTCCTTCCGATGTTTGTAATTTCGGCATCATTCGAAAGGTATTTATTTTTTATAAAATACTAACATCAAATACGAAAAGGTTTTCGGTTGTCACTATGAGAAAACACAAAATCTATATATATAAAAATGAATCTGTGTTTGTATGTTTGTTTGTTTGTTTGTTTGTTTGTTTGTTGGTTTGTTTGTTTGTTTGTTTGTTCCTTATAAAGAGTGATTTTTTTGAGGTTAGGATTTTCATGCATTAGTATTTGACAGATCACGTGGGATTTCAGACATGGTGTCAAAGAGAAAGATGCTCAGTATGCTTTGACATTTCATCATGAATCGTCTTACAAACGAACAACGCTTGCAAATTATTGAATTTTATTATCAAAATGCGTGCTCTGTTAAGAAAGTTCATTGCGCGCTTCCATTTTATGGTCAGTTTAATCGACCCACTGAAGCGGCTATTCGGGCTATTGTGACTAAATTTCGCACCAAATTTACATTGTTGGACATTAAACCACCAACACGCTTACGTAGAGTGCGAACTGAAGAAAATATCGCAGCTGTATCGGCCAGTGTTAATGATGACCACCAATTTTCGATTCGTCGCCGTTCGCACCAATTGGGTCTCTGTTACTCAAAAACGTGGAAATGCCAAAATTGGACTAAGCGGATGGACCACCTAAGACGCAGCCGCGGTCAACATTTAAATGAAATTATCTTCAAAAAGTAAATGTCATGGACCAATCTAACGTTTCATATAAAGAACCGATGAGATTTTGCAAATTTTATGCTTTTTTTTTTTTAAAAAAGTTATCAAGCTCTTAAAAAATCACCCTTTAGCAGCCTAAACTACTGAACCGATCTTCTTGAAATTTTCACAGTATGTTCATGCTGAACCGGTGGTGAAAATAGGCTATATAAATTTTTGATATTTTCAGTGGGCGTGGCACCTCCCACACAATTTGGGGATTTATTCGTTTTTTATAAATTAGCATATTCGGAATACTGTTGTAGCTAGAGTCTTGAATTTTTGTGAAGGTTCACTAATTGTTAGTCTCCACAGTTGTGTCAAAAATGGGCGGTATTGGAAAAGTGGGCGTGGCACCTCCCATACGAAGTTAAAACCTATTATTGAATATTGTCAGTTCTATGACACCTAGAGTGCTGAAATTTTGTGTAAGTGCATCTAGCATCAATTCGCATAGTTGTGCCAAAAATGGGCGGTATTGGAAAAGTGGGCGTGGCACCTCCCATACGAAGTTAAAACCTATTATTGAATATTGTCAGTTCTATGACACCTAGAGTGCTGTAATTTTGTGTAAGTGCATCTAGCATCAATGTGCATAGTTGTGCCAAAAATGGGCGGTATTGGAAAAGTGGGCGTGGAACCTCCCATATGAAGTTAAAACCTATTATTGCATATTGTCAGTTCTATGACACCTAGAGTGCTGAAATTTTGTGTAAGTGCATCTAGCATCAATTCGCATAGTTGTGCCAAAAATGGGCGGTATTGGAAAAGTGGGCGTGGCACCTCTCATACGAAGTTATTATTGAATATTGTCAGTTCTATGACACCTAGAGTGCTGAAATTTTGTGTAAGTGCATCTAGCATCAATTCGCATAGTTGTGCCAAAAATGGGCGGTATTGGAAAAGTGGGCGTGGCACCTCCCATACGAAGTTAAAACCTATTATTGAATATTGTCAGTTCTATGACACCTAGAGTGCTGAAATTTTGTGTAAGTGCATCTAGCATCAATGTGCATAGTTGTGCCAAAAATGGGCGGTATTGGAAAAGTGGGCGTGGAACCTCCCATACGAAGTTAAAACCTATTATTGAATATTGTCAGTTCTATGACACCTAGAGTGCTGAAATTTTGTGTAAGTGCATCTAGCATCAATTCGCATAGTTGTGCAAAAAATGGGCGGTATTGGAAAAGTGGGCGTGGCACCTCTCATACGAAGTTAAAACCTATTATTGAATATAGTCAGTTCTATGACACCTAGAGTGCTGTAATTTTGTGTAAGTGCATCTAGCATCAATGTGCATAGTTGTGCCAAAAATGGGCGGTATTGGAAAAGTGGGCGTGGAACCTCCCATACGAAGTTAAAACCTATTATTGAATATTGTCAGTTCTATGACACCTAGAGTGCTGAAATTTTGTGTAAGTGCATCTAGCATCAATTCGCATAGTTGTGCCAAAAATGGGCGGTATTGGAAAAGTGGGCGTGGCACCTCCCATACGAAGTTATTATTGAATATTGTCAGTTCTATGACAACTAGAGTGCTGAAATTTTGTGTAAGTGCATCTAGCATCAATTCGCATAGTTGTGCCAAAAATGGGCGGTATTGGAAAAGTGGACGTGGCACCTCCCATACGAAGTTAAAACCTATTATTGAATATTGTCAGTTCTATGACACCTAGAGTGCTGAAATTTTGTGTAAGTGCATCTAGCATCAATGTGCATAGTTGTGCCAAAAATGGGCGGTATTGGAAATGTGGGCGTGGCACCTCCCATACGAAGTTAAAACCTATTATTGAATATTGTCAGTTCTATGACACCTAGAGTGCTGAAATTTTGTGTAAGTGCATCTACCATCAATGTGCATAGTTGTGCCAAAAATGTGCGGTATTAGAAAAGTGGGCGTGGCACCTCCCATACGAAGTTAAAACCTATTATTGAATATTGTCAGTTCTATGACACCTAGAGTGCTGTAATTTTGTGTAAGTGCATCTAGCATCAATGTGCGTAGTTATGACAAAAATGGGCGGTAATGGAAATGTGGGCGTGGCACCTCACATACGAAGTTAAAACCCATTTTCGAATATATGCCGTTCTATGGCAGATAAAAAACTGAAATTTTATGTAAGTGCATCTAGCATCAATGAGCGTAACTGTGCCCAAAAAACGGGCGATATTGGAAAAAAGGGCGTAGTACCTTCCATACGAAGTTAAAACCTATTATCGATTATATTCAGTTCAATAACAGCTACAATACTTATCTTTTGTGTGAGTGCATCTAGCATAAACCTGCGTAGTTGTGCCAAAAATGGCCGGTATTGGGAAAGTGGGCGTGGTACCTCACATACGAAGTTAAAACATCGAATATGGTCAGTAGGTGTCATAGACCTAGAGTGCTGAAATTTCGTGTGAGTTGATCCAGTGTAAATAGTTGTGCAAAGATGGGCGGAAAGTGGACGTGACCCTTCCCATCTGAAATGAAAAACGGTTCTAGAGTATTTCGACACCGAGATGGGCGGAAAGTGGTCGTGACCCTTCCCATACGAAATTAACACCAGTTTTTTGAGTATATTCTACAACGATATTCCCATATTGTTGTGTGAGTTTATTTAGTTGTAACCTGCTTAGACAATATGCAAATGAACGGGATTTGAAAGATGGCGCATTTTTGATTTGAATTTTGTAAAATTACACGTTTTCTGTGGATTTTCTTAGCACAACAGTAAAGAAAGGTTATAAAAAGAAAAATATTCATTCGCCAACAGCCAACTTAAGTCAAGAAAATGGAAATTATATTAATTTTTTAGTTTTTGTGTTGTTTGATTAGTGAACAATTTGATTGATTTTCTATGTGTTTTGAATGTAATGTAATTTCATCTTACGAATGAAGTTTTTTGTTTAGGTAATTGAAAGGAGGAGAATCACACTTAACAATAAATCAATTTGATTTTGACATTTTTTCAACTATTCACCGTAAACTAACGTTCTCCATGGAACATATCCATTTCTTTATTATCTCAGGGAAGAACCTTGATTATAATTGGTACATATATTACCGATCAGGACAACAATTAGTAAGAAAGCAGAGTTTAATTTTACCGTTTGTTTTTTTTTGCCTGGCGAAGCGGGCGGCGGTTCAGCTAGTATACTATAAAGATCTAATAATTCGACCCATAAGTTACTCTAAGACAAGAATCAAAATTTGTATTTAAAGTGTTTTCAAGGGTCTATTATTTTAGAAAAAAATATTGACGGAAATGCAACATACAGGAAATTGTACGGAAAACACTTGACATGATTAAGGGGTGTATTCAGGAAAATTTAGCTCACAGACGGAGGGTGACTGGAGATTGTTTTTTCATTTGTATGGAACGCGACCCAGCCTAATGTATATGGTATTGTTCTGGTCCGACAAAAAATGTAGAATTGCCTCACGGTGTAGTAGACCAAATGTATATACTATATTCTGTGGCTTGATGCTAACGGGCCAGTGTCAATATTTTTCTGTGTTTTTCTGCGTTAATTTGTGTAATGCCTTTATTTTATTCCACTCTTTCATAATTCTAAAACGGCCAATGTAAAATTTATCTCATAATATATAAAAACCTTCAATTGAAGTTTTCTCACGATTGAATATTTTTTATCATTAGTCCTTTTAGCACCCAGCCACAGATATAATATTTCATTACTTATGGAAATTTAATTAAATACTCAATTTTAAATTTTTTGTGAGATTTAAATTTTTACTCAACCAATTCCATTTCCAATTTAATGGAGATTACTCCAGTCGGCACGGTACTATATTTCAGATTCTCAGCCCTTACCGTCCATCCCTCGGTGCATTCACAATGATATTCTTTATAAGAATCATAGCAAGTTCCACCATTCTGACACGGTTGATGGGCCTCGGCACATTCGTCCGTCTCGATATTTTCCTCCAACGCCAAAAGCCGCCCACTCAATCTACGCATACGCCCCAAATATTGGCGCAAAGCTCTCAATTTCAGCGTGGAACGTGTGCGGGTTTGCATCGTTTTAAGTCTCTGTGACAAGCGTCGAATGTCATCCTGCAGGCTGCGAACTTCATCCTCGATCTGTTCAGTGGTTGGAACATCCAATTGTTTGGCCTCAGCACCCTCTAAAATGGTGGGCGTAAAGTGCTGGCGTATTCTGTCCATGACATCGACATTGTTGAGCAGCAAAGATGAGTCGCGTGATAAACGCAGGCTGATATTACGGCCATAAGCCGCCTCCACTATTAGATCGCCATTTTTGGTATGAACTTTTGGTTGAGTGTCGTATACGGCAGCAAGGACACTAATTTTGATTAATAAAACCGCAGTGCACAAATAAAACAAAAAGGACATTCTATTCGATTTGTCTAACAAAACTCCCACTTTTTTTAATTTAAAATTCCTTTGGGGGTGTACACCCAAAAAATATTGGAGATTTTGTTGAGCTGTCCTTAACACTTCATATAACTTGTATTAGTCCTTTATCCTTTTTAAATTGTTAGATCTTGTGGGGTTTTCACTTTTGTTTCTTTTTTAGTCTATTTATATCATTTTTCAATTTTTGTTCAAAACCTTTCGAATATTAAACGCGGACTGTCAATGATTCGGTTGAGCGCTTTCGTATTTATAGCAAAGGGGGCGTTGCTCTTCACGCAATTCAGCGATAGCAAATTATTATTAGTATTTGCTTCTGGCTTGGTAAGCGAATTCCCTGGGAATAAGTGACAAGTGCTGATGGGAATAAGGTGATCCCAGATGGCAACGTTGTGCGGCAGAGCAACCAAAACATGGTGGAATTGTTGTTGTGAATTCAGCTGTTGTCTTTATGTTTTACGTAATTTACTAATGAGTGCTTATCTCTTAATTCACTTCCACTTATTTTTTGTTAAGAACAAGTTACAAAAAAAAAACAAATTGTATAGTTCGATTTAGGACAAAATATTTTTTTCTTTAGTGACGTGGAAAAATATTTTGTAAACCAGTGTAACTGCTCTTATTTGCATATAAAATGCAATCGCTTACACTCCGGGTGCTGCATATGTATTCCCAATGGTTTTGATTGCTAAACCAGGAGCAGATGAAGATATATTTTTATTGCATAATTTTACAAACTTCATCCTTCACAGTAGCGTAAAAACGACTGCGCTCCAAAAAATCGTTACTCAGGCAAATCGTAAGCAATATAAACTACATATGAAACAAATTTGGACAGTGCGTCACACAATCGGGTCGAATTGTCGTTCCTCTCAATTATTGTCTGATTGTTAATTGATGTAGTGTGTTAATTTATAATGTACTAGCAAATACCCGCTACTTTGTACGCGGAAATCAATTGGGGTGGTAGTACTTTGTCTCAAACTGTCTTCAAACTGTTTTTTTATATTTTGAAATGGCCTTAGTCTAAGGATATCACTTTCAGGGTAAATCGTTTGTAAACGCTCACAACTTTTGAAAAATCGTTTTACTTTGCGCAACTACGTATTCAGCTGTATATTCACACTAACTTTTCGATTCGATTTATACACCTTGTCCAAATTAAAAAAAAATCCATTTACACTGTGCCATCCATTTACGCGTAGTCAATAGTTTAATTTATAGGCACAAAATGCAAACAATTTTTTACACAAATCATATAAAGTTGTGATAATTATACCCTCACTACAGAGAAGGAGCGAACATATCATGTGGGATAGAAGAAAGTGTAACGCATTGAAGGAGAAATTTAAAATCATAAGTATGTCCCACGTCCCTTTCACGTCCGTCTGGCTCGCTGGTATACACGAAAACTCTGGAAGGGACTTAAAGAATTTATTCAAAATCTGCACCTAGTATTTTTTTCCAAGACTTAGTTTAAATTCGGAGATGGGGGAAATTGATATACATCTTATGTTACCCCCACACGTATATACACCGAATAAAATGATTCTAGCCATGTTGTTGGATATAAAATAAAATATATCCGTTAATTTTGTTTTTCTATGCATATTTTGAATTTTGAATCGCATTCGCGTTATAATATGTAATATGTGTTCCAAATTTCAAGATTCTAGGCCAAGTTGTTTTGTCAGGACGGTGGTAAAATTTTTAACCCATTTAATCCCTTAGAAGTACAACTTTCGGAAAATTTATTGTTATCACTCATTTACGTTGTAAGACAAATATGCACACCGAATTTTATTATTACAGCGTCATCCATGTTGTCGGTACCTTTTATATCCCGCTTTTCTCGTATACCTTTAAAAGTACGAATTTCGAAAAATTCCTTCATTTTGCGTTTGAAAGCATTTTCAGGGATATACATGCCGAATTTCATGATTCCAGCTCTGTCTGTTTGATTGGTATCATTTTTATCCATTTCTACCTGATTTCACCCATATAAATTACGAATTTTGAAAACTATTTTCTTAGTCACATTCGTGCTGTAAAAGTAATGCCCGTTCCGAATTTCATGATTCTGGGATGTGGTACAATTTTTATCCCATTTAAAAGCACAAATTTCGAAAAAATGTCTTCTTGTCAGTGATCTGCGCTGTAAAACGAATATACGCACCGAATTTCAATATTGTAGCGTCATCCGTGTTGTTGGTACCTTTTTTATCCCCTTTTCCCCGTTTACCTATTAAAGTACGAATTTCAAAAAATTCAGCCATTTTGCGTTTCTAAGCATTTTGAAGGATGTACACACCGAATTTTATGATTCCAGCTCCATCCGTTTAATTAGTATCATTTTTATCCCTTTTTACACGATTTCACCCCCAAAAAGTACGAATTTTTAATAATATTATGTTGGTCGCATTCGTGTTATAAGAGCAATGCCCATTCCAAATTTCAAGATTCTAGGCCCAGCCGTTTGGTCAGGGTGGTGGTACAATTTTTATCCCATTTAATCCCTTACAACAGTACAACTGTTGAAAAAATCCTTCTTATCAGTGATCTGCGCTGTTAAACGAATATACACACCGAATTTCATTAGTGTAGCGTCATCCGCGTGGTTGGTACCTTCTTTATCCCTTTTTACTCGATTTCACCCCTTAAAAGTACAAATTTTGAAAAATATTTTCTTTGGCGCTTTAAAACAATAAGAGGAATTTTTGGACCAAATTTCAAGATTCTAGGCCTAACCGTTTGGTCATTGCGGTGGTACCATTGTTATCCCTTTTCGAAAAACTCACTTCATATCTGATTTCTACGCTCTAGGAAAAATGTACACACCAAATTTCATGATTCTAGCTTCAGTCGTGTTGTTTGTACCATTTTTTTCCCATTTAACCCCCCAATGCCTTCATGTCGCAAGAGGAATGCCTATGCCAAATTTCAAGATTCTAGGTCCAGCCGTTTGGTCATTGCGGTGGTACCATTTATATCCCTTTTTACCCCTTAAAAGTACGAATTTCGTCTTATCCCACCTCTATACTGTAAGAGAAATGTACACACCAAATTTCATGATTCTAGCTCTAGCCGTTTGGTCTGGGTAGTGATCAGTTAGTCACTCAATCACGCAACTCTTTATATATGGGCATTTCCATGATGTCGAACGTGACCGTCGTACACATTTAAAGTGACAAAAAGGTGAAAAAAAGCGGATTTTCATTTTGACCATATGCTTAACTTATAGCTCTTAAAACACTGTATAATTGGTGCTAATGTTGATTTTGGGAGAATTTTCGTTTTCTAGATAATTTAAAAAAACCAAGGCATTCGTCGTTTTCGCGGCCAACAATTCAAACGCGGATTTCAGCGCAAAATGTGGCAATATTTCAATGGGGCTAATTTTAGAATGTTGTGCACGGATGTCTCTTAAAATGGTTTTGATTTTATCCAAAAATTATTAATACTTTTTTTGTAATTTAACTTTAAGTCCTGTCGAACGTGACATTTTTTTCCATCACGGTATTTATGTTGTTTCAGTTGCACTTTTTACGAAATTATAGACAATATATATTTTTTGTAATCAACAGCAGAATTCAATGTATTTATTCGCACAAAATAACAGCAAAAATCAAAATGTTGTTTTTTTTTAATTTATTGTTTTGTAATTTTAGCTGATCTTCTTTCAACTTTCTCACCGCCGTTTTCAGCTCTCTTTATATGTTTTCGTCGCCGTTTTTGCTCTTCTAGATTTAAATAATTAAAAAGTATTTTTTTACAAAAAAAAATTTTTGAAGTAAGATTTTTATCTTCAAATTTTAAATTTTCATACTTAAGATGTCGAACGTGACCAACTTTAAAGAAGTACCAAGGTCACCAATTTTCTTATTTTCCAGTAAGATTTTTTTATTTTAATTGTATAAAAATCTCTGTTTGTACTCAAAATTTGATGATCTTTCTGCATGTACTTTGGACACAGTAGCAACAAATGTTGTTTTTCCATGTCGAACGTGACATCGAAATATGCGATAATGTAAGGCAAAAAGTTACAGATAATTGCAGTCGTATAGTTTTTTGTCCTTTATTTTTTGATTCTTTTTACTCCCTAAAAAATTTTAGACAGCAAAAGTCAATGCTCAATGTCTCTCTTTAAGAACTTTTATCAAAACAAAATGAGCAAGAGAAATATTCGAACGAGTAAAGTTGCTCTTCCGCGACTTTGCATTCGAATATCTCTAGATGGGATATGAATAAATGTAAAAGTTGTTTGCATTGTTAAATTTGATTGTTTCTCTATGAAAATGTGATAAAACAAAGTGCTTACAAGAACTTTTAATTTTCTGGTCCTGGTGGACCTTTCTGCGGAAATGCCCATATATAGATTTGTTCTTTTAACATTTCGATTGAAATCCCACTAAAGTTGCCTTTAATGTGGTTCAGAATTATGCAGAAAAGAAAACCGATATAATTCCAACCGAGCTTGACTTCAAAGTAAAACCAAGGATGTATTTTAGAATATCTTACGATTTCGATGATATTTGGTGAACGCAAGAAATTGAATGAATTTTTAATTTTATTATTACTTTGAAAACAAGGAGTTCAATTTTGTGCTTATATTAAACATTCCTGAGGATGATCATCGATGTGAAAAATTTGGAGGAAACATATTTTTGCGGAAAAAATATATTTTTGGTGGGACGAAAAAAGATTAAAATGGAAAAAATCAGAGAATAATATTTTGTTTTATATTTCAATAGCTAACATTCCAAACAAAGTCTATAGGCAAAAGGTCTATGAATAAATATAGAAGTTATGCTATTTTGTGTATACAAAGAGAGACATAACTTCTACATTTATCCATAGGAAGCGAGATAGACCCATCGTTTATTATACCGATCGACATAGAATCACTTTTTGAATCGATTTAGCCATGCCCGTCTGTCCGTCTTTTGTCCATATATTCTTGTAATCATGATACAAGCCGCAATTATTGCCCTAAACTTGACACAAACGATTTTTGCACGTCGAGGACAACTTGATTTAGGTATAGGCCCCATACAAATTAAAATACTTTAAGGGATTTTGATAAAATTTTACACAACACCTTATATCTAGGTTAGAAACATCTGTGGTGAAAATGGGACAAATTTCAACTAGAAACACTTTTGGAGAAAATGGTTACACACTCCCATACCAATGTCGCTCCCGATTTGAGAGACCACATAATTTATCCGAAAGATCTATGGTAAAAGTGGATAAGATCAGAAGAGGTTCAGAATTATATAGCTACCATACAAATGTCATTCACGATTTTCACCGAATTGAATTGTAGTGGAGTAGCAAGTGTAGGGTATCATTTAGTCGGCCCCGACCGACCTTAGCCTTTCCTTACTTGTTTTGTTTGTAGTTCTAATTTCCATTTGTTTGTTGAAAATTAGTTGGCCTCGTGTTTCAGTGGAAGGGTTGCGCGCGTTGCAGCATGACAAACAATTTTTCATCATAAGTTAGAAATTCTTTAGCTAAAAATTTCTTATCCGTTCCAAAACGGGAAAAAATTCCCGGGTATGAGAACGACAAAAAAAAAAAACAAGAGAATCCAGTTAAATTCGATAATATAGCAGAACAAAGCCAATATGAAAATCAGAGTTTAGGTTTATCATCATCCCAACTTTGTTTCTCTGATTTATGTTTATTTTACTTAATTTCCCGTGAATATTTAAAAAAAATCATATAATATTTCACAGAATATTGAATACTTCAGAAATCGGTCCGATGTCGGTACGACACTTCGGCAGAAACAACTTCAGACTTTGCAGCCAAGTGCAATAAAAACTCTATTTTGCAACAGTTTCAGTATTAAAAATGCCACACGTTTACCAAATTTCATCTAAATCACAACATCTTAGAACATTACTCATTCGTTTTACACGGTATTCATGTCCTAAATAAGTGGTTTGAATTAGTAACAAATCAACTTTATTTCAAATACAGCTTAAAACAAACATTCGTTACTCTCGCTCGCGTCGCGCCGTTATGAAAAATTAAAATTGATTTCAAGGTTTTGGGAATATTTTGATTTATTTTTATTAAATTACTAACGTGGTTTTTATTTATGGTTTTCCGTTGTGTTTTTTTTTTTCTTCATCATCCTTCCTCTTAATTCAATATGTGACATAATAAATTAATAACAGTTTTATTTATAAATGCTATAACAATTTCACAGTGATAATAAATAATTTAAAAAATATGTTTTATACAGTACATTTACAAAGGTTAAAGTTTTAAAAAAAGAAAAACACAAAATTACCAATTCAAAGAAACAAAAAATGGGCGAATACTTAAACGAGCTAATTTTATTTTAATCTTTTCCAATTTTTGTTTTAATCACATTTTCCGCGTAATTTACCAGTTCCTGTCTATACACACTACTCCATTCCTCTTCTTCTTCTTTAGGGGTTAATATTTTAAACTACGTTTTTCTTTTAGTTTGTGGTTAAAAACTATCGCTTTTGTTTCAAGTTATTAAACTTTTCCGTATTCGTTTCCTCTTCCGTTTTATGTTTAAGTTTTTGTTTCTGTTCATTTTGGCTTCGGCTATGTTTTTTTTACTGGCTAATAAATTCGTACATAAATTTTTGTAAATGTTTGAGAACTCAAACAATTCCAACATTGACATTTAGTTTGATCGACTGACTTAAGAATCTCCTTGGAAATAGGAATTCTGCATGAGATACAGCTTGTCGATGGGATTTATCAGATTGTTGTTTAGATTGGCTAAAATATCCTGAGGATTGGAATTGTGATGATGACCCGACGAGCTGGTCGACTGCAACTCCAAATTGTTGAGAGACAGAGAGTCCGCATCGTCGTCCAAGTGATCGAAATTGCTGCCGTCCAACGAGAGATCCGAACTGCAAAAGCTGTCGTTTGAATTGGCGGGATAATCTGTAACACACAAAGAAAGTGGGGATTTAGTAAATATTTCGACATACATAGCTGCGATTGATTGCTTACCATCTGGCGAAAAGGGTAGATTGGGATTGAGCGGTTGCGAGGCATACGAACTGTCCATGCCCAAATAGCCATTTTCACTACCCGAACCCGAGCCGATTTCCTGCTTGATGCCGTCCTTGTCTTTGCCCTCCTTATCCTTGTCATCACCGCCGCGATTGTTGCCATTCTTGGCTTTCCTTTGGATTTTCTTCATTTTGGCGCGTTGATTTTGGAACCACACTTGCACCACTCGCACCGACAAGCCGGTGTCCTTGGCCAGCGCCTCTCTGACCTTGCGGCAGGGCTTGGGTGACTGCTCAAATGAGGCCTTGAATTGCTTGCGCTGTGCTGAGGTTAGTATGGTCCTAGGCCGCTTGGGCCCTCGTCGACCATCTCTGGGTCGCATTAGGTCATCGTCATCCAGACCCAGATAACCGCAATGCTGAGCTGCAGCCGCCAAAAATATCTCCTTATCCAAGTCGTGTCTGAAGCATAGAATCTGGCCATCACGCAGCATGAACTGTTCCCCCTTTTGCAGAGGAATGCGGCAGGCGACACACACAAAGCAGGACAAGTGAAATATTAAATTGGGCAGGGGCCGCATAACCATATCCTGGGGCAGGATGGGATGACAGCAGGCGGCGCATTTGAAGGCAAATAACCTGTGAAAGAAAGAAAACGAAATTAGTCTCATTGTGTATATTTCAAAAGAAAATATTTCAAGAGGAAGATAACAACAATAAACAAAATATTTTCAATCTCATCTCAGTATATGATGAATAATTTCCATATAAAAAAATCATAAAGTAATTCCATCGATGCGTTCATTCAAAATCTCAATTTCAATCTGACTTTCCTTCTCGGTAAGTGGGATAACAGAGCGAATGAGTAATATTATCTTAAATGAACAAGCAGTATACGCCACCCAGACCAGCCCAGCAAAATGTTATTTATTTCAGTGATTTCTGACACTTTATTTATTTTTAGAATTACAGCATTTCAACATATCAATGATTTACAGCTCATGCCTCCTTCGACATTTTTCTTCACTAAAACACTCCAAAGTTTTTTTTAATTTCGGTGCAGAGTAGAAAAATATGTTAAATATTCTTTTGAAATCTCAGGCTTGTTATTTGGACAATAATACATCAGATCTATTCAGATTTATTTTAATTTTTAATAGAAAAATGCTGATTAGGTCATAATCTTGATATAATGTCATGTAATTAATGAGAACATTTCAGCAAATTTATTTTAAACTAAAACTCATTTGTTACTGAGAGGGATTATTTATATATATATATATATTCCCATAGTAATGCCCACAATTTTTGATACAAATGCTTAAGAAATACATCGTGTCTGAAAATTAAAAAAGAAAGGGGTTTCGAAAATTTTTAAAGGCGTTTTCGTATTTTTCCAGTCACTAGTGGATCAATACGTCTCGTTTGTGTAGAAGGTGCGTTCTTAAATTGCTTTGTTTTCTTATTTAGTTTCGGGAAAGTTTCCAAAAGCCTTAGAAATATAAACTGTTTAGTGACTTCATATATTTATTATATATAGATAAAAACATCCAACAACATACCCAGTAAATATTCGAAATATATAAAGAAATCCACTGTCCCCCTTTAAAGTTGACTATCGAAAAACCCCTGCGTTTCTGACAAATTCCCATATCTGCCAAGTCTGGTGGCAGGTGATGGGACTATGGGCTCAAATCTATTCTATATTGGACGCTAACTTGTTATAAAATTGAGTAAGTAGACGAAATCTGCGATTTTTCTACTATGGGATCACTGGAACTATAAGAACCCAAAACAAGAGGTAATCGAAAAAACGATTGTACTACTGGACTCTGTTCTTCTTATTACATTTAATAAAGTCTCCAATTACTCTGTGCAACATAAAAAATAACAATCAGGGATGTACGATTACGATCTACTGATTTATAAAATCAAGACAATATTTTTTATGGATTAATCTTTTTACTTAAATTCCAATGTTCGTCGAAGGTACCTACAATATTTGTCTGATTACATGCGCTTATATCTTCAATTAAAGGTAACTATGGCGACTTTCACAAAGAAAGAGAGGTTAATGAACAGACAGAAAATATTTTTTTTTCATAATTTTGCCTTTTGAAAAATTTGATAAAAATTGGGTTAAGGAACCGTCTCTAAAATATTGGGAGAAAATTATTTTTATTATTTTTTTTTCAATTTTTTGCCATTTTGAAAAATCGAATAAAAATAGCAAAACATTGGGAAAAATATTTTGTTTAATTTTTCAATAGCTCATATACTGACGAAGAAAACAATGTCTATATGTAAACGATCTATGGATAAATGTAGAAGTTATGGTCCTCGTTATGAAAACAAAAGATTAAAATTTTTTTGATTTTTGTAAATTTTTGGATAAATGGCCCGAAAAATTGTTTTACAAATTTGGTAATGCAATATTTTTTATTTATAATAGCCACGATCTTAGCGAAAAAAACAAAGTCTATTTGATACATGTTGAAGTTCTGGCTCTTATTGTTGAAGTAAGGAAATTTTAAAAGATCAAGTGGCAATTTTTTACGAAGGTTGTGCTTAACTTGATTTAGTAATATGTGATGACGACATGAGTTCCTATAAAAAGGACCATAACTTTTACAATCAAGATTTTCTTTAAAGAGTCCTCCTGTTTTCTTCATTTTCAGTTTTTATAAAATAAAACTACATATTATATTATTTAATTTGTAAATTGTTTTCGCGCTGTTTAAACAAAAATTAAAAAATCAAAAACGTCTACATTAATTCGTAGATCTTTTATATATAGACATTTTTACTTTGTTAGAATATTAGTAATTACAAAGTTTGACAAATTATTTTTTTCCGTTTTTTTTAGTTATTTAAATAAATTTATTAAAAAATCAATTTTCCTAAACTTTTTGGAGACTGTTCCTACACCGCCGTTTTTTATATTAAAGTGAAATTCACAACATTTCAGACCATCACAATTATCTTTAATTGAATATATTTGTAAGCTTGTGTGATCGAACTTATATTTCGAAAGTGATATTAAAGATATTCGTCGACGAGTATAGTTATTTTAGTATAAAATCAAAAAGAATAAATCTCGCAGAACTCGCATAGAAAATTTTAATTTTTTTCTGGCATCGTGTTATTGTTGTTGGCAAAAGTTTTCATCGAAATAATAAAAAAATACTTAAATTACTTTTAAATCCTTACCTATCATAGTCCATTTTACAGTATGTCTTGCCATTGCGCACATAGCAGGTCTGATGCAGTTGCATGCCGCAATAGCAGCAGGACAAACAGTTTTCATGCCAGTTCGTATCGCCCACGTTCATGAGATAACGATCGTGGATCTTGAGGCCACAGCCTTCACAGACCTCAAAGTTCTTCTCGCATTTGATGTGATCGACTTCTGAAAAATTAAATATAAAAATATATTAATAAGCATTGCTGATAAAAATAAAGAATACTAAATAATCAGACAAATAGACCGAAAATGAAAGTTTAACTTAAAACACTGGAAAAATATTTCTAAAAAAATTATATTTATTTTTCATAAAATGTTCCCATTTTTTTAGGTATTTGATTTATCTAAAACAAAAATTTTTAATAAAAATCTTTGATTTCTATAAAAAATATTTATGTTGTGAATTTTTGTTGAAACCCTTAGCTTTCTATCAAAATTACTTAGTTGTGCTGTTTTTCTTTAAGACTGGATAATTAAGCTATAATAACAAAATCCTAAATAAAAAGTTAGAATTTCACGCCAAATAAAAAAATCTTTTATTTTTTAATCATAAAGTAATTCCATCGATACATTCATTCAAAATCTCAATTTCTATAAAAATTATTTATGTTGTGAGTTTTTGTATAATACCTTAGCTTTCTATCTAATTTACATAGTTTTCTTAAAGACTGGATAGTTAAGCTGTGATAACAAAATCCTAAATAAAAAGTTTAAATTTCACTTTCTTCTTTTTTTATTGTCGCCAATAGCAATATCAATGTGTTTATAAAAACAAATTTTGAAAAAATAATTTTATATTAAAAATTATGGACTTAGCCTGGATAATTAATTACCCAGTGTGGTTATCGAGGCAAAGTCCAAAAAAGTCAACACAAAAAATGTATGTGAAATTTTGTTTTGATACAAATATTTATATTGTAGTTGGCGACAATGTGCAAAAATATCTATTTTTATTAAATTTTTGTTATCGCAGCTAGTTATCCCGGCTTAAAGAAAAAACAGTACTAGTGCTAGTGTGACTCTTTATGTACAGTCCAATCATTAGCTGAAATTTATTCAGATGATAAACAAAGGAACTCACAAATTTAAACATGAATTTGTGTCCCCGTCCCCATCATTTGAATGCACAATTATTTTGTTAATTACATCCTTTTGCATTTCCGCCAAAGATGTGAACTTTCGCCGTGCATATGTTTGAGCGTGTATGTTGCTATTCTTTTGTGGAATTTCCTTCTTTTTTGTCATCATTTTTGCTTCTTTTATTTCTGTTTGTTTTCGAAGAGTTGTGTTCCTTTTGCTGGGCTGGCTTTTCATGTCGCATTTCAAATATGATTTACTAAGCATATCATCGATAAACTCTTTGTCTGGTCGTCTGTTGTACACGTCTGTGTGGCTGTGTATGAATCAGTTGTTGTTTTGTGTGGTTATATGAGTGTGTGTTGATAGAAATTCCCTATAATCAAAATGCGCTTTTTTATAATTTTATTGCATACTATTGTGCTTTTTCCTGTGCCTCAAACACACATAGCTATTCAAATGTACATATGTATGTAAGTATTTGTGTACACGACGTCGCCGACGTGCATAAATCAAAATGGCAAAGACTCTTGAGCTCGTATTTTACAGTTAAGCTCCCCTCTAATACTAGAAGAGTTTTTTATACCTACTATTTGTGTATTACTGTTTTTTTCTGTGCGCTAAAGCTTAAATCCAACCCCACCCTACTATAGTGAGTGCTCTCTCTCTCCCACTACTCTACTCTACGATGAGGATACTTGAACGTTAGAAATTCTCTATGTGCTCACTCACATACAATCGTACATGTGTAGTATCTACTCTTATGTTTGTGTGGATGGTGGCCCTCACACACACAGAGTGTTCATGTTTTATTTTGATGTTAGTGAACAAGTGCTGCACTTGTTGGTCGATTCGAGGCTTTGTAACCCAACAAACTTTATAAGGAGAGCACTGGTGGTAAAAGATGAACGAAAAGCTTCAAGTTGTTTGAGAGAATGTGTGAGAATACGATAGACATGATCTGCAATTTGGAGAACTTTTTGTGGGGAGCACATTAAAAAGAGCGGAAGAAGATAATAACAATTAATAAATGGCTATGGAGTGCAACCACAATAGAGGAAAAATCCACATAAAAAATGATTGGATATATTACAAAAAAGACAATTTTTTAGAGATCATTCCTTGTGAGAGAAACCTTTTCCGTCTAGAGTGTTTTAACCTATTTTCAATCCCATCCAAGACTCCATTTAACCCTCCAGAATTTAATAGATAGACATTCGAATAATTTAATAAATTAAATTGCTATAAATAATATTGTGGACACCTCAAATGTAGTTTTTTCTTTCGAGAAAAAAATATTTTTTTTTAAAACAAAATTTCAATTTCCCATGTAGCCCTCCCCAATTCAATAAACAGACATTCAAATAATTTAATACATTAAATTATAATAAATAAAAAATAAATAAGATTGTAGACAAATCTAGTTTTATCTTTCAAAATTTAAAAAAATATATTTTTTTCAAAAACTAAATTTCAATTTTTCAATTATTTTTTTCGAAAATAATTACATGTTTTCCGAAATGCTTTCCTTGTTTTTCCTCTTCAATTCTTTAACCAAATTGTTTGCTGGGTTCCCTACGGGCTGTACTACTACTAAAGTGTTCTTTTTATTTGCATTTGTTGTTTTATGGTTATTTTTGTGGCTTTTAGTAGATTTTGTTTTTCTATAATGCACATACTACCACCACTCCACGAACAACGAACAGTTCCAGGCATTATTTTTATTTCCACCTATTCCGAATGCCAACAGCCAGTGAAAGGTGATTTACGGTTAACAATTTCCATGGAAAGTCATTGAAAAGGTATTTCTTTTTGCTAACACAACAAAGCCAATGCCTTAAATTATACACCTAATGTTCACGTTGTCAAAGAGAGAGGGGGAGGAGGATGGTGTAAATTCAATTCTTGCAGTGACGCTCAAACTTCAAACTGAAATGTGTTTTTGTTTTGTTTTGTGAACATTTCAATTATTGCGAGTATATCATCATCTCCATCGTCTTCACAGACATCACAAACAGATGTCACACGTATTTCGTAAATCGAAGATGATTTTCTTTTTCTAAATTTTTTTCTTTAAAAGAAATCTTAATAAATACTCGTTGCAAAAATATATCATTATACGCGATTTGTTGTAAAAATGTCTGTCTCTTATCATAAGTTTTGAGAGAAAAAAAAACAAACGAACACAGGATGTTATTCCGAACATAGCGCTGCTGTCTGCTGGCGTGACATTTGCGTATCATTTTTAAAGATTTGTTTATAAATGGATGGCAGTCTGATGGATTGATTTTAAAGAGATTGGAGATGAGAGGACACTTTATGAATAGTGCTAAGATGCGTATATCTTAGTTGGAGTGTATATCAGAAATCTAAAAAATAAATGTATTATTTTAAAAGTCTCTCAATGTTCATTTGCCTTTCCAATTTTTTTCTACGAAAAGAAAATGGCGTTTAAATATTTTATATAAATTTACTTTGCACAAATCGCGTGAATTCTCATTCGATAAATATTGGCTGCTGGTTCCGTTTCATGGCTCGTGTTTCCACTTCCTTTTCGGCGGAAGTTCGATATGTTTACGTTGTATGCATTATAAACACGATAGAAGTAAATTTAAAATATCATCATATCAAATATTTGGTGCGTTTTTCCACTGTCCTTGGAAAGTTTTTTCTATAGATTTTATTCGATTTTTTTTGAGTTTGTTTGATGTTTGTATTTTTTTATCTACGTTTGGTTGTTGGCAAAAATGCTCAAGGATATCCGGCAACGTTTTGTATGTGAATCTGATTGATTGATTAAAAACTCACCAACAACGAAAGAGATGTGTAAATAAATGAAAATCGACTACAGGATTTTAATTTGGGTTAAAAAATAATGTATAAGTTATGGCTAATTTTTTCAAATATATTATTTATTTTTGGTATAAAAATTTGAATATTTCTAATAATTTTTCCATACATTTTGTCAAATATTACAATTTAGTTCATTTTATCGGTAAAAGGACTACTATGTTTACATTTAAATATTTTTAACAATTTTTCCAGAAATGCGAAACATTTGTTTACTTAACATGTATAAAACACACACACGAACACACATCCATAGATATTAGGCTGGATCGCGGTCCATACAGATGGAAAAAACAATTTCTAGTCACCCCACTAAAATAAAGTTTGGATAGTTTAATGATGATTTGCAAAATATTTTCTTCCTAGATCAAGGCTCCTGAAAACACCTTAAAAATCATGTTTTTCCTATGTATTTTTATACCCTCCACCTCCTGGATGGGGGTATACTAACTTTGTAACACCTTGAAATATCGACCTGAGACACTATAAAGTATATGGGGCATTCCACGACAAATCGGACAGATAAAACAAATATTTTTGATTTCCTCCATTTTTTACTTTTTTTAGCACCCACTAAAAACAACACCGGCATACTTTGAGTTTTCTCTCATTACTCGGTAAAAATATATAGTTTTTTTAAATCGTTAAATAGTAGTTCCTTTTTAGTCTTTTGCTCATAACTTCGTCAATAATGGTCCGAATTGGATATTCTTTTTTTAATATTTTTTGTTTTTGAAGTACTTTTCAGAAAAAAATATTCACAACGTTTTTGTATACAAATTTTGATTTTTTAAATTAAAACTTTATTTTTTAATTGTTTATACGCTTTGATTTTCTTGATTTTTTTTATTTATACATTTTTTATTCTGTGAATTTTGAGGCTTGGTTGAAAGTGGTGCTATAATAATTAATATTTTTTTTATTTTTTTTTTTGAAAATCTGGAAAACCAAAAATAAATTTAAACTTTATTTTTTTTAATTGTTTGTACTCTTCGATTTTCTCGAAAAAATTTTTATTTAAACACCTGTTTACTCTCTAAATTTTGGGGCTTGGCTGAAAGTGGGCCTATAAAAATTACTATGTTTTTACTTGTTTTATTTTGCATTTTTGTTCAAACTTTGAATTATTGTAACTTTATAGTATTTTTTGGCGTTTTTTCAGTTTTTTATAACTAATATTTTATAAAAAATATATAGCTTCAATAATTTTTGTAAAATTTTGGCTCTGATTTGCATTAAATTATTTCACAAAAATGGAGTCAGTGACGTCATTTTTCATGCGATATTCATTATAAAGGAGTCATTCGAAAGATAATGATTCCGAGAAATATGAAATATTTACAAAATGAAAAAAGAAATATGAGTTGTAGCTGTCACTTTAAAAAACCACAATAAATCTATCTAAACGTCCAATAATACGCGACATATGAGTTATTTTAAGTCAAGCATAAAAATTTATATTTAAGGTGCTTCCAAGGGTCTATTATATTATACATAAAAAAATTTCACGGGAAACATGATTTTAGAGGTGTTTTCAGCAGTGTTTAGCTTACAGACGGCTTGATCTAGCGACGAAATATTTTGCAGATCATCATTAGACAAACTAATCTTCACTTTTGGGGGGTGACCGCAGCAATTTATTTGCATGACCCATCCTAATATATTCATTTCATTCATTCATATTCGGTCACTATCTACATTATGTATCCTTGCATTCTGACCATATTGTGAAAGGCAATAATTTTGCCAATGTTATACCTGTAGATTCAATCATTTTGAATTTTCCACTATCTCTGCTACTACAGTGTCAATATGTCGAGTGTGAGTGTGTGTGTGCGTTGGTCGAAAGTTTTCAGAAATATTTTGGAGGAAACAAATGTTTGTCGAACAATGTTGGAAACTATTAAACAATTTGGCAACAAAATGCCATGCAACACATGCATAAGAAGTTGTTGTATGCAAGGATATTGATGTGTGTAGCATGAGTCCTTGTAGGGCAAAGCAAACACATACACATGAATGTATGTAGACAGGGAAATATGTGACACCTAGTCAATCATGAGAGAAGAATGCAACTGAATCGGAAAGGAATTACAACAGTTTTCAATTCAAAATAAAAACTTTTTTCCAACTTTCAACTTTATTACAAAAATATGTAATATAACTCGATTGATAATTATTTGTTAATACTTTGTCTGTCATCCTCGGGAAATTCAAATATAAACCAAACTAGACTGATACTTACATTATCTTCCCCTGAAAAACTTCATCCCCGACGCATAAATCGATCGATGAGCTCTGATATAATTCATCTGCTAATCGCCCTGAGGCACTTCAAATATGACACAAAGCCCTCACTTTTATTTGACGCGATAATAACGCTTTATACCATCCAGCCAACACCAACATCACCCTTGGAAAATCTTCCGATCTTGTTTCTCTCTGTTTTTTCCTTTGATTGAAACTTCCAACATTAAATAGTTAAGATAACAAACGATTAAAGGTAAACGCGTACAACAAACGTTGATAACCTGATAAGATTAGCCCCGTCGCTGTCGGTTTTATGGGCAAAAACTAAACATGGTTCAGAAAAGGGTTACGATTACAGGCCCACCGCCGCATATTGACGATAAAGTTGATAATCAGCCGAATACCACCACACAAGGATGAAAGGACGGCAAGACCATGTGATTGATATCGATGGTCGCTGGTTGATGGTATCATTTGGATTTAATGATATAAATGACAGACAATAACTGCAATTATGTCAATATTGCTTAAATGAACTGTAGCTCGCGCTCTATTATTAGCTAGCTAGTCTTTTTTATTGGTGGTTGTTTTGGCATATTTATCTAGTTCTTTGATGCTATCACTGATATGTCAACTACTAGTCAAGTGTATGATGATGAACGTTGTATTTTGTTTTTTTTTTTTTTTGTTTTTTTATTTTTCTGGAGAATCACGACATGTGACATTTGATATTATTATATTTGTTCTTTGAAAAATAACAACATTGGTGACCTTCGACTAGATTTAATGCCAAATCAAAAACATGCCAAAACATACACTTTATGGCAGAAGAAAGTGCAAAAAGTTGCTACAATTGCCAATTATCAAATATCTGTGGTAAAAATGTGTGAAATGATGTTGGATCAACATAATCATGGAGTTTAAAAATACATCTAGAAATTCATGAATTTTTCAATTGTGAAGTTGTCTTCAATTAAAAGTTATATTTGATTATCTCCACATTCAAATCCTAATACTGGAGTAAACTAAAACTGAGGCAAAAATATACAAAATTTTTAGTATAACGGGAGGTTTCGGTAGACGATTGAAAGTTTACACATACGAATGATACCCTCACGAACGACTCACAAATTGGGGTTTTGTAACACGTTTAAAAATTTTCGCCTTATGATATGAAATTATAAAAGCTTTCGTTTATTTGTCAACCAACAATATTGCCATAAAGATTTTTTTGCCATTCTTTGATCATTTTATTCATAGAAAATTATAATTTTATGTATAAAAGAAAGCCACGAATTCAGACCATTTATTTCATTTGTGACCATACACGAATTGGTTTTTCTGATAGTTGATTTTTGACATTCATTTCCGTTCGTTTCGTGTTCTGGAAACCCATCGAAACAATGGCATTCGTTATACAGAAACGTAAATCTCATTCATTCGTCGTTTTGACAAATACAAAGAGTGATTCGTCATCCAGAAACCCCCCATAAATGTATTTACTCATAAGTTATTTAGAGTAACTGTTGCTATCATTTTTAATTGTTGCCCTGGAAAGATGTTCTAAATCGAATAATTTATCTTATTTCGCACTTGATGAAAAAATAAAATATTTTATTTCGGGAAATATACTAGGCTGTGTAAGTGATTGTTTTATAACAGAATGTCAATGTTTGCCTTGCTCAATATTGTTCGATTGTTCTTCCATGATAATTGCACTGAATATAAATATTTTGCATAGGAAAGTGTGTCGCGTTTACATGCGGCCTACAAAGGGAAACATATGAAAGAAAAATCGTTTGTGGCATCAACGATTCAGACACGATATTGACATTTCGTTTCAGCAACGAAATTTTTCGTTCCCACTACAAAGTTTCGAATTTTTATAGTACGAAACCTGTTTTTCGTACTTTTGGAAGTTTCGTTCCTGCAATAATTCAACATTCGTTGATGCAGCGAAAATAATCATTTATATTTATTAAATGTGAAAACTTACTGAAAACTAACCGTTTTCGATTATAATCATTGTGTTTAGACTAATTCACATTTTGGTATCAAATTTTATAAAAATAATAGGTTTCAACGGCATTTTCATTTCGCTAAATCTACACTTTGTCCTAACAATGCAGTAGATGTAGCAATGAAAATTATAACGTTGCAACAACAATTTATTCGTTAGTTATACAATCGCAGACACACAAATTGTGTTTGCTTCTGGTGTGTGTGTTATTCTAATGTATTCGAAAGGCGTGTTGCAATTCTCATTCACGTCGTTTGACTTCTGTCTTAACCATTTAACGTTCACCGTACACTATTTCAAGGCGGGTTTTAGAATTTCTGTTAAATGACCAAATTCGTTGATGCAATGTACAATTTCGTTGCGGCTACGTACGTTTTTCTTTCAGTGCACTTCTTTCATGGACATAAAAAAGAACAATTTCTATAGTTAAAAAAACGACCTAGTATAACAAGCCCTAGGACCAGTCCCTGTTGGGTAACGGCCGGTCCTGTTTTTAAACCAAATGAATAAAGGGGACCGGTCACTTTTACATGGGTTTGTCGTTGAAGAGGTGATTTGACCCCCTGAGATATGTCTTGGACATGACCAGGATCGGCCTCAAAGGACTTGACCTGGAATCGGTCTCAAAGGACATGACTTGGACCATACCTCAAAATACGTGTCCTAGGATAGGTCTCAAAGGTCATGACCTGAAACCGATCATGAATGCATGACACGTAGATCTCTCAAAAATAAATTTAAATGAATATGTTGAAGAGATTAGTTCGCATCTATTTTTATTAATATGTGATAATATATCTTAGAAATAAAAATATAGAATACTTTTGTTTAAATACACCTAAGAAATGAGAATTGCTTTGACAATTTATTAACACTTTGAGACCAGTTCGGTATATCCATATCGACCTATCACAGGATGAGTACTTTATAACAATTGCCACCACAAGTTACAGATATTGTTGACTATATCGCAAATTTAAAAATTTCACTTATAAACCTGTACCTTACTTGATTAGCAACCAATTTTCAATTTAACGGATTTAAAAAGAAGGAACCTATATATTTCGTACAAGAAATATTTATACTTTTAAACTAAATGTGTTTTAAGGACAAAGTCAGCTAACTTTTAAAAAGTTGTGAAATTAAATAAAAAATAATAATATTTGCCTTCACAATGTATATCCTAACATAAAAATCCTTATTCGTGAACCAAATACATTGTTGCGTAATTAATTGTAATGCAATTCAAGCGATTATTTTTCAGGGTTTTAGATATTTTGTTTGAAGTTTCAAGATTCTGATATTGATGGAAAAACTATGTTTGGAAACATCCCAAAAATATTTTTTTTAATATTTTTTATTTTTGGTTTCATTTATGTTATTTCGGTAATTTCAATTTTGCTTCATTTACATTCTATAGAAAAATGTTAATTGTTAGAGTTTAGATGGTCGAACTATATTATCAAAACAATTTCAACAAGATTTCCTGATGTTTACCATTGTGACAACTACTAAATAATTTGGCAGCTACTATTAGGGACTCTTTGGGGCGGATCATCTCTAATAAAATCATAAAATCACAATTTATCTTTTTTATAACATTTTAAGGACTCAAATGAATTTATATTTACATTACTGACCTCTCAAACTTATTATTGGACTTGCCTGCAAACAAGCTGTTATGACAAAACAATTGGTGGCACTACGATGTTGATGGTTGTTAAAATAAATGAGCAAAAAATAATTTTATGTTCACATTTTTGGACTTAGACTCAATATCCATAAATTCCACATGTACTCGATAGTTAGACAGACTAAGTCGAAATATGACATAATATAAAATTGTTTTGGTATTATTTTGTTTTTCCAACTGAAAAATTTAAATTTTATTTTCGCTTCTGTTATGGCAACTTAGTTAAAGAAAAATCAGTCTTAATATCTCCCCATCCAAAATGTTTACGAGGGCACATATTTTCTTGTCTTATTATTTATTATTTTTATAATTGTAATATATTGTTTTTAAGCGAATAGTTTTGGGAGCACGTTCAAAATATTTTTTGCATGCAAACATTAGTAAAATATTTTTTTGTTTGAATTGTTGGTAATTGTTTTTCTTTTCGGAAAATACATTTGAAGAATTCATTGACTGTTTTCATTGCAACTTGAATGTTTGTATATATGATGGCGAAACAATAGTTTTCCAGTATATATTTTGAAAAAATAAAAATATAAAATTAAAAAATATATTCTACTTATTTTCCTGATAAAAAATTAAATTTTGCCACAAAAGCCATCTCAAGTTAAAGGCAGTGCAAGTATCCAATTTTCATGAATTGCAATTTCTGAAGTGATTGCCTTTACTTTCTGGATCACTAATAGCAAAGGAACACACATTTTCTTTAACCTCAAATCATAGTAATTTCTTTATATTTAAAAGCATCGTACCTGCATTAGTTATTTTTCCGATATAAACCAAGATGTAAATTTAAAGAAATCCTCAAATATGTGCAATTCCTATCTCACCCTGCAATCCGAAAAAATCATACAAATCTAATAAATATTTTCAATGCCCACCATCCTTCGTCAGCTTTGAGCCAAGACAGGATTTATGCATTTCTTTTGGCGAAACCCAAAAGTACGAAATAGTCAAACGCTGAGAAAAGTCTGACCTCACACACCGGAGAAAACTTGGAAATAAATTAAGGTAAACATACCAACACCTAAGTTGGAAACCAGCAGAATTGTTTAACGAAAGTATTCTTCCGCAGAGCATAGAATTCACACACACCCACCCACAAACAAGTTGCCTCAATTATAATGAGTACGAGAAAGGGGGCATTGTCGTCACTTCCTCGTCGCTTTATCAAAAATCAAGGTGAACATTTAAAACACTTTCCTTCAACATAAAGAGAAAAGAAAAACTTCTGTTTTTTTGTGGAAAATAGGAAAATTCATGCAAACTTTGAACTGTCTACCGGCAAAAGGCTAAAAAAGGATACAGCTACCACCTACACACACTCATACATACATACATGCGTATGTATGTACATAATAACGGCTTAAGAAATATGAGAAAACTATTTTGGGGCGAGTGGAGCAGTGCAAATACAAATACAAAAGGGAATACCAACCTGTGCGTCCATTACAGTCCGTAGATAATTTCGTACAGGTTGTTAGCTGAGCACTGCTGCTGGTGCTGCAATTGTTGGAGGCAGGAGTTGTCGGCGTAGAGGAAGATGAGGCCAACGTGACCGTCGACGAGGAGGACGAGCAGGAGTTGGAATTGTGGGAGGGCAAAGTGGTATTGCTGTGGGCTGGTTTAAGGTTGCTGCTGGTGTTGCTTATTGTACTAATTGCTGTGGCCTGAGACTCCGAATTCGGGGGCAGACAAGATGTTTGGGCTGTTAATGAAGCTGTCGAGCAGGTGGTTAACGAATTGTTATGATTATTGTGTGGCGGACAGGCGGCCAAACTGGGGGAGGCAATCATGTGCTGCTGCTGTTGTTGTTGTTGCTGGTGATGATTCATGGTGTTACTGTTGCTGTTGATATTTATATTTTGTGCCGCCGCCGCCGCTGAGGGATTATCCAAAAATCGTGCACCACCATGATTCTGTGGATGATGATGGTGATGGGGATACAGGGAGGCACCATGATTTAGATTGGTAGGCATTGGATAAAATTCTAACATTTTAACGGAACACAAAGTCTCGGACTCTGGCACTGTGGCCTTTATTTAATTTAATTGATTTCGTTATTTATCTTTTTCTAATTGACTTTAGTTAGTTTTGCACTTTTCCAATGTTTCTTCGAATTCTTCACTTTTTTCTCTCAGGTGTTTAGTTTAAATTTTGTTTAGTTTTGGTCACTCTTGTTTCACTTTCATCACTTCGTAAAATTTGCTGTTTATTTTCTCTGTTTTGCTGTTGTGTTGTTCGTAAGTTGTTTGTTTTGATTTTGTTTGACTTGGCTTGGTTTCTTTCTTAAATCGCGCCGCGTTTGCTGACCGTTTCGGTTCACTGTCGTTTGGCATATGATCGCAAATCAGAAAAATCAAAGCATTTTAGTTTTCATGTCTAAAATTCCAATTGCAAACTGAAACCTCAACTAGAATTCAACCCTCTCGCCAAGAACAAAAGAAATGCTGCTGCCACCGCCGCCGCCGCTTGCTACTCCTGCCTACCACACACACTCGCTCACTCACTCGTGGTGCGTGGTGACTGTAAACAATTGTCGATTGTCGTCGTCGTCGTGTTGTAAACAAAACTCTACTCTGCTGCTGCCACTTTGGCACGGCACTCTCGCCAAAGAGTTCGATTTCTGCTGGACTTTCCCAACCATGCAACAAAAACAACATCGGGCGGCATACAACCCTGTCTTATGTTAAGGGTTGCATTCGCGGTGGCCGCTCGTCTTCCGGTGCGCAAGTCCCTAGAGATTATCAGCAATTTCCCCTTCCGACTCTCAGCGACTGGCAGTGATACAAAACACACACAAGCCACGGCATTGATTCTCTTCTATGCCGCTCACTCACACAAACACTCCCCTCTCTCACGTGGGCTCTCTTCATCAAGAACAAACACCACAGCCGCGAGAGTTTAAGTGCCTGTCAGTGTGTGTAAGAGAAGTCACACCTCTGCTCGGCGCCGATTGGTTGGTCGTTTCCCCTGTTTTCTGGACGACTTAACTCACCATTTTTTGGGATGACATGCATGCTGGCTGTGTTCAATTCCCGTTTGAGCATGACCGCGTCTCACAAACGACGTGTGGTCACAAAACAAAGAAGATAAACGAGAATACGAGTGGAAGAATCGTTCTAAAAACCCGTCTAAAGTGAAATTTCGAATGTTTGTTTATTTGTTGGCTTCATGCTTCACTGAACATTTTCCTGGCATCGGGGCTCCGGTAGAAGGCAAAGAACGAGCCGGCGGAACACTTACGCCAAAGCCGTGTGATTCTCATTCGCAACAAACACCACCAGCCAACAACAGCTTCGCAAGGCAAGGAGAAATGGAACCAAAAGTTACCAAACGACATTTGAGTATGTCATCACATAGCAGGGTATGGTTTCATGCTTTCCCCCCACCGAAAACTGCTTCTTCCAGTGGACATTTTTGCCATCGCTTTTTTTCTTTTCGTTGTTCGTCAAAGCACAAAAATGGTGGCCTTCGCTTCTTTTTTGTTGGTCTTTGCGTGTTCTTATTTTGTCTTGATGTTTGTTCTTGTTTGGTTTGTACTGTTGTTGTTTTTGTTGCCATTGCCGTTCATTGTTTGTTTTTGCTTGTATTTTTGCGGCTGTACGCTTGAGAGCCTGAGCAAAATAAAAAAAAAAACAAAAACATCTCAAACTAAAAAGTCTTAAACTGTTGACGTGAGAGCCGGGATACAAAAACAGGGTCTTCCCTTTTAATGTCCTTGGAGTCCTCTGAAACACCATAGGCATTTGAACTGGATTTGAATCACAAAGCTGGCATATTAGAATAGTGATCACAACATTAATATGAAGAAAAAAATGGGATTGAAAATTTTCAAAAAAAAAAATGATCAAAAACATGTTTCCTTTTTCGTTTTAGGTCGAAATTCTTTCGTGTTATCCTTCGAATTTGCCACACTAAGATATTCGGGGTTTTCTTCAGTTTGATACTTCGCACTCCTTCAGTACTGTAGGAAAAATTTTATATTAATTTTATAAAACACAACAGAGATTGTGGTGAACCACATTGGCTCTAGACCATTCGTTTAAATATTTTCTTATTTGTCAGCAAAGTGTAATACACTCTTGGTAAGCCCGAGAGAAATACTTAAAAATTTAAATTGTAAAATAATTGTATTTTCAGGAGCTCGATAATAAAAACAAATGGGGTGCATCCGCCACTATTAAGGGCAGATTGCTGTCCATATTAGGAAAATTTGATATTGTTTGTTTATGCAAGTTGCGATATTTGAATAATACTACACACCCATTATTTTCGCGCCAACTGTCAGTTGCTTCCAGAGCCGTGCTCAGGATTTTCCCCTGGGGGGGTTTTCATCTAGTTTTACAAAAAATAAAGCAGGTGAAAATTCTGTTAATTATTTTAGTCAATTTTCAATCAATGTTAAATTTTTCTCGTGAAGTCTATGGCGTAATGATAAATGACGTAAATTTTATTGTGTGTGATTACGTGAGCGTTTGACAACCATTCATATTTTGTTACCAGGACCTTAGAGAAATATTTTGATACATTCATCGGCAAAATTGCATTTCAGTAATCCATCTATCAGTACACTCAAAGGAATTTGTCAGTAGAAGAAAGCAGAAAGTCTACTGAAAGAGCAGATTTTCTGCTGAAAATGAGACAGCAGATTTGCTGATCTGCTGAGATCACTTAAATATACATATTTTTTGAATAGTTATTATTATAAATCAATTTATTACCACGGAAAGATATTGCGATTGTCTTTTTAATTATACATATATTATCCCAAGCTAATATAAAAGGAACGCTTATCTACTTTTATATTTTAATTACCAGCAGTCAATTTTATCAGACTGCAAACTCTTTAGCAGTATGAATGGTGATGTAAGATTACAGAATAACTGCTGTTATGCCAAAAACTGCTGCAATAGCAGAAAAGTGTCTGCAGATAGGCAGCAGACAATCGCTGTTTTTTTTATTAAACGACTTGTTCTCTAAGTGTAGAACTTCTTTTTTTAAATAGTTGCTTGAAATTACATACATACATATATATTTTGAAAAAAAATATTACTCAGAAAACGATCGAATTCCTCGGCGCTTGACCCCTCTTCAGGCCCGCATTTTTTCTATGATAGATACAGAAAATTGGATATGATTGTTGCTTAAATATGTATAAATTCGAATAACAAAGACAGTTTTTTTGTGCTTGATGAAATGCAAGACGAAAAACATGACAAAAAAAATTCAGTGAGTTAAAACTCATTTATTATTGTTTCGCAACTTTAAAGTAGATTTTAAAATAGAGACCTACACGCAGAGGAAAAATGCATTACATACAGAAACGAAATTTTAGACACGTGAACATCGTTTTTGTGGGAAAAAATAGTTTGCTTGTGGTAAACATGACATCAGTTGTTGCAAATGAACAAAGATAAATATGTTTACATATCGAGGGCTTATGTTCATAAGTGGCTATGAACCATTTTCTCTACAACCATTTTGTTCTACAGCCATTTTTTTAAAATTTGGTTAAAGCGTTTTTCGCGTAACTTTTTATAATATTGATAATACCAAAATATTTTTATGGCATATGACTTTTTATGGCTGACTTCATTCGGAATATTTGCGTCGGAAAAGTTTCAGAATCCTGAACAGAAAAAGTTTAAATATAAGCATTTGCAACCGCGAATTTTGGATTCATCAACAATTGCAGCGATTTTCGCCACATTGGTTTTTTATAGATCGCGGTTGTCGGTTGACTAGATCGCGAGATCCATTATTATCAGATAATTATGATTTTTATCACATTGCGATTAATTTGGAATCAAAGTTTTAAAGCAGTTACTATAATAAAAAAATGTTATAGAATATAATGTAATGCAAATGTAAAGAATTGGGTTTTTATGTTTTATGTGCGTATTTAATATTACAAATCTGTATTTCAAATATTTTGCTTTAAAATATATCAAATCTCTCCAAAAGCAGCGTGAATGGATAATCTAGAATTTGATTTGATGCAAATCATGCATAACCATACATGGCAAACAGTGCATAAGTCTTATGTACAACTATATTAATATAGTAAGTAGTTAGTTTGGAATGTCATACAAATATAGTATTTTATAGATACAAATATTATAACCTTTTTAATTTTTTTTGGTTAGAGCCCTCAAAAAATGGCATTCTTAATTCTGAGTAAAATCCGTACTCCAATTTATTTAAACAATTTTATTCCAGTTTAGTTAAAATTTCGTTACGAGAAGGAATATTAAGTGGATATGAGTACAATTTCTTATTACAAAGCCAGAAAAAAAGTACATTTACTAAAACATGGGTAGTAAATTTACTTAAAAACATTTTTGGATCTAGAAGAAAAATTACAATACTTGTGCGGAAGAAAACTTACTAGCTTTTAAAAAAAAATAATAAAATAACACTTTCAATATAACACTTAATTAAAAATATGTTATAGTATTAATGAATTAAATACTTCAGTATTTTTAGAACAATACATGAATAATAGTCTTAAAAGCAATTCTCGTTCGTTTGCCAAGACTTTCTTCTTAAGTAATTCAAATATTATTCAAAATAATCACTGCAAAGCATGGTGCTAGAAGTGACTTGAAACGTTTGGGAACTATTCTGTTTTGTCATTATACCCTACATCACTTCGTGGACTAGGGTATTATAAGTTAGTTTTCCGCCAAATGTTTGTAACACCAATAAATAATCTAGCTAGACACACCTTTAAGTATACGGATCGGCTTAGAATCACCAGCTGAATCGATTTACCGATGTCTGTCTGTCCGTCTGCTGTCCATCTAAGCGTGTTCGCACTCTACAGGTCGCTTTAGAAACCGCATATTGTTCCTGATTTTCTTTAAAATTGGCACAACTTTTTATAATTGAACTAGAAACACCTATGCTGAAAGCGGGCAAGATCGGTTCAGATTTAGATATAACCCCAATACAAATGTTGCTTCCGAATCATTAACCGATTTTGGCCAAACTTTACATATTATAAAGGGTGTTTTTATTGGGGTATTGAACTTTAAGTTGGCATCACTTTTTTAACTGGCGGCCATTTTGTCAGCTGTCAAGTGATTAATATTTAGTTTGGTTTGCCATTTCATCATGAACAGGTTGACAAAAGAACAACGCTTACAAATCGTGCAAATTTATTTCGAAAGTAATGGTTCAGTTCGCGAAGTTCACCATTTTATGGTCGACATAATCGTCCATCAGAGCAATTAATTCGGTTAACCATGGATCGTTTTCGCACTACGTTTACTCTATGTGATAATACGCATCCGCAGAGACGTCGAACAGTGCGCACCGAAGAAACAATTGCCGCTGTAGAGCAAAGTGTTGAAGAGGACCCGAATGAATCGATTCGCCACCGTGCACAGCAATTGGAGCTGCACAGCAATTGGAGAGTGTGGTTGAAAATTGGACCTGTAGAATTGGCTATATTCGAGCCAGCCGCGGCGGCCAAATGCCCGAAATCATATTTAAACATTAATGGCATAAAATTATCCTTCCAATAAAGCCAAATTGATGGACATTAAAACGATTTTCTTGTGTTTTATTTCAATTCGAAGTTCTATACCTCAATAAACACCCTATATTTCACCAATAAACATACATGGTGAAAGTGGGTCACATCGTTCCAGGTTTCAATATACCCCCATACAAATGTCCTTCCGATGTTTTTTGTTAAACACATACATTTACAGGATTCAAAAATCCTTTCCGATTTCACTTTTTACCGAATTGAATTGTGATAGGATAGAAAGTGAAGTGTATCATATAGTTGGCTCCGTCCGCCTTTAGCATTTCCATACTTATTTGGGAGATACCCATATGTCCATTTGTACTTTGGTATAACCCATTCTGCTCTATTACAGCTCTAAAAACTACATCTTACATCGGATCTTCATCAAATTTTGCAGATCATTATATGTTTCAACTAGGAATACCTACCGTAATGAGAAATATATGCGCATGTTTTGGCACAGGCCTCAAGTGTTGTTATAGGCCCCCTTCAAATGTCCGTCCGATTCATCCTATTACATATAATCTGTATTATCATTGGATCTTGATCAATTTTTCCATATCGGAATATCTGCTAGAAAATTGGATCAATTAATTTATTATTTCCCATCTCATTAAATTTGACTACAGATGAATTTATAGTAACTACATAATTTATATGAACTACCTAAAATTGCTCCCACGAAATACTTGGATTTAGTAATCAAAGCGAGGTATATACACAGGGAGTAATGTAGGGTATTATATAGTCGGGCCGCCCGACTTTAGCCTTTCCTTACTTGTTTAATATGTGTTTTGCATACTCTGAAGCAAAATAATTTATTTGCATTATTTAACATTTTCCTCAGGTTTATTTAAATTGGACTTATTCCAAGCAAACAGTTTCCTTTTTAAAAAAGTAAAATTTTAGCCAGGCTGAGTGCAAATTTACTAGGCTTAAAGAAAATTTTCCTCAGATTGAGTATAAATTTACGTGGTTTGACTACAAATTTACTTGGATTTAGGGATAATTTCGGAAAATGTCCCTCAGATTGAGTATAAATGTACTTGATTTGAGTAAACATTTATTTGGTTTGAATAAAAACTGTCCTCGGTTTGAATAAACTCTGCTTTCTCTTCTCGTAAATTTCTTAGAATTTGCCTCCACAACTTTGGAATAAGTTTTTATTATTTCCCAATTTTGTTCGAGCGCATAGCGTCCAATTTTGCAAATGTCAAACATAAACCTGAAAATAAAAGTGAATGGTATCCTACCTCTTAAAGTCTAAGTAATCGGTAGTTCAAATTTAATTTTTTTATATTACCCACTTGTTAGTGTTCTTTATCTAGCGAAAGCTATTAAAAACACTACTGACGATCACAGAACATATAAATATGCTCTATCTGTTATGACCATGGCAGCAGTTTAGCATTTAATACCGACGGCATTTATGAGTTCCAACTCGCAAATCATATCCTCGCACCCTGTTTCTCATCGAGTGATAAAAGAGAAAAGAAAAAACTAGATTTTATGTCCTTCTGTATCTTCAAAAAGAATCGAGTCAAGCTAAAAAAAGTTGTCAGTGTATGTATGTATGTGTACACTGTGAAAGCGGAAGCTCAAAAGACAAACCAAACATGGCGCACTTCACAAAAAAAAGAATCAAAAAAACATTCTTCTTTTCAGTTTTTTCCGTTTCTTTGCTACCACTTTGTGCCATGTTCATGTGTTGTTGCTATTGTTTTTGTTTTATGTTCTATTCGGTTGTTTTTGTTGTAGCATAATGCTAAAGTATGAGTGCGTGTGTGTGTATGGATGTTTGTGTGAGTTTGGTATGCTGCTGCAAGGAAGTTCCGGTAGCATGTAGTCGTAGTCGGTTGTATGTTGTTCCTACGAGAGTGTATAGTTGTCGGAGTAGTAGTTGCTGGGCTGTTGGGCCCCACAAGAGGTACGAGTACTCGTATCATCTTGTTGACTTTTTGGCTTAAATCTTAGGAGCTTTTTAGCTTAAATTTCTTCAACGAACGAACGGACGAGTCGAGTTGCTCGGTCGACTTGTTGGCAAGATTCATAGAGTTTCCAGTTTTTTGTAGGACGCACAGTGGGTCGATGTGCAAAGAAACGTAAAAATAATAACTTAAGAAAATAATTATTTTTTCGGCTTCTTTAAAAGACTGAGTACAACATTATATAGCGTACAAAAGGAATTGGGGCTCTCAAAAAGCCCATAGTTTCGTCTTTAGCGCTACAAATATTACACAAAAATATTTTTAATCGATGGTTTAAAATTAGAAAAGATATATAAATATGTTCGGTGATACTCGAAAAATAAAGCCTTTCAAAAATATTCCGATTTTATTGCCAGCTTCGGAACGAGAATGAACGTATGAGTCATTCCATGTCACGATTTTGATGATTTATTCTTCTCATAAAAATACCACTTCAACATTTTAAAAGTAATCGAAAGTACCTTCAAGACAAGGTACAGCACATAAAAATCGGTGAAGAAGACATTGAAAAACTCATATGAAACAAGTAAAAACGGCATTAAGTTCGGCCGTGCCAAACTTTATATACCCTCCACCATGGATTGCCTTCCACAGAGACAGTCGATTTTTGCAGAAGTTCAGTAATATTACAGGAAAATATATTTTTTAATATAGCCAAACCAAAACAAATAAAACAAGTAAGGAAAGGCTAAAGTCGGGCGGGCCGACTATATAATACCCTACACCACTCCCTGCGTATGTACCTCGCTTTGATTACTAAACCCAGGTATTTCATGGGAGCAATTTTATGTAGTTCATATAAATTATACTATAAATTAATCTTTAGTCATATTTAACGAATATGGAAAATAATATGGTAATTGATCCAATTATCCGATAGACAAATACAAATTATACAGTAGTAATAGGATCGACATTTCAAAAGGGCGCCTTTAACAACATTCTGGGCCTGGTCCAAAACATGGGCCTATATATTTTTCATTCACTGTAGGTATTCCTAGTAGAAAAATATTATGATCTGCAAAATTTGATGAAGATCCGATGTTAGATGTAGTTTCTAGACAGATCAGAATGGGTCCCATTTTGGTTATACCAAAGTATGGACATACGGGCATCACCCAAACAATTCACATTACAATTTAATTCGGCAAAGAAGTGAAATCGAGAAGGATGTTTGACAAAAAATTATTGTGTTTGAAAGAAAATGTTAAATCGGAAAGGACATTTGCATGGGGGTATATTGAAACCTGGAACGATGTGACCCGCTTTCACCATGTATGTTTATTGGTGAAGTATAATATGTAAAGTTTGGCCAAAATCGGTAAAACATTCGGGAGCAACATTTGTATGAGGGCTATATCTAAATCTGAACCGACCTTACCCACTTTCAGCATAGGTGTTTCTAGTTCGATTATAAAATGCTATGCCAATTTTAAAGAAAATCGGGTACAATATGTGGTTTCTAAAGCGGAAAAAGTGAAATTGGGAGGGACATTTGTATGGGGGCTATATCTAAATCTGAACCGATCTTACCCAATTTCTGCATAGGTGTTTCTAGTTGGATTATAAGATGTTGTGCCAAAAAAAAATTAGAGATAATGGGATACAATATGTGGATTTTAGAGCGGAAAATGTCAAATCGGGAGCGACATTGTATGGGGGCTACATCTAAATCTGAACCGATCTTTCCCAATTTCTGCATGGGCGTTTCTAGTTGGATTATAAGATGTTGTGCCAAATTTAAAGAAAATCGGGTATAAGATGTGGTTTATAGAGCGGAAAATGTCAAATCGGGAGCGACATTTGTATGAGAGCTATATATAAATCTGAACCGATTTCCTCCAAATTCCATACCGATGGTCCTTGGCCAGAAAAAATAACTTCTGCCAAGTTTCATGACGATCGGACGACAATTGCGACCTGTAGAGTGCGAACAAGCTTAGATGGTCAGCAGACGGACGGACAGACGGACAGACAGACATCGTTAAATCGACTCAGCTGGTGCTTCTAAGCCGATCGGTATACTTAAAGGTTATTTCTTGGTGTTAAAAACATTTGGCGCGAAACTAACTTATAATACCCTATTCCACGAAGTGGTGTAGGGTATAATTATGCAGTGAGAGGAATGTATACACCGAATATCATGATTCTAGCTGCCATTTGTATACCTTTTTTCTATTTTACCCCCTTAAGAGTACGACTTTTTAAAATCTCTTTATTTAACGTGTTTACGCAATTAGAGGGAGGTAATCCCCGAATTTCATCATTCTAGCTGTAGCCGTTTAGTTGGTACTATTTTCATCCGTCTGTACTTATTGTATCCCATGAAAGTACAAATTTGAAAACAAAACCAAACCTTTTATTTTTCGTGTCTACGCAGTCAGGGGAATGTATACTCCGAATTTCATGACTTAGCTGAGGTCATTTGGTTGGTACTATTTTTATCCCTTTTTCCATCTTAACCCCAAAAAGTACGAATTTCGAAAAATATGTTTATTTCCGTGTCAAATCAGTCAGAGGAATGTATATTCCGAGTTTCATTATTCTAGGTGCAGCCGTTTGGTTGGTACCATTTTTATCCCCTTTTGTCCCATTTTACCCTCTACGAATAAAATTCACTTTATGGTGTACGTTTTTGTTATAAGGGGAATGCGCATACCAAATATCGAGTAAGTACTAGAAGACATGTTGAAAAAACATGCTTAAATACTCTAATAATTTGAGGGGTTGCTCTAACATCCATATTTGGTCCAGTTTCAATGAAAAAATAAGAAAACACAACAACTGGTCTTTATCCATGAAATAGTGATTATTATAGTGATTATTTACCTTGGCTTGTAGTATGTTAAATTTTGTATCTATCTACTTCTAGATTCCATCCATTTCTACATTTGAATCATTCGGTTTTGAATATTTGAACCTTCGCCTTTTTCGAAAACACTGTGCTCTGTTTGTTAAACAACATCGTAGACCATCGTAGATGTTCTCGGTGGCATCCATCAGCCTTTGGACTATTGAATTGAACAAGTATTCGGCACGAGGATGGGTGCTTTTGGTTTCGCCTTGGTCTAGGTTTGTTTTAGTCGACAACATATTTTGTGTCGATATTGTTGTTGCTACCGTTGTTGTTATTGTGTGTGTGTGTATTTGTGTGAGAGTGTTTTTTTCTTGCCCACAGCATAAAGGAATAAGCTGATGTTATTCTTTTGTGGGCGTTTATCCTGCCATTGTCAGCAACATGTATTTGTTGCGGTGTGTTCCAGATTCCTTCTTTTTTTGTTGCTCCTCTCCTTGTTTTCTTCCTCGTCGCCATCGTTTCATTTTATCCTGGCTATGGTTTATAGAGGAGGACGTGATCCAAAAATACTTCGTTTCGGTTTTTGATTGTTGGGAAAAAGACATACAAAGTTGGCTTACAATCAATCCTCTCGCTCCCTGGACATCGAACTTTGTGAAGTTTGTACTTTAGAAGTTTGCTAGTAAGACTAAACAGAAAAGTGGAAAAATATATTTTTGAATTGTTGCCTTTTTCTTTTGTGTATAAGTTTTTGCTGCCAATAGTCAGCGGGGGTAGTGTGATAATTTAAGTTAAGGTATTGATAAGAGAACAACCAAAAAATATATTCTTTTCAAGAATAAAATCTACAGATCAGACCGGTAGAGCTTTTCACAGATTTGTAATAGAAATACATATAAAACTGAAAAGTCTTAGACAAATGATGCAATTCGAATTCCTCAATTTATATTTATTCGGTTATCCGGTTTTGTTTTTTTCTAAACAAACAGTTGGGTTTTTCGCAAAGCAATAAAATGGGATAATTTTTTCAGGATATTACCTAAAGGTATTGACCCATTGTGGATTTTGTTTTACCTTCTTCGATATAGATGAAGTACGCTGCATACATTCTACTCGTCCTTTTGTGTGTGAAGAATATTCCCAATTTATTAACGAATGACCAGATACCCAGCAACGCTATTTTTAAATAGGCTTGCCAGTTAAGGGAAGTAAACGTCTAAAAATATAACATAATAATATAGGTAGTATAATTATAAACTATAGGGTGGGCTATTTAAAATTTTAAATTAGAATCGGCTATAAAAAAGTACTGATTTTTTTTTTTCAAATTTCTGGTTTTATTGGAAAGGTTGAACATTGTCATTTTATAATGGATCACAATAACATTCATATGACTGCCACGACTGGCTCGGCAGTACCTCATCCGATCAACCCAATTTCTGTACACGGACCAATGATGCCGCCAGACCAAAATATACACCAAACAGTGACTCGTTGTGGATGCATTGGCTTCTATGAACCCCATATGCGTGAATTTTGCTTAGTGACATAGCCACCGAGATGAAAATGACCTTCATCTGAAAACCCGAATTATAGCCTGGTTATTTTATTCAAATGAAATATTATTCAAAAATGGTACGATAAAATGAGCCGTTTTTTTGAACTTATTTTTCACATTCGCTCGATAAAAAACATATTGACTAAAAGATTGTAAGTCGTTAAAAAAAATAAATTGTGTTCGAAGCGGGTATTGAATTGGGGATCTTAGGTATGTAGTTAACGGAGCATTAAGTTAAAGTTTAATATAAGGCTATGACGCGCATGTTGTTAGAATTTTGTCAATTCCATGAAGTACCAGGAAATAAATTCCAATTAGATGTGTAATTAGAAAATGTTGTGTTTTTGACTAAAGGTGTATTCACAGGTATATTTAAATCGAGTGCTATTTTAGGAGTTTTTAATTTTGACTAAACTTTTCGACAATTGAAATAAATATTTGTTCGATTAATTTGGTTTTACTGTAACAACTTTTGTCGTTTAAATTATCAGGTGCACTTTCTGTGTACATGGGTTTGTTATTAGATGTATAAATGGACCTTCTGTGGTATGACTTCAACATGGCCAATGTCGATTCTATACTAGCAGTCCTAGAACCGGCATTCGTAATGCAAACGGAGATCTCTCAGATATTTTTCTTTCGGAATAAGTTAGCTAGTTGAAGCAAACCTATGATAAATTTAGAAGTTATGACCTTTCTTGTAGTAGTCAATGTCGTATTCACGTCTGAAAGTTTAGTAAAAATTATGGAAAATTTTGCAAAGCACTTACATTAATTTCAATATTTTTTCTTATAGATTTTTTTGTTTTTATGTGAGAGAAATAGATATATATAGAAATAGATATTGTTTATTTTTCTTGTTTTAAAAATATAAATTAAATTTTACAAACTTTTTGTCCACATTTTTGAAGAAGCTTTCGGTTTCCAGAAGGCAAATTCACCTGAGTCGAATCAATAAACTTAAAGGTGAACGGTATACAGCCAGCGTCAATAAATGTATGGGGTAGTTCTCTGATATGACGGCGATATATATTAGAAATTCGTAATTTAGGACAAAAATGGATAAACATGCAACCTGGGTCCTGACTAAGTGACAGTAACTACATTGGCATACCTCATTATAAATGGATTTTTCGAAATTTGTATTTTTAAGGGGGAAGCGGACACAAAAGGGATAATTAATTGTACTTTTCAGAGAAAGCGGGACAAAAAGTGATAAAACGGATGTAGATTTTTTGGAAACGGGCTAGAAAAGGATAAATATGATATTAGCAAAGGGAGTGAAGCTATAATAGTGAAATTCTGCAAGCACATCCCTCTGACTGCGTATGGAAGCCAATTCATATTTTTGTAAAGATTATCCGTTTGTCAGAGCAATTAGAAAGTGTTTTAATTTCTGAATGATTCGGTAATACACAGAAAACTTGGGAGTCTCTCATTTAGAACCGGTGATCTAATTACGTAGACGTGTCATACCGATATATCAAAAAGTGAATATAAGGCGTAATGTTCAAAAATTTAATTTACTTTCAGTCCTTCAGAGCCGATTTCGGCAAATCGCGGAAATTTTCAAAAATATTGCGTAAATACTCTAAATAATAGAGGGTACTGTCAGTCTTTGTTGGGGCCGATTTAGCCCAATCCTAAGAGATCTGCAAGCACTAGATACATTTGTTGAAAAGTTAAATGCCCTTGTTCGTTTCGTTTGCAAGATAGCGTGCTTTCAACAGACGTAATGTAACAGTACATTTTTTATGAACGAAAAAAGAGAAACGTCTTTTAATTAGAGAACTGATCAAAGTAAAGAGAAAAATTGGCATATCTCCATTTTTATACACTCCACGAGAGTATTATGTCTTTGTGCATTTGTTTGTAACACCCAAAAGGAAGCGAGATAGACCCATTGTTAATTATACCGATTGACTTAGAATCACTTTTTGAATCAATTTAGCAATGCCCGTCTGTCCATCTATTGTTGTAATCAAAGTCGCAATTATAGTCTGATCTTAACAAAAATTGACACAAGTAAGTTTTGTGGATCAAGGACGAACGCTATTTACTTTCAAGCATATCGGTTCAGATTTAGATATAGCCCCCATACAAAAGTCGCTCCGATTTGACATTTTCTGCTCTAGAAACCACATATTGAGCCTGATATTCTTTAAATTTGGCAAACCATCTTATAATCCAACTATAAACACCTATGCAGAAAATGGGTAAGATCTGTTCAGATTTAGATATAGCCCCAAACAAATGTCGATCCTGATTTGACATTTTCATCTCCAGAAACCACCAAATGTACCCGATTTTCTTTAAATTTGGTACTTCATCTTATAGTCCAACTACAAACACATATGCAGAAAGTGGGTAAGATTGGTTCAGATTTAGATATAGCCCCAATACAAATGTTGATCCCAAATGTTTGACCGATTTTGGCCAAACTATACACCTATGAATACTATTTTATCTCCGAACATACAAATATTAATATTAAAATAAATAAAGTAATTTCATTTTGTTTTCAATTCAAATTATTTGAATCACTTAATGTTTTTCTGGATAACTAAGATGCGATAACAAAAACCTAAATAAAAAGTTAAATTTCACTAAAAATAAAAAATCTTTTTTTAAATTTTAACCAAGAGCAATATCAATGTGTGTATGAAAACAAATTTTGAAAAAATTATTTTACTTAGCTTGGATAGTTATCCAGTATAAGTTAAATTTATGGTCATCGAGGCTAAGTCCAAACAAGTCAACACAAAACAATTTTTTTTTGGATAATTGGTTTTGTACAAATATTTACATATGTATATTGTAGTTGGCGACAATGTGAAAAAAAAATTTTTTATATTGAGCAAAAATTAACTTTTTATTAACGTTGTTATCCCGAGCCTATCATAAATAAAAATGTGTGTTTTAAATCACCACACATCATTGTCAGTGGATATAATGTGACTTAGACCACTTTCAAACTAACACTAAAGAAAATTGTTGTGAGTATGAAACGAGATATATCATTGTAACTGTACATATTTCAAAAATAGAGAACTGACAAATTCTCATTGCCACTCTGAATCAACATCAAAACCAAATATATGCTATTTGTTAAAAATTAATTATATAACTATTACACTGAAATTTCTATTTCATATATTCCCGCCATCTTACGTTCCCCTTTGAATAACTATCTATCGTTAATACTACAAGGATTGTTTCATTTATACTTTTCCCAAATATAAAATAACTAGCAGTACCCGCTGCTTCGCACGTGAAAAAGCCAGTTATTTGTTAATTCTATTATACAGCACTCACACACAGTCAAAGTAATGTGCTTGTCGATATGAACTATTTTAGCTGAACTCCTTCGTATGTATAATTTTTTATCATTTTCTACCAACAAAAAATTACCATCATTTATATCCTCGATCTCATGTTTCTAGATGCAGCCAAATAATTTATAACTTTTGCACCTCTTTCCCAAAAAGTACACATTTTGAAAAAACCGCTATAGGTAACATGTGTTTTAGCTTCCCCTAAAAATATGTACTTAATTTGGTAACACATTTATTTCTTGTCGGGACGTGTTGTTGTATTAAGTACAAATTTTGAAATGTCAATTTATATCCGCGTTTAAGTAATTAAAGGACTGTACACAATTTGTATCCCTTTTCGTCCCGCGCATCCCTTAAAAGTACCAATTTCGAAAGTCCAATTTTACTGCGCTTCTACGTGGTCAGAGGAATTTACATACTAAATCAAGAAATCCATTTCTGTTGCAAGTCTACGTTGTCAGAGGAACTTACATACCAAACTTCACGATTCTAGGTGTAATACTTTAGATGGTACCATTTTTATCCCTTTCTTTCCCGCACGCTCTTTAAAAGTACAATTTTCGAAAAATCCAATTTTACTTTGCTTTTATATGGTCAGAGCAATTTAAATACCAAATTTCACGATTCTAGGTGTAATACTTTTGTTGGTACCATTTGTATCCCTTTTTGTCCCGCTCGTACAAAAAGTACAAATTTCGAAAAATTCAATTTTACTTCGCTTTTATATGGCCAGAGGAACTTACATACCAAATTTCACGATTCTAGGTGTAATACTTTTGTTGGTACCATTTTTATCCCTTTTTGTCCCGCACGCCCATTAAAAGAACAATTTTCGAAAAATCCAATTTTACTTTGCTTTTATATGGTCAAAGGAATTTACATACCAAATTTCGCGATTCTAGGTGTAATACTTTTGTTGGTACCATTTTTATGCCTTTTTGTCTCTTTCCTCCCTTAAAAGTACAAATTTCGAAAAATCCCAATTTGTAGCTCGTCTGCTTGGTCACAGCAAGAAACACACCGATGATGTTTATCCCTTTTTGTCCCATTTTACCCCATAAAAGTACGAATTTCGTAAAACCCTTTCTTAGTCGACATCTGCTTCAGATTTGGGAACTACCCTGAAAATTTCATGACCCTGGCTTCAGCCGTTTGGTCTGGGGGCTGGTCAATGATAAGTCAGTCAGTCAGTAACGCAACTCTTTTATATATAGATTTTAAATAAGTTTTCCCAAATATAACAATCCTTACATGGAAGTGTTTCAAGCCATTATCTTTCAATGTCTAATTTTGTTCAATAATTATCAGACCGCCTTCGTACCAAATATAACTTTCAACAAAAATATAAAGCAAAAATCTTTGTGCAGAAGTTTTTGTTTTCAATACTTCTTGACAAGAAAACAAAAAACAAGAGAAAGCGTTTGAAAAATATTTGAACTTTTTTCAACTAAATGATCTAAATAAACTTTGCGATTTATTGAATGAAACCCAAAACAGACAACCATTCTATTTTGGGCGTTATGCAGCTTTAAAGATCTTTACGGACGAACAAAAAGATGGAACGAAATAGATAGAAATATTGTAAAATATTATTATCATATGTGTATAAATAGTATGTATGTATATAGTATAGTATTTTATATAACATCGTGCTACGATATGACAAAAAAAATCGATGAGCCATGTATATTGTACATGTACACAAAACATAACAAAACTTCGCTTTTCATTGCCTGATCGAGTCTGTGTTAAAAAAGACTTAACATTTTTGAAGGATGTAATTATTCAACGATTTACTGTATTTTTTCTGGTAGTCCTAGATTTTGGTATCAAATGATGGAGTACACTTTGGACAATCTAAATATCTGTTGTGATTATATGAATGGGACAAAAAAGTCGAAAAAGGCCCTTTCAATTTTTTATACTTTATTATCCTTCGAGACATACGGAATTGGCACAATCTCTAAAATGGTCCAAATTGTCAAAATAGCGTTTTGCAATTGCCAGAGAAGAGGCTTACATATGAGAAATTTAATTTATCTAGATGACAATGGCAAACAATGTTGGTCGCTTTGTATGAATGGGATGAACCCTTTCTAAAGTGCAATTAATACGTATTTATCCTCCACACAAAAGTCACACGCAGCTGCATTCCAGCAGCAATAACAAACTTATTTATAACCATTTCCATTTTCAATGTCAACACAACCGAATCGCACCATCGCACAGTGTGCTAAAACACAACTAATTATTTTTTTAAGAGTTCCATTCAAATCCATAAGACGGCGATGCAGAGCCAAAACAAATATCAAAGAAATCGCAGTATCACTTTCTTCAAACACAAGTGTGTAAACCAAACAAATATCGACGGTCGACGAAGAGAATGAAGCGCCTGCGCGCGCACCTCCAACAATGCGACGACATCAGCCACGACGACGGACGACGAGGGCACACAGAACAGAGCGTTGACAAAAAAACAGTCTCATCTGCTGCTCATGGCCACAGCCACAGCAGGCCCGCTGTTCACCAAGTGAGCTAATTTGTTATGTGGCAGGCTGTGTGTTTGTTCATCTTTGCCAGGAATCCTCAGACAGCCATGAATGGTTGCGATGCATGGAAGGATGGCAAGGAGTTGTTGCTGCTGTTAGAAATCGAATGAATCGAACACAAACACAGACAACAACAACATCAACGTCGAAATCCACTTTGAAGAGTTCAGCTCGCCAGTTTTCAATAATAATAATAACAATGGAACGGGGCACAAGGACGGACTGTGACGTGTTTATTCTGTCTCTTAATGTGTTAAAGGATTTACAACTGTGCAAGAAATACGTTCTGCTGCTGCTGCCGCTTCCACCGATTCGCCTGGTGGTGAGGACGTTGATGGCGATGCAGTTGTAATATGAGGTTATTTTTGCAGATGTTTGAAAAACTATGTTTACACTCTTTAGCCGACTGACACTCGCACTCGAAACCACCATGAATCCTCGAGAGCGCAAGGAGTGCACTTCATTGCCCATAAATTCTTTCGAAATTAGTTCACTTTTACCCCGATGCCCAATGCCAGCGTAAAAGCCAAAAGATATGATACTCGTACTTGTGCCACGACAAGAACCACAACATTCGTACATAAATGCGCATAAACTTATACTCGTAAACTCGGCATGAATGAGGCGGATATTATATAAAGGGTAGAGTGTTTGGAATGATGCGAAGCACAGGGGCTGTTCAATTGTCCAATTTAGTTCAGCAATTTTACTCCAGTTTAATAAAAAATTCCTTAAAAGTAGGTAAATTAACTAAGTATGAGTAAAGTTTCCTTATTTCAAAGTCATAGCGAATAATTCATTTACTACACATTTTTCAATTGTAATTCAAAATACATCACTTGAAATTCAAAAGACACCAGTTGAAATTCAAAAATTCCATTTGCAATTCAAAAAATATCACTTGAAATTCAAAACTCGTCATTTGAAATTCAAAAGACAAGATTTGAAATTCAAAAGTCGTCATTTGTAATTCAAAAGACATCATTTGAAATTGAAAAGACATCATTTAAAATTCAAAACTCTTCATTTGTAATTCAAAACTCTTCATTTGTAATTCAAAAATCGTCATTTGCAATTCAAAACTCGTCATAAGTAATTCAAAAGACACCATTTGAAATTCAAAAGTTCTCAAATTCAAATGGATTTTTTGATTTACAAATGGTGTCTTTTGAATTACACTTGAAAATGGTGTAGAAGTAAGGTAGCAAATTTACCGAACTCATTTGGATCTAGTAAAAATTCTTACAATTGATTAAAATTATATTTGTGTGAAGAAAATTTCCTAAGTTTTAAGTAAGAAAAAATTAAGAATTTTTTGTATGGAAAAAATATATTTAGGAAATATTAACTAAAAAATATATATTTTTTTAATTAGGTTAGTCCGTTTACTGAAATTTATGCTGAGTTCTTCATACGTTTAAGTATTAATGAACTTATAAATATCACCTCAAATTGTTTAAAAATGTCTTCAATATTAATCTATGAAGCAACTCTCCTTCGTTTGCCGAGACTTATTTCTTAAATACTTCATGTATTATTCTAAACAAGCACTGCGAAGGCGCTATCTTGCCTTCGCAGCAATCATGAAGTAATGCTGAAAATGTACTTAGTTTTAGGAAATTTAAATTTAGTAAACATTTACTTGGTTTGAGGAACAGCTTACTTAGGAAAATCACTGAAAAATTTTACTTGGATTTAATGAGAGTGTACTTGGTTTGAGGAAAAACTTATTTTATATTGCGGAAAATTCAAAGCATGTAATACTTTCAAAGAAAAGTTTGAACTTGATATGAGGAAATATTGATTTAGCGCTATACGAAGTTCAATTTTCCTAAAGTTTAGTTATTTTTAACTCATAGGTCTGTTCGATTTTTATAAAATTTACTCGCTTAACAAGAAAGTAGCTTACTACTCTCTTAGTTACCGAGTAACGTGGTGCCAGATTTTTATCTCTTATTGATTTAAATAGAATTAATGGATAAAAATGTTGCCACCGTATTAAGTCTCTTCATTTTAAGCTAGTAAGTAAGTAAGTTTACTTTTTTCTGAGTTTACGTACATCCAGAAAAATATTCTCGAAACAAAAAAAATTAAATAGTCTCCATATGTTGGGAATATTTTCGTTATAAAAATGACCCGAAAAAACAATGAGAAAAAACGAAATTAAACGTAGGAAAAGTGAACTTCGTATAGGGATAAATCAATGTCAAGGTCAAACGTTTCCGTTTTTTCCTCAATCCGAGTAAAAATTTACTCAAACTGTGCAAAATTTTTGAGATTTAGATATAGCCCCCCCCCCCCCCCCGACTTGATATTTTCCGCTCTAGAAGCACAAATTTTACTCGGTGTGCTTCAAATTTGGCGCAGTACCCTATAATTCAACTAGAAATATCTCTGATGAACTAGACCAAATCGGTTCAGATTTATATATATACTAATTTTCCTCCCGTTTTGACTATTTCCGCTCTAAGAATCATATATTTCAACAGATTTTCGTCAAATTTGGCGAAACACCTAAGTGTAAGGATCAGATTTATATATAGCTCCCATTCAAATTCCGCTCATGATTTGACTCTTTCCGCTAAAGAAAGCACATATTTTAACACATTTTCTCCAAATTTTACAAAGCAACTTATAAATCAACTAGAAACACCTATGGTAAAAATTGGTCAGAACGGTTCAAATGTATACATAGCTTCTATACAAATTTCGCTACCGATTTGACTTTTTCTGTTCTATAAATCACATATTTAAACAAATTTTCCTCAAGAAAATGTCCATAGATTCTCAGTACTATTGAGATCCGGTGACTGTGCTGGACCATTTTTAAAAATCTATTCTGTTCAGTGTGTTTTGGTTGTTTGTCGTGCATAAAACGCCACTTAAGTGAAATGTTTTTTTCTGAATATGTTACCATAGAATCAACAAGTAGATTTTTGTAAATATACTGGTCCATCAGTGCATCGATTTTGTGTATGGGTCCAGTGTCCAGAAAACGCAGTACACACCACCACATTTTCGCCAACGAGTTTTACCGTCTCAGATTTGTACTTTGGGTTGTGCTGCATGTTTGGAGGGCACAATTCGTATTGTTTCCCATCAGATCCGAACCGAAAAAAAGTTCGATTCGGCAATCCAGGCGATATTTTCCCTAAAATCTTGAATATTTCTAAATGCTCCTGAGCAAATGAAATTTGACACTTTAATTCATTTTTTGATACGTCTGGCTTATGTTGAACAATGCATCCAAATAATTTTTTACTTCTTCTTATGGTTCTTGAGGAAATGCTAATGTCAAATTTGGCCGAAAGGTCTCTCTGAATCACAGTTGAGGTTTTAAATGGATCTGCTACGGAGGTTCTATAAATTAAAGAAATTACTTCTTTACTAATTTATTTTTCAATTTCTGCTCCCAACATAAACATCAGGTTAAATCCATCTGAAATCGACCAAAAAACCATATATTTGGATATTCATTACCCCGATTTTGATGAAATTAAGCACATACATACTAGTGGTTGAGGGTAATACAGCATTTAATGTAGCTCAAAGTAGTTGATGTTCTTGGGGGATTTTTGTGTGAAGATATGGCTTCATTACGAAATCATAACTTTGTTTTCACGTCACGAAATATGTCCATAAATATGACCAAAAAACTATTTTTTTATACTATTATATCAAACATCTGTGTTGAAAATGGATTAAATCGTTTCAGATTTAGATATAGCCCCCATAAAATTTCGCTCCCGATTTGACTTTTTCCGCTCTAGAAACCACATATTGTATCAGATTATCTTCAGATTTGACAAAACATCTTATATTTCCACTAGAAACAACCATGGTGAATATAGGTCAGATTTATATATAGCTCCAAAACAAATTTCGCTCCCGATTTGTCTTTTTCCGCTCCAGAAACCACATATTGTATCAGATTGTCTTCAGAAAACATCTTATATTTAAACTAGGAACACCTATGATGAAAATAGTTCAGATCGGTGCAGATTTATATATAGCTCCCATTAAAATTTCGCTCCCGATTTTACTTTTTCTGCTCTAGAAGCCACATATTTTAACAGATCCTCATCTAGTTAGGCGAAATATCTTATATTTGTTCTAAAGGGTGATTTTTTAAGAGCTTGATAACTTTTTTTTTTAAAAAAACGCATAAAATTTGCAAAATCTCATCGGTTCTTTATTTTAAACGTTAGATTGGTCCATGACATTTACTTTTTGAAGATAATTTCATTTAAATGTTGACCGCGGCTGCGTCTTAGGTGGTCCATCCGCTTAGTCCAATTTTGGCATTTCCACGTTTTTGAGTAACAGAGACCCAATTGGTGCGAACGGCGACGAATCGAAAATTGGTGGTCATCATTAACACTGGCCGATACAGCTGCGATATTTTCTTCAGTTCGCACTCTACGTAAGCGTGTTGGTGGTTTAATGTCCAACAATGTAAATTTGGTGCGAAATTTAGTCACAATAGCCCGAATAGCCGCTTCAGTGGGTCGATTAAACTGACCATAAAATGGAAGCGCGCAATGAACTTTCTTAACAGAGCACGCATTTTGATAATAAAATTCAATAATTTGCAAGCGTTGTTCGTTTGTAAGACGATTCATGATGAAATGTCAAAGCATACTGAGCATCTTTCTCTTTGACACCATGTCTGAAATCCCACGTGATCTGTCAAATACTAATGCATGAAAATCCTAACCTCAAAAAAATCACTCTTTATAAACAGCCATGGCGCAAATGTGTCAGATCGATTCAGGTCGGTTCAGATTTATTTATAGCTCCCACACAAATTTCACTCCCGATTTCACTTCAAATTTACATATAGCTCCCATACAAATTTCGCCCCAAAAATATCCCATACAAATTTCGGATAGACTTTTTCCGCACCAGAAAGCACGAATTTTCACAAAATGAGCTTAACACGTTATATTTGAACTGGATGAACTTATTGTGAAAGTTAGTCACTATATTCCATGTTTGGATATAGCACCGATATAAATATTTCCGATTTGACAAATTGGACCAGGCAATATTAGCCTATGATTAGGAAACATACAGAAATTCTTCCCGTTTTCACTTTTTCACCGAATCGAATTGTATTCGGATAGAAAGTTGAGTGTATCATATAATCGGCCCCGCCCGACTTTAGGCTTTCCTTACTTGTTTTTAATTTCTGGAGTCCTTAAACCGCAGTAGTAAATTTCCAATATTTGTATATAATGAAAAACTTATTATTACTATTATATACAAAATGTGAATCACGCTTCGTGAGGAAACTTCAGATTCCCCATTTATCCAAAAATAAATCTAAAATACGTAGCTTGATTAATTTTGAAAATGATTCTTTTAGTCTGCTCGACCAAAACGACAACAGGCTCTGGGCAATTGCAAAAATATATTATTTTCTTTTGAAATACAATCATATCTCATCATCCCGCCGTGGAAACCCTTTCACTTCCGACACACAGTCCAACCAAGGTACGTTCCGCAAACGTCCATAAGTAGTAAAAGTATGTACATACATATGTCTGTCTGTATGAAGGAACTTACGAATGGAAAGTCGCATCATTAATGATTTCTGTTTACTCTTCACAATTGGGGTTTTGTGTCAACATTTCCGACCAAGAAAAAAACAACACACAGCGAAAATGCCTTTCTCTGTCCGTCCATTCCATACGAAATTGTCGTGCGTCAAGCAGTCTGCAGTGCAGCAAGAGTTGGACGCATATCCTCGAATGTGTGGCTCTCCCTCACATTCATCTGTTGTAATTGTCGTTCTTCTGAATGGCCATTCTTTCTCCTCCTCCTCCTCCTGATTGTCGTCCTCAGCATCATGATCATCATCATCAGCTTCATCGTCTTGTTTTTCTTGTGTAAACAATCTTTTTGTTAATATGTAATTTTGTAGTTATCCTCCGTTTATTGTTTATTTTGACAACAGTTCAGTTCATATCCATGGCGGTGGTTGTGGCTGTGATTGTGGCATGCATCCCTCCTGAGAGAGAAATCCGAAATCTCCACTTGAGATTTTTCATTAAATCCCGAACGCTGCGTGCACGAGGAGAGTGAACATCTTTGGCAGTTGGCAACGTTTTTCGTGTGTCCCTTCCACGCAGTGTCTGTGTGACGTTTTTAATTCACTGTTCGTCGGTTAAGCCCTTTCATTGACAACGAGTAGGTTTAAATCTCCGGTTTATTATTTCGTTATGAGTTGGCTTTTTGTGTAAACATCGTTTGTGTTTATTCGCCCGGATACTTGTATCTCGAGAACGCAACATTTAGGCTTTGGCCATTCATGAGAAGGTATTTGTTTAGATTATAAACAATATTATGACATCAGACAACATTTGCGTAAACATTCAAATAGTTTCTCATGGAATAGCGCATATTAACCTTTTTTTGTGAATTTTGTATGCAAGTCAGAGAAGGACGATGAACTCAAAGCCAGCCTCTACAGATGTGATAACACGTGTTTTGAATAAAATGTGTTTGTAATAAAGTCCATTCTAACTTAGGATTCCCCTGGAGGTAATCAGTGACTGGCTGGCGGCAGAGATCTGCAGAGATGAACTTTGATTTTTTTGAAAAGTATCCTCCGGATAACCACAAAAAGTAATATGCTATTTTTTATAGAATTTATGTATCATTATAGCCCAGCAAAAAAATTGGAAGTACTTCCATAGGAAGCCATTTTAATCGCTTAAAAAAATTTTAAAACAAAAATTGAAACTAGTGAAAAAGGTGTTCATTTGCAAAACTTTAAAATAACTTTTAATTCTTTCAAAATAAAGGACATTCCTCCTATGACAACTCCATGTTAAATTTATTGGTGAATATCCCAATTTTCACTACTTCTTCTTCTTCACAAGATGAACATCTTTTTCACTTCTTTGGAAATCGATTCGTCAAGAAACATGCCAGTTCTCACATTATTAATTAATTAGAATCAAAAAGATCATAAAGGATTTTTTTAAATTTTCCTTCAATCTTAATATCAATTGAATTCCCTCAGACACATTGATACAAATTATTATTAATTATGAAGTTGAAAAGGTATTGTAAATCCCTAATCCATACTAGAGTCCTCATGATAAATGTAACATACATTTAATATTATGTATTTTAGCTTTCTTATTTTGAATTTTGCAATTTGTTAGAGAAACGATGGCGATTGATGGATGGCAATTAATTGACAACACTACTGCGGTAAAGTGAAACCAATTGGCGACATTGAATGAAAGCACTCGAGCATGATTGTAAAAAATTTACTTTTTACATACTTTTATAATAAAAATAATAAAATGCTTTATATTTCCCACAAGATACAATATTTCAATGTTTTTATTCTTTTTCAAGAAAAAAAACATTCACAATAAATTCAAAACGCCACAATGTCCAAAATTACAATCTCGTAACATTGTTAAGTTACAATCGAGCAAATAAGCGAATCCAAACAACAACAGAATCCTTTGAATTCAAAAGTCAAAATCCAAAAAGTGTCCCTTCCAATGATAACTTTAATTAATACTAGTTTTAGCTACTTTTAATTTGAAACTTTGATATGAGCAATAAAGTTTTACTGAATCACGAGAAACTAAACTTTATTAATTTAAACGCATATTCGGCAAGTGAGTTGTGCTTCTCATTCGTTTGTGAGAATCATATCCTTAAAGAGACCGGGTATGATGTTGAAAAGTCGCTGCGAAGCCACTTGAGAAAACCTTTGACAGGGTGGAAATCATTATCGTGGTAGTCTGCAGCCAAGTAATAAATGTCACCATACCATCTGTAAATAAATTTGCATTCTATTAAATATAGATGCAAAATGGTCTTGAGGACAATATCCTAGTTCAAATAAAAAAAATATAAGAAAAATCTTAAATTTTATATTAAAAAATTCAATGAACAGAAATTCCCGAATAAAATAAAATAAAAAGTCCCGGGAAATCGTTTACTGGAGAGAAACCCAAGGTGTAGTACACTAAGGTTCCCATCATCAGACATTTGTTCTTCCAGTCAAATTGAGCAAACAATCCAATATGAACTCATTACTTCCGTTCTGATGGCAATCTATCCCCTCTCAAATATCTGATCCCAACTTTTGAGTTTTGTATTTTTTATTGTACCTTCGTAAGATTGCAGAGAACATTAATATTTGAAAATTCATGTTCGTTAAGTTCTGTCGTGCTGAACTTTATATATCCTCCACTATGAATTGCATTCCACAGAGGCTTTCGATGTTCGTAGAAGTGCAGCAAAATTACAGGAAAATGTATATTTTTTATTGAAAAAATAATTTTGTAAATAAATATATTATTTTTATTATTTGAAACCACGCTACCATTACGTTCATTATTCAAAAAGTAATTATAAGACAACAATCTTCAAAAAAGCTTATATACCGTAAATATTGGTAGATAGTGGGTGCTACAGTTGGTTGCATTCCATTATATATTAATTCCAAAAGTACAAATTTTGAAAATCCATTATCTCACATACACAGTGCAAGATAACCTAACTTCGTAATTCAACCAATTTTTGCCGTAAAAGTAAAACGTACGAATTTGGAAAAATCTTTTTATTCCGCGTGTCTATGCAGTCAGAGGAATGTATACACCGAATTCCATGATTATAGCTGCGGTCATTTGGTTGGTACAATTTGTATCCCCTTTTTCCCATTTTACCCCCCTCAGAGTACGACCTCCTAAAATATCTTTCTTTTACGTGTCTATGTAATTATAGGGACACACCGAATTTCATCATTATAGTTGGTACCATATTTATCCCTCTGTATCCCTTGAAAGTACGAATTTGAAAAAAATCTTTTATTTTTCGTGTCTACGCAGTCAGAGAAATATGTACTCCGAATTTCAGGACTATAGCTGTGGTTATTTGGTTGGTACCAGTTTTATCCCTCTATTCCCATATTACTACTTAAAAGTGCGAATTTAGAAAAAATGCTTTTACATTATGTATCTGCTCAATTAAAAGAATGTACACACTGAATTTCGTGTTTCTAGCTGCTTCGTCGTTTGGTAGGTACCATTTTTATCCCTTTTTGCCCCATTTCACCCATACGATAAGAATCAATTTATAGTGCACGTTTTCGTTATAGAGGGAATGCGCATACCCAATATGAAAAAAGTACAAGCAGACATATTGAAAACACATGCGTAAATACGATAAAATATTAGGGATTATTATTGATATGTTTAGTCCTTGTGAGGGAAACATTTGTCTCTTTGGACCGATTTCTCCCAGTTTCAATACCAACCGATCTACGACTATACGACACATTTATGGAAAATTTGGACGTCCTAGCTACTAAATGTTAGCGTGCTCTCAGCAGACGGACGGACATGGCTAGATCGTGTTAGACGTGTTATGATAATCAACAATATTTATACTTTATAGAGTCTCAGGTCAATATTTCAAGGTGTTACAAACGGAATGACAAAATTAGTATAACCCAAGGTATACAAATAACACAAATTTTGTTGCAACACCGCCTTGATCATATAGAATTGCTTTTAATATTTCGTTGCAAATAAAAACAACAATCTCTTAGTTATAATTTTAGGTATTCAAACCCATAAACAAGTTTGCGAAATTAGTTTACACATTTGATTAATGCTAACTATGAAAAACCACTCAAAAACCATATATTATATATCGATCATTGGGTAAGCCCGTACAAAGTCCTGTAACTCTGAAAACCTTTACACTTCATAAGCTTTGAACATATCCCAGATGAGAAAATTTTTAAACCCAACCGAAGGCCGCCAGCAAACTAAAGGGTGATTTTTTAAAAGCTATAGGAAAGTTTTTCAAAAAAAAAAACACACACAAAATGCAGAAAAATGCATGAAATCTTTAATTGAATCGATAGTACTGTCCATATAATTTAATGTTTGCAGATTATTTCATGCAAATGTTGACCTTGACTGCGCCTCAAATGGTCCTTCCGCTTAGTCCAATTTTGGCATACTCTTTCCAACATTTCGGCCGTTATCTCACGAATAAATTATTCAATGTTGTCTTCCAATGCGTCAATTGAAGCGGTCTGTATATACATGAGCTTTAACATAGCCCCACAAAAAATAGTCTAAAGGCGTTAAATCGCACGATCTAGGCGGCCAATTGACCGGTCCCGAACGTGAAATAAAATGTTCACCGAACTAGCCTCTCAATAAGTCCATTGCTACGCGTGTTGTGTGGCATGTGGCACCGTCTTGTTGAAACCACATGTCATGCAAGTCAAGCTCTTGCATTTTGGGCAAAAAAAGTTGGATATCATCTAACGCTCACCATTCACAGTTACGTTACGATTCGCATCATCTTTGAAGAAGTACGGTCCAATGATGCCACCAGCCCATAAACCGCAGCAAACTGTGACTTTTTCTGGATGCATTCGTAGCTCTTGCAATGCTTCTGGCTGATATTCACTCCAAAATCGACAATTCTGCCTATTTACATACCCATTGAGCCAAAAATGAGCTGCGACGCTGAACACAAGAAGCGCGCGATGAACTTTCTTAACAGAGCACGCATTTTGATAATAAAATTCAATAATTTGCAAGCGTTGTTCGTTTGTAAGACGATTCATGGTTAAATTATAGACCAAACTGAAGATGTTTGACAGTGAAACAAAACACGAAACGTGCGTCAGCTTTTTAAACCAGTGTTGCCAGAAAGATAATAGCTAAAAAATCACCCTTTATTACTCTTCGTAGTCGGCTTTAGGCATACCCCAGAGGGCCTGGCCGATGGCCGTCAAGACTGAAAACCTTTACTCTTCGTAGCTTCGGCTTTGGACGTACTATAGAGGAAGAAGGAGAAGACCTTCAACGCAGAAAATCTTTACTCTGCATCCGGCTTTGAACATGAATAAAAAATGTTTAATCCTGGCCGAATGTCGGTAATGCATGAAACCTTACTCTGCGTAGCCACACATATCGCAAATGAGATATATTTTTGGGCAATTTTTCATATGTAAAATTACCAATTTCTTTAATTTTTTTCTTTTTTATTTTTTTATTTTTCAATATGGACAATTTTTCAAGTCGCCAATTCTTATGCAGTTGAGTAAAAACATTAGTTTTTCCTTTGTGAGCAGAGTTACATTTGAATTGAAAACATCAACCTGCTGCCTTCTCATTTCTATACAATTACAAGTAATATTCGTACATGTGATATTAATATTCAAAGGGAATCTGCAGCGCAATAGGAATTTTCCTCATCAGTTTCGGGTTGTTTGCAACAAAAACATTGTTTAACTCGAGTTTCATTCTAAAGAGTGATTTTTTTGAGGTTAGGATTTTCATGCATTAGTATTTGACAGATCACGTGGGATTTCAGACATGGTGTCAAAGAGAAAGATGCTCAGTATGCTTTGACATTTCATCATGAATCGTCTTACAAACGAACAACGCTTGCAAATTATTGAATTTTATTATCAAAATGCGTGCTCTGTTAAGAAAGTTCATTGCGCGTTTCCATTTTATGGTCAGTTTAATCGACCCACTGAAGCGGCTATTCGGGCTATTGTGACTAAATTTCGCACCAAATTTACATTGTTGGACATTAAACCACCAACACGCTTACGTAGAGTGCGAACTGAAGAAAATATCGCAGCTGTATCGGCCAGTGTTAATGATGACCACCAATTTTCGATTCGTCGCCGTTCGCACCAATTGGGTCTCTGTTACTCAAAAACGTGGAAATGCCAAAATTGGACTAAGCGGATGGACCACCTAAGACGCAGCCGCGGTCAACATTTAAATGAAATTATCTTCAAAAAGTAAATGTCATGGACCAATCTAACGTTTCAAATAAAGAACCGATAAGATTTTGCAAATTTTATGCGTTTTTTTAAAAAAAAAAGTTATCAAGCTCTTAAAAAATCACCCTTTACTTGAGTTGGTTTTATGCGAACAGATTTTGCAATGTTCAATGTTGCCACAAGGTGGTCCTTCACTAATCCACCACCATGCCACGCCACACCACACAGCACCATGCCACATACACAGACCTCAATGAATGGCATGTCCTGCGGCCAAAGAATGAATAATACGAAAATCATGAGTTTTCTTATTCTTCAAAGGCAGTCGGGCATGGCAACATTGATACTCCTTCAATGATGTTTTATAACACCATCAAACAACAAAACATTCGGCTCGTCGGACAAAAGACTCAGCCAAACATAAACATAAAAGAGTCCCCTTTTGCTGGGCCGGGACGTGGTGGAGTATCAATGCTCATCATGGTTAAATGGGTTCTCGAGTGGTTTGGAATGAAAGTGTAGTCAAGCGACTACGAACAGTCAACACAAACTATGCCACATTTACTTACCTTTCGCTTGTGGTTCAAACGATGAGCTATTGTCTCTATCACACAGAAAAAAAACAAAAACACAAATAATTGTTCAATATTATGAATGTGGCAGAGACAATGGGCCAGCCGAGCACCCCTTCTGCCAACTCTCTAAAGGTTAATGTGATTTCTCGTTTTTTATTAAATTTCTCTTGGAATCGTTTGTGCGTATTGCCAAAATAAGGGGGTGATTGTATGCGAGGGCAGGCGGCAGCAGCAGTTCGGCTTTGTGCCCTGAGCAATTTGCAATTTTTATGACAATTTTCTGCAAATAAACAAATGGGCGGTTGGCTATGGGCAATCATTCGATGATGATGATACCTTTTTTATGTATTTATGATGAATTCTTATTACCGTTTTTATTGTCGGGTTAATGTCGGATCTGCTTATCAGTCAGTCCGCTTATTTAATTTATTAGGTTGGTTATTGCCTGTGTTCCAAGAATTTTTCAAGTACTGTTGAATGTATGAATGACAAATGGGGCGGTTGGTTTGTTTTAATTTGATTGGACCTCAGGTTATCGAATAAACCTGAAGTGGCCCAGTATGAACAAACTGATTAAATATAAGGACTACAATTAAACGAAATATGTGGTTTCTATGATACATTGACTAGACGGTCTAGACGGTTAAATGGAAACAACATAATCAAGTGTTTTAAAAAGGGGAAATGTAGTAGTTTAAACTGAAATATAAGATATCAATATAATTTTTGTACATAAGATGAAGTATCATTATGCTTCATGAATAATTCTCTATCATTAACTCAAAATGTTTTTGTACTTATGACAGTCTTGAAGTGAATGATCGATATGAATTGATGAGAAGTACAGTCGATGTATATTCAAAAGATGCTTATGAAATTTACTGGCTAAAAACGTAATTGGTTTACTAGGCAGAATCACGTCATTTTCGACTTATTGTCTTGTACAATGAAAAAATTCGGTCCGACTTCGATATTAGCCACGGTATTATTGACGAACAACTTTAGTTGCAAACCTATAAGAGTACATGAACAAATAGGAAGAGGCTAAGGACAAATATTAACATACATTGGACGCAATAAAACTGCATTCATTTTTATTTTCGACAACATTTCTATTTATTTGTTAAAAATAAAAAAGGTTATAATATGCACTGAAAGAAAAATGCTTCATTACATCAATGAAACAGTTTCACTAGTGTGTTTACATTGATACAAAGAAAAGTTTCTCAAATGTTATTTTTTTGCCGTATTTCATTGACAATATTTTTAATAATTTGTATTAATACGACGAAAGAAGTTTCATTGATTGAATGTAATCGGTTTTTGTATAAATCTAAGGAAAAATGGATAATATTGTGAAATGTTCGACTGGATTATAATGTAGTAGATTGTAACACTTGCTATCGAAATAAACAAAGTTTTGTTTACTTTTTCCGTCACAAACAAAATAATGAAACTCTTGCTTAACCCGAATGTAACACTTCATTACCGAAATGATCTGGTTTCATTATTGTCTCATGCTTTTTAGTGGGTGAATTTTTGGTGGCATATAAGAAGTAAGTAAGTAATTTGTGATTCAACTACCTTAAATATTTGGGTTTCTGCGCCATAGAGTCTACAGTCAAATAAGCCATGGGGACACTTTTTCAATTAATCCTTTTTGATGGTGAATCAACCTTTTAGATGACGAATCAATGTCATGACAGCAATAAAAAATTCACTCATCAATGGAAGTACTACTACTACTACTTACCACAACGACAAACTATAATTAACGAACATTCTATTAATGAAACTTTACATTACATTAACGTAACCCGCTTCATTAAAATAATGACAATGTTTCATTGTCGCATTACATTAATCTAACACTAATGAGACGTTATTTATCTTGAATTACACTGAAAGAATTTTCCTTCATAATATTTTTGAAGCTATTTCTTAAAAGGTTTTTCATAAATTTAGTGAATTTTTCTTAATATATATGAAAAATTCATAAATAAATGTTTCATACAATTTTTTCATAAACATTTTTTATTTCATAAAACCAAATTGTTAAATTAGTGAAACTTAGTTTCATAAGATCAAAGAAAGATTTCATAGTATTAAAGAAACAATTATTAAATATTAATATTATAAATATAATGAAGGATTTCATAGTTTTTATGAAATGTTTCATAACTTACAACTACGTCTTTAAAGTGTCGACTTCATTCGTTGAATGCTAGCAATTCTCATTTGTACTCTGTTAACTCTGACATAAGTATGATTTAGGTCAGACACATATTCATTGCAAAGCCTCTCGCAATGGTGGTGTGTGTTGATTGGTTAGTCAACGAGTCAGACCTTTTTTTGCATTTTTGTTTATATTGGAAACTTCATTACTCTTTCACAAAATTCGGCAAGTGAGTTGTACTGCTCGTTCGTTTGTGAGAATCATTTCCTTATAGAGACCGAGTTTGATGTTGAAAAGTCGCTGCGAAGCCATTTGAAAATACCTTTGACATGGTCGAAATCATGATCGTGGGAGTCTGGAGCAAAGTAATAAATGTCACCATGCCATTTGTAAAGAAATTTGCATTCTATTAAATATAGATGCAAAATAGTCTTGAGCCAGGACAATATCCCAGTTCAACTCGAAATTTTATTTTATCAGTGTATGGAAGTATGGGACATTTATTTACTTGTGGTCGGATTATTTGGTACTAAAATGTCAGTGAGGGGTCCAACCTACATGTTTATAGAACAATTGTGAAAACATAATATTCTGCCACCAACACTTAATTTTATATATATTTTATAAAGGGTTCATTGGCGAAGGAGGTGCTACAAGAAGCGTAACAAAAACAAAAAAGCGACTCTTAATTTGGTTTTATTGCAACCAAAGATTTGAGCCATTTGTGTGAGAGGTACTCGAAGGGGCCTATCAGTCTCATCCATATTCCGTGCAAGTACAACAACTTTTAAAGTTCTGTACAATTCCACATTACAGAAGATTCAGATCATTCGAATAGAAGTCTTGAATACTTCAATTTTACCCAGGGTAGGGTGATTTGTGTGGGAAGACCTAGAAGGGGTTTAGCAGTATAAATCCACTCGCCGATGCTTTACACATTTCCTCCAAATGTTATATACTCTCCTAAAAAGGGATACAACGGATCAGAGTTGTCATCCTGATAAATGTTGGTACCTTAAAAGGCAACAACCACGCCTATGGCATTGGTTTCCAGGGTGGAGCAATATTCCTCCCTACAGAACCGCAGCCAAAGCAATCGTCAATATTTCCGGGGTTAACTTCAAAATTATTATTTCAAAACGAACGAAAAAAATCATTTGTGCTATTTAACAAAAATGAGAAACATATTAAAATAACATGGTTCTCCCGGAAAATACGTGTAATTCGTACAAAATATGTACTTTATACGCGAGTGAGTAACCATTCCGTGAAGTGAGTTCAGTATGTGGAGTACACCCAACAATTTCAGTTGAACGAAATGCCACAAAGTTAATACCAACCACAACGTGGAGCAGAAGCAACAAACAGCCATCCATCCATCTATCCATCCATCCGTCCATAGACGGTATTCGTATTCGTTCGAACACATACACAGGACTCAAGCGAAACGCGCCGTAAATAAATTGCGAAAAAATGTGGTAAACGAATATTTTGAAAAAAAAAAACGCGAGTATTGACATAAAAAGTGGCTTTAGGCCTCTCCGAAAGGCATTAGAACTTAGAATTGCTGGTTGCCATTGCTTTTTTTTGGCGAGAGCAAAAATAACAACAGGGCCGGGGTGGAAGTGTTGCAGGATATACACAAGGATTTATTGCCTTTGATGTCACCGAGATGGAGAAGATACAAAACTCAAAATTAAATTTTCGCAAAAGTCAGCGAAAGCCGATGGGAAAAAATGTTTGCGCTTGCTTGTAATATATGACTGTGTTCGACTCGTGCTCGTGCGACAATGTATTGAAGGATATGAATTGTTGTTGTTGCTGTTTGCCTAAAACAACCACAAATTCAGCAAAAATGTCAATTTCGGAGTCGAAAATCGTTTGGGTTTTAATGAATGAACTCTGTCATCTATCATTGACTGGAAAAGTAAACAAAACATAGCAACGCTCACTTGGCACAGTGGGACGGACGGGCGAGGATTACAAGATGGCTTTCTTCCCACTACAACTTCCCGCCTTACGTATTTGTAGCGCCTAGGCTTCCATGCTTTTTAAAGAAAGTCAGTGGAAACAAGGAAAGGCAATTTTCAATACAAATTATTTTTTGGAACTTCTCAGATTTGAACTCTATATAGGGTGCGAACTCGTAACTCACATTTAATTAATTTTTTCGAGAACTATTAAACATCATAGGGATATACGAAATTTTGAAAAACCCCTTTTATGTACTTGCCGAATTTCACTATTCTAGCTGCATCCCTACCTGCACCCCATCTTTGGTACTATTTCGGTTCTTTTCTATCCCGTTTCGCACAAAAAAGTAAATCCGCAGTTCCTTTATATTCTCATTTCATTTCATTCAGCCGGCAGATTTATCACTATTGTCTCGCTTTCCATGAAAAGTACAAATTTTGAAAATTCCTTTATGGTAATTTTTTGTCCAGCTTCTGTTTGGTTGGTACCATTTTTATCACACTTCCATCTTAAAGGTACGGTTAAGGTGGAAGCGGGATAAAAAATCAATGCAATACTTTGGTTGGTACCCCTTTTCTTTAAAAGTATACATTTCCCATGTACCTGGTCGGAGGGATGTAGGGTACAATGTTGAGCCCTTTTCTACGTGGCCAGAGGTATCATTTTGATCACATTTTTCTCTTAAAAGTAAAAGTTTCAAAAATATACAAGTCGTTAACACCAAAATTTCACGATTGGTTGGTACCAATTTTAATCACTTTAAATTTTCAAAATTAAATTTCCAAAAATCCCTTTATGTCGTGTCTCAGCATTATAGGTGTAAGGCATACATATAGGTTGGGCCATTTAAAATCTGAACTACCGATAACTTTGACTTTGAAAAGTAGAATAACATTCATCTTTATTTTTAGTTTCAGGTTTATGTGCGACATTTGCCAAATGAAACGCTATACGTTCGAACAAAATTGGGAAATATTAAAAACTTACTTCCGAAGTAGTGAGTATTTAACGCAAAACTGTAAGCCTTCTTGAAGCCCATTTTCATCTTAGTGGCTATGTCAATAAGCAAAATTTGCCGCATATGTAGTTCAGAGAACCCATACGTGACTATTGAGAATCCACTGCATCCACAACGAGTCACCGTTTGGTGTTAATTTTGGGCTGTACTGAAAAATTGGGCTAATCGGATGAGGTCCGAGTCCGTCGTGGTAGTTATATGAGTGATATTGTGTTCCATTATCAAATGACAAAATTCAACCTTTCCAATAATACCAGAAATTTGAAAAAATAATCAGTACTTTTTATATCCGATTCCAATTTAAAGTTTTAAATGACCAACCCTGTATATCCAAAAGAACGGGGAGTTCACTTTCTTCCCACTGTTCTTAACAGCGATTAGAAATCGTGCTACACACCTACCACAGAGAGCATAAGATACCAAAACCCAGTACACATAGTTGGTGAAAAGTTGCAGCGACTTGCACAACTTAAGTTGTAACTATTCCCGGTATCAACATTACCGTTAATTCCCCAAAAGTTTTTAAAACATTTTCATTCCGATATTAGACTTTTTCCATGATTAATTTTGCGGCAGCAGTTGATTTCATACCCGATGGATGTGATGATGGTGGGTGGCTGGCTGATGGCAGCGATTACGTTGCGAGTATTTTAGACAGAAAATTTATAAACATTTAATCTTTGTGATGAAGCAGCAAAGCAGTAACAACAACATCCAACATCCCGATTCGCAGAGGGGTTTCAAAACAAATATTTAGACTCGTTTCGTCGTTGGTTTGCTATTTTTTGGTCTTGTTTGCTTAACTTGGCTGCTTTGGTTCGGTTCGGTTGGTTGACGCCGCCGTTTGGATGTTTTCAAATAAATGATTGAATGACTGACTGAGTGAGTGGAGATGTGATGAGGTGGCTACGAATGGGATTCGATGGCATGGGACGGAGTCATGGTTTTGGTCGGTTTCGTAGCATGATCTGTATTCTGTTTGTGGTTTGCTGTGTGTTTTACGAGTAGTTAGTTATTGGGTGACACTTAAATAAACACAAAATGCCAATAACCGTTTTCATAGACTTTTTTCTCTCTCTTTTGCCGCAACTGAACTGAACCGAAAACTGTAGCAAAGGAAAAAATAAAGAATTTTCGTTATTTATTTTTTCTGGTTTAAATGAAAAGTTTTGCAGCAACTTTTCTGGTCGGTTTATCTTCGTGTTTTTGTGGGTGATTATCTGTTCCCTTTTACGGTTGAGATCATTTCTAATTTCAAAAGAAACTTGTTTCTCTCGTTCTTTTTCTATGAAATGTAAACAATGTTGGAGATTCCTGACTTGAAAGTTTTCAAATAAATCAATACTGTGTCAATTGGTAAATACGTAACACATACACAAGTGCATTGAATAAACATAGACATTAACATACATATGAGAGTATGTAAAGGCATCGAAGCTGATTTATAATTTCGGTAGTCCTACAAGAAATGGAGATATCTTCAAGATATTCATTTATATTATCTTCAATTATTCAATTATTCAATTATTCAATTATTCAATTATTCAATTATTCAATTATTCAATTATTCAATTATTCAATTATTCAATTATTCAATTATTCAATTATTCAATTATTCAATTATTCAATTATTCAATTATTCAATTATTCAATTATTCAATTATTCAATTATTCAATTATTCAATTATTCAATTATTCAATTATTCAATTATTCAATTATTCAATTATTCAATTATTCAATTATTCAATTATTCAATTATTCAATTATTCAATTATTCAATTATTCAATTATTCAATTATTCAATTATTCAATTATTCAATTATTCAATTATTCAATTATTCAATTATTCAATTATTCAATTATTCAATTATTCAATTATTCAATTATTCAATTATTCAATTATTCAACGACCTTCGACGCGAACGGTCGTGTTCTTAAGTTGCGCGCATAAAAATCTACAAAGTGCAAAGTACAAGTTATTGAGTCTGTGAGTGAGAGTAAGAGAGAGTAAAAATGGCAACATTACAAAGTCAAACCTGTGCTCAATGTGATCTTAAAATTACAAACAAACATATGAAATGCAGTGTGTGTAATGCCTGCTTTCATTTTTCCCCTTGCTGCTCCGTACAGCAAACAACCTACAATGGTATGAATGCTGAGAAAAAAGCAACATGGAAATGTAACAAATGCAGAGAACGTAAGATCTCAGCATACCATGTAGTTATTGCAGACAAGCAAAAAAGAAACGATGAAGATGATGACGACGAAGTTTTTGAAGACAACAACAAAAGGTTCAAAGAACATACATCAAAACCCAACGCTATACAGCTTCCAGTGCAACAACAACAAAATTCTACGGTAGAAACAAGCGACGTAATGAATGTTATGATGCAAAACATGCAACAAATTACCACACAACTTGCGTCTATCAATGCACAATTACAAAACCAACAATGCACCTTAGTACAAATAAACAATAATATTTCAAACCTCAACAATCAAGTTATAGAACTCCAAAAACAAAACAAAGAAAAAGATAAAAGAATGAGTGAAATGGAAATTACAATAAACAAATTGGAACAAAAATTAATGGAAAAAAACATAGAAATAAACAACATACGAAACGAAGAATTAAGTGCAAGTGAAGTCATTGAAAAAATAGCAACAAAACTAAAAATCGATATCAAAGACACTGACATTGAGAACGCATACAGACTTAAAGGAAAAAATAAAGTGATAGTCGAATTCTGCTCTCTCCGTAAAAAGAGAGAGTTGACGAACAAAATATCAAGACATAGACTAGAAGCAGCAGAAATAAACAACGAGGATGGCAACGAAAACAACAAATACATATACATTAATGATCAGCTGACGAGTAGCAAACGTCGACTGCTGTGGCTAGCAAAAAAACGAGCAAAAGAGGTCAATTGGAAATTTGTCTGGGTGCGAAATGGAGAGATATATGCACGTAAAATTGAAAAGGATGCGATTTTAAATATTAATATAGATGCCGATATAGAACTAATCTGTTAACGCATTAATACTATATAAAACCTTTAGCTACAAACAAAGCAATTTCAAATATTAATAAAACAAAACAAAAACCACAAATTCATCAAGAGCCAAGCTCACAACATATCTTCATATTTTTTACTCTTTTTTTATAGAAAAAACGAAACAAAAACATTTAGTGAAAGAGAAATATAAACTCTTCATCCATAAGATAGTGAACTATTTTGTTAGAAAATGAATTACACTAGCGAAATTCTTACTAATTTCAATGAATTAAAAGAAATTTACTTAAACCATCCAATATCGCTCATTCATATGAATATTCGATCATTGAGAAAAAATTTCATTAGCCTAATTACCCATCTTAAAAATATCATAAACAAAATAAGCCTTATTGTTCTAACTGAAACTAATATCACAAACGATGAAAATCAATTCTATACCATAAACGGTTTCCAAGCGACCTTTTTGAATAGAGAAGGAAGAGGAGGAGGTGTCGCGATATACATCAGCGAAAACATACAATGCATAAACATACCAACATGCACACACTCCTTCGAATCAATACGTATTGATATAACAACAACAACAAACTCAGCCATCACCGTCATCGCCGCTTACCGTCCGCCTAGTCAGAACATCAACATGTTTTTGCAAGAACTCGATCACAGCATTAGCAATGTACGCAAAAAACAGGAGATCATAATTGTTGGAGACATGAACATCGACATAAGTACGCAGAGCACAACAACAACAAGATACTTAGACTTGCTTTCGTCGTACGGACTGCACAGCATGGTGAACGAGAACACAAGAGAAGATGAGTACAACAACACGAGCACAACAATCGATCATTTGTTTGTTAGATGTAACAAAACAAGAACAAGCGCACATGCCGCTGTTATTACAACAACAATATCAGACCACTTCGCAATATTTGGCTGCTTAGAAGAAGAGAAGAAAACAAAACTAAAAAATAAACAAAGCATACAGGGTGTGGCAAAAGTTAGGATATGCAATGAAAAAGTTAAAAGTCTAATAAATGATACTGATTGGAACATTATTGCAAGTGAATCAAGTGGTACAAATGAACTATTCAATAACATATATAAAACATTTAGTGAAATATACAAAAAATCTGAAGAATCAAACAGAACAAAAATAAGAAAAAGAAATCAATACCAATGGCTCAGTGAAGATCTTCTAAAATGTTGTGATATTAGGGATAAACTACATAAAAAATGGTTAAAAAATAAAAACAATGAATTAAATAAAAAAATCTATAAAACTTTTAGTAATAAGTTAAATAAAAAAATAATTAATGCAAGGAATGCATATAACTTCAAGCAATTCTTGGAAAACAGAAATAATATCCGTGATACGTGGCAGTTAATAAACCAAATTACAGGGAAGAAAACTGAAAACATTGATGAAACAATTAAAAGAAACTTTATATATGAAAATATGAGTGAAGTTGCAGAAAAATTTGCGCAACAATTCAACCAAAATGTTTTAAATACGGTTCACGCATGCGAAATACAAACAATCATAAATCCAACAATAAATGTTCAAAACACTATGTTCATAGACTTTACAAATGAGTTAGAAGTTTATAACATTCTAACATCATTAAATATCAGAAAGTGTGAAGGAATTGACGGTATAAGGTCTATAGACCTAAAAAACAGTGCAGATCGTCTTTCACCAATACTTACTATGCTAATTAATAATAGTATACGCGAATCAATTGTCCCAGATTTACTAAAAACATCTATAATACGTCCAATTCACAAAAATGGTAACAAATCTGAATACAACAATTATAGACCGATCGCTATATTATCAACAATTGAAAAAGTCCTGGAGGAGATAGTGGTAAGACGACTAAACAACTTTCTAAACAAGTACAACATCATAAATAAAAGCCAGTATGGATTCCAAAAGGGAAAAAACATTAATCAATTACTTGGAAACTTCTCCAATCACATAAATCAAGAGCTAAGCAAACAAAATAATTGCCTTGTCCTTTTCATCGACTTTAGCAAAGCATTTGATACATTGTCACACGCCAACCTACTAGACATATTGGAGAAAAGTGGAATTCGAGGACATAGTTTAAACTGGTTCAAAAACTACCTACAACATAGATCTTTTCGCGTAAAAATTGAGAACCAATTTAGCAGCAAAGTAGCATCAACATACGGTGTTCCTCAAGGTTCAAAATTAGGGCCAATTCTTTATATCATATATGCTAACGACATGGTAAAGACACTAGCCGACAGCACTGCATTCACATATGCTGATGACACCGCCATAATTGTGTCTCATAAATGCATACGCACTGCTGAACAAACAATGCAAAAAGAATTAGATATAATTACAAGATGGTGTCACGATAGCGGCTTAGTAATAAACGCAACGAAAACTAAAATAATGCATATAAGACCTCGGCATATACCACATGCAAACATCTCTCTTACGTTTCACAACACGGACTGTCTACACAAAACATTTAACAATAGGGACAACTCAACTATTAAAGAATCTTGTACGACACAAATTGAGCTGGTTGAGACATACAAATACCTGGGAGTACATTTGGATATAAAATTCAAATGGAAAACGCATATAGAATCTCTCCACAAAAAGCTTCGTAAAACGGCCTATGCATTGTACCACCTGAGCAACTGCTCCCCTTACTTCGTGCTAAAGCAAGCTTATTTTGCTCTAGCAGAATCATACTTGAGGCACGGAATAACAGCTTGGGGCAACGCGGCATATTGCAGAACGCTACAACTGGCCCAGGACAGACTCGTGAAGTTACTAAACAAAAATTATCAACGCACCAAAAATTATCTACAACATTCAGAACCAAATCCGAACAACAGCCACCAAATAATGAATTTCGACAACCAAACCAACAATGCGAACATAAGCGAACTATCAACATCACAGAATACCAACACAATTAAAAAGATATACAAAGATCTACAAATCCTCAACATCAAAGATTTATACAATACAACAATATCAAAAGAATTTTTCAACAACACAAATTATCTACAACGAATAGATCACCAACAAAACACAAGGAGAAAAGCACAAGGACGATACATAATTCCAAAGTACAAAAATGATTACGGAAAATATTCTCTTGCCGTCACAATACCATCAACGCTGAACCAACTGCCGCTGAACATTCTGGATACTAGTAATCCAATAAGCAGAAATAAATCAATCAAAAAATATTTCTTGAATAAATCTTAGGTTTATATCCATTTAAAATTTTAATATTTCTAAATTTCAAAAATTAATGAATATTTATTTAGCAAAAAACAATATGTATATATACAGTTAGTATTAATTTAGCCTGCAGACAAGCCACAATGGCTTCGCGGGTCTTGTAATAAACTAAATTGTAAATCTATATATTACACAATAAATGAATTAAAAAAAAAAAAAAAAAAAAAATTATTCAATTATTCAATTATTCAATTATTCAATTATTCAATTATTCAATTATTCAATTATTCAATTATTCAATTATTCAATTATTCAATTATTCAATTATTCAATTATTCAATTATTCAATTATTCAATTATTCAATTATTCAATTATTCAATTATTCAATTATTCAATTATTCAATTATTCAATTATTCAATTATTCAATTATTCAATTATTCAATTATTCAATTATTCAATTATTCAATTATTCAATTATTCAATTATTCAATTATTCAATTATTCAATTATTCAATTATTCAATTATTCAATTATTCAATTATTCAATTATTCAATTATTCAATTATTCAATTATTCAATTATTCAATTATTCAATTATTCAATTATTCAATTATTCAATTATTCAATTATTCAATTATTCAATTATTCAATTATTCAATTATTCAATTATTCAATTATTCAATTATTCAATTATTCAATTATTCAATTATTCAATTATTCAATTATTCAATTATTCAATTATTCAATTATTCAATTATTCAATTATTCAATTATTCAATTATTCAATTATTCAATTATTCAATTATTCAATTATTCAATTATTCAATTATTCAATTATTCAATTATTCAATTATTCAATTATTCAATTATTCAATTATTCAATTATTCAATTATTCAATTATTCAATTATTCAATTATTCAATTATTCAATTATTCAATTATTCAATTATTCAATTATTCAATTATTCAATTATTCAATTATTCAATTATTCAATTATTCAATTATTCAATTATTCAATTATTCAATTATTCAATTATTCAATTATTCAATTATTCAATTATTCAATTATTCAATTATTCAATTATTCAATTATTCAATTATTCAATTATTCAATTATTCAATTATTCAATTATTCAATTATTACACTAACGAAATGTTTAACAATATATATAAAGTGTTTTGTGACATATATGAAAAAGCTCAACAACCAAGAAGAGAAACAAAAAAAAGAAATCAATATCAGTGGTTGAACGAGGAACTGTTAAAATGCTGTGCGATAAGAGACCAACTCCATAAGAAATGGATAAGGAATAGGAACAATAAAATAAATGAAAAAATTTATAAAACTTTTAATAATAAATTAAATAAAAAAATAATATATGCGAAGAACTCGTACAATTTCAATAGATTTATAAAAAATAGAAATAATATACGTGGAACGTGGCAACTTATAAATGAAATAACCGGAAAAAAAACAGAAAAGAGTATTGATGAAACAATAAAATTAAATTTCCCGAATGAAAACGTAAAGATGGTAACAGAAAAGTTCGCGCAAAATTTCAATATTAACGTTAGGAAAATATTACACACTTGTGAAATAAAAACGATTACTGGTACTCAAACACGCATACAAAATTCAATTTTTCTTCATTATACAGACGAAGAAGAGATTAACAATATATTAAAATCAATGAATGTTAGGAAGAGCGCTGGTGCTGATGGAATACGTGCCATAGATTTAAAAGCCAATGCAAATGTGCTTACACCCATAATTTCCGCATTAATCAATAGTAGCCTTCATGAATCGGTCATACCAAACCTGCTTAAAACCGCGTTAATTCGTCCAATTTACAAAAGTGGAAGCAAATCCGATTTTAACAATTATAGGCCAATTGCAATATTATCAATCATTGAAAAAATCCTGGAGGAAATAGTAGCGAGAAGATTGAACAATTTTCTTGATAAATATAAGGTAATAAGCAAAAACCAATACGGGTTCCAAAAAGGGAAAAATATTAACAAACTACTAGGAATCTTCTCTAACCATATAAATAAAAACCTCAGCGAAAACATAAACTGCTTGGCCTTGTTTATAGATTTCAGCAAGGCCTTCGACACCCTCTCACATGATAAACTTATAGACACACTAGAACGAAATGGCATCCGAGGACAATGTTTAAACTGGTTTAGAAACTACTTGCAATGCAGATCATTCCGTGTTAAAATCGACGACAATTTAAGCCAACATGAAACCTCTACGCATGGAGTACCACAGGGTTCGAAACTGGGGCCAATCCTGTACATTATCTACGCTAACGACATGTTAAACTCCCTAAAAGAAAGCACAACGTTTGCATATGCCGATGATACAGTGATTATTGTTGCCAATAAATGTATAAATATTGCCACGCAGACAATGCAAAAAGAGCTCAATATAATTACGAGATGGTGTCACGACAGCGGTTTGGTGATAAACGCCTCTAAAACGAAACTGATGCATTTTAGACCTCGTCATTTGCCACAATACAATAACGTACTCATCTTCCATAATACTGAATGTCTGCACAAAAGCTGCTGCGAAAATACAACAGTAACAGATAGCTGCTCTACCAGTATCGAACTTGTAGATACATACAAATACTTAGGTGTACACCTAGACAGCCACTTTAAATGGAAAGTTCACATCGAATATCTTCAGAAAAAACTTCGAAAATCTTCGTATGCACTTTTTCACCTCAGAAATTGCTCACCATACACCGTACTACGACAAGCCTACTTCTCTCTCGTCGAATCATACCTTCGACATGGAATAACGGCATGGGGAACTGCGACATACTGCAGATCTCTCCAAAAAACACAAAATAGTATTCTTAAATTATTACTTAAAAATCAACAATACACAACAAATCTCCAAAACCAACCAATACACTCGCGCAACACCACAGATAATAACACTCAAAGATACGATAACGATAATCCAAACAACTTTAATTTGCATAATATAAACAATTTACACAAAAAAATACAAATATTGAACATCAAAGCCATATATAAAACTACAATAACAAATGAATTCTACGATAACGCCGACTTTCTAGAATGCATCGACCACGGACAACATACTAGAAGAAGAGCGCAAGGACGATACAAAATCCCTAGATTTAAAAACGATTATGGGAAATACTCACTGGCTGTATCAATACCAACAACGCTGAACCAGTTACCAACACATCTATTAAATCTAAGAAATTGTACTAAGAGGAAGAAGCTAGTAAAAAATTACTTTTTGAACTCGTAGTAGTAATTAAGAATTGAAATAGATTTATGAATTTTTATATTAATTTGAATTATCAGTTTTTCTTTTGTTATTTTTTTTAGTAGAAAACTATAATTAATCTAATGAAATTATATAACAGCTGAACTAAACATAAAAATTGTAATAATACTATTTTGTAATAAGCATTTAATAACCTGCAGACAAGCCATAGGGCTTCGCGGGTGTACCAATCTTGTAACGGAATATATTGCACAATAAAAAATAAATGAATAAAAAAAAAAAAAAAAAAAAAAAAAAAAAAAAATTATTCAATTATTCAATTATTCAATTATTCAATTATTCAATTATTCAATTATTCAATTATTCAATTATTCAATTATTCAATTATTCAATTATTCAATTATTCAATTATTCAATTATTCAATTATTCAATTATTCAATTATTCAATTATTCAATTATTCAATTATTCAATTATTCAATTATTCAATTATTCAATTATTCAATTATTCAATTATTCAATTATTCAATTATTCAATTATTCAATTATTCAATTATTCAATTATTCAATTATTCAATTATTCAATTATTCAATTATTCAATTATTCAATTATTCAATTATTCAATTATTCAATTATTCAATTATTCAATTATTCAATTATTCAATTATTCAATTATTCAATTATTCAATTATTCAATTATTCAATTATTCAATTATTCAATTATTCAATTATTCAATTATTCAATTATTCAATTATTCAATTATTCAATTATTCAATTATTCAATTATTCAATTATTCAATTATTCAATTATTCAATTATTCAATTATTCAATTATTCAATTATTCAATTATTCAATTATTCAATTATTCAATTATTCAATTATTCAATTCCAGGGATGATCATTAGGATTTGGTGGGTTATAATCGGAGTCATTTTGCGTACGTGGATCACATGGAAGGATATCAACGTCCAACATGTTGGGGTGTTTGAGGATAGATGTACATTATACATACATGCATATATATTATTGTATGCATGGCTATGTATTTGTATGTACTTGGTTTCTTCCACACTCATACACATTCTGGTTACGTCTACACATTTAACTGTTGTTTTTATGTGCTGCAGACAAATATTTGCTTTCCGACAATAGTCATAAATACCAAAAGTTACATGTTCAGCATACTCAGAACACTTATGGACGGGACGGTTGGCTGGTTAGATGACGACGGACAAAACGAATCCAAAGCTAAAGCACAATAACAGCAGCAGCAACAACAACGGGAGCACGAAGGAAAAACAAATAGTATTCTTCTTTGGAAAATGGGACCAGAAAAAAATTGAAAAGAAAACCCCCTTCGGTTGAGTTTAACTAGAAAAAATGTTTATTCAGAGAAAGGCAAAAAGGAATAAAAAAATAAAAGATGAAACCATACGAACCCTGGTAACCAACCAGTCATCGACAAGTTCAAAAGGACTTGTACATATACAGGAATAAGCACTTGTGTCTGTATGTGTGTGTGTTTGTACTTAGTATGTAGTACGAGTGTGTTGATAGTTTTTTTCTTCCACCAGTTACCAATGTTAGCAGCATTGGCATCCTGGTAGCAGGAGTGCTAACTTAGCACAAAAAGGATGTTGTAACATGAAGCAAGAAATTCTATAAAAACAGTAAAACACACAAACACTGCACATCATTTGAATGAGGCTACAGATTTTTCAAAATTGCGACAGATGACCACTTGAATATGTTGTATGTCCAGAATGATCTGTATATAGTTGCTAGCTTCAATATTTAAAAAAGTCCCTAATTTTCTCAATAAATGTGCGACATAATTTTATATGTAATGAAAGGAGCCTTCGATTTCGAATAAAGTCCACGGTTAAACCTCCATTCGTTTCGCAATAAAATTCTACGGAAATTTAGAATATTACCGGGCAAAATGGTTGTCATTTTGTATATGCAAAATGTCAAATATTCATGTCCATATTCATATGATGGGCAGTATATGCACGGAGTGTCGAATAGCATAAAACATGACGATTTAGCAAAAATACAGAGGAAAGGAAATGTTTTTTTGTTTTAAAAGGCAAAAATATCTACCAAAAGCGAATAAAACGAACCAAAGGCAAAATCTGAAAATGGCCATTGTAGTGGAAAAAATTGCTAAATATTCATCTCCAACAAACTTTGTGAAAATGGTCAAAATCATTGTTGAAAGGTCTTTGTTTTTCCACGGTTTGCTGTTATTGTAGTGGTGTCGGCGGTCCTCTTTAAGCCACGAATCGCAGCAACAGGGAGAAAGAGCCCAGCAGGAAAACAACTAACATTGCAATAAAAATGGCGTCCGAGCAATGAATACGAAACGAACGAACGAATGCTCGAAAACTCAAATAAAAATAATAAAAATGAATGGCTAAAAATGGAAATTCAACTGAAACAGAATGAATAGAAAACAATTGAAAAAAAAAACTACGGATATTTCCACAGAAACAGACCCAAAAGGCTGCTGTATGCGAGGAGTGGAGTCTGCAGATACCATATTGAAAACAACAAACATTTACATGTTCTTGTTGTTCTGACCATTCAGCAACGATGTTTTCTAAACTAGACCACCGGAAACCCACAGCAAAATATTTTTGTTTCTATCGACAAACAGCAAAAACAATAGAAACTAGAAATGCAGACAATGTGGGACATAAAGGCTGGACAGGGAATTTCATGTTATCAAGTGAATAAAATTTGACCGATTTCTTAGTAAAAAGTTAATATCCAAAATCAGTGCGAAAAATAAAATATATATTTTTTTTCGATTTTTTTTTAAGTTTACCCTTTAAAAGTGGACGATACCGTTTTTTATCAATAAAATTATTTCAAGAATCATGAAATGTGACTACGTATATCGGATTGTTCGAAATTTGTACTTTCAGGGGAGAAGCAGTACAAAAAGGTTCCAGTTGGAATCGCGAAATTTGGTGTGTACATTTCTAAGTAGTTGATCAACAGAGATATAGATAGAGAAATTTCTACTTTAATGGGGAAACTTACAGTTGTGGTCAAACAAATAACAAGGTTACACAGTTTGTTATATTTGTTTGTGTGATATTTTTTTTCTTAATACAGTGTGATTCCATTGGAACGGGTGTGACACTTTTGCTTAAATATGTTAAATTATCTCCCATATTCATTGACTGTTATTTTTACTATATTGCCAATTGAAAACGTCAGGTTAAGCGGAATATTATTGCAAATATAAATATATCTTAGCTTTTTAAATATAGGAGGTATACAACTAATAAGAGCGTCACGGGTGTGACCTCTTGAGGTTTTACTTATTTTCTTCAATTCGGTAATGTTCTTCCATTACATGCCTTTATTCATTTTTGCTAATCAAACATACACTTTCTTCTAAAGTATACGTTACCGACATCTCTTCATGAATATAGGAAATATAGAATATTTAAATTGACCAATTCGGTAATGTTCTTCAATTACATGCCTTTATTCATTCTTCTAATCAAAAGAGTAGTTCATACACTTTCTTCTAAAGTATACGTTACCGACATCTCTTCATGAATATAGGAAATATAGAATATTTAAATTGTAACGGGCGTGACATTTCGACGGAAATCCTGTTACGACACCAATCTATATCTGGAAAAGGAAATGATCAGACCTATTGTAGTCATTATTTTTTTGAAATATAATCAAAAATATGTATTATGAGAAGTATAAATATTACGAATGTTTATCGGTGTTTTTTTAAATCATAAATTGATTTTGAAATTTTGTCGAAATAAGGGTCACTTTACGTGGAATCACCCTACAGTATTAAACCTCAAAGGTCCTCGTGGTTCCAGCGAACCTATTTTGAAAACTTTAGGCAATATAATGATGAATATTTTTTGGCTGGTCGTCCCAATATTTTGTTAACAACGTGGGTCGTTTTTGACTAAACATTCGAGTAGTGTAAACAATTTGTTCTTACATCAGGGTTAACTGCTGTGCTAAGTGATCGATCGGGCTTATTCTTCATTCAATAATAAAGTAAAGATATAAAGATTGGGAAATAGTGGGTGAATTTTCATGAACAGACCTGTGGTTAATTTGTGTGCCTATGCAGTCTGATGAATGTATAAACCGAATTTTATGATTCCAGCTGCCATTTGGTTAGTACCATTTTTGTCCCCTTTTTCCCAATTAACCTCCTTTAAAGTACGACTTTCAAAAATCTCTTTATTTTACGTATCTACGCAATTAGAGTGATGTACACACCGAATTTCATCATTTTAGCTGTAGTCGTTTAGTTGGTACTATTTTTATCCCTCTGTACCCATTGTACCCTTGTAAGTAAGATTTTGGAAAAAACTTTTTTTCGTGTCTACGCAGTCGGAGGAATGTATACTTCGAATTGCATGACTCTAGCTGCCGCCATTTTGTTGGTACAATTTTATCCTTTTATTCATTTTACCCTCCAAAACGTAGGAATTTCGAAAAATTCCTTTATTTTACGTGTCTACTCAATCAGAGAAATGTATACACCGAATTTCATTATTCTAGGTGCAACAGTTTGGTTGGTACCATTTTTATCCCTCTATTCCCATTTTATCCCTTAAAAGTACGAATTTGGAAAAAATAAAAATATTAGGGGTTATTATGGGTATTTTAAGTCCTTGTGGGGGATTTTTTTCCTTTGAGCCTCTTTTGCCCAGTTCCAATTCCAACCGATCTACGACTATAAGACGCATTTATGGAAAAATTGGACGTCCTAGCTCCTTTCGTTTAGATGCTAGCGTGCTTTCAACAGACGGACGGACATGGCTAGATCGTCTTAGAATTTTATGACGTATATATATTAGTTTATAGGATCTCAGGTCTATATTTCAAGGTGTTACAAACGGAATGACATCACATCCTGTATGTGGAGGGTAAAATTACAACCGCAGAGTCTTTTACATCCTCGATCTCATGTTTCTGGATGCAGCCGGCCATTTTATAACTTTTTGCACCTCTTTCCCAAAGTACACATTTTAAATGTGTTCTCGCATCTCCCCTAAATGCATTTACTTTATTTGGTACCACGTTTATCTCTTTTCGTCCCGCATCCTACTTATAAGTACAAATTTTGAAATGTCCATTTATGTTCCGCGTTTACGTAATTAAAGGTCTGTACACCATTTGTATCCCTTTTTATAGGAGACATCCCCTGAGTGTTGGTTCAGTGAAAAAAAAATCAGTAACGCAACTCTCTTTTGGGTGATTCCACGTAAAGTGACCCTTTTTTCGAAAAAATTTCAAAATCAATTTAAGATTTAAAAAAACACCGATAAACATACATATTTTTGATTCTATTTCAAAAAAATAATGACTACAATAGGTCTGATCATTTCATTTTCCATATATAGACTGGCGTCGTAACAGGATTTCCGTCAAAATGTAACGCCCGTTACAATTTAAATATTCTATATTTCCTATATTCATGAAGAGATGTCGGTAACGTATACTTTAGAAGAAAGTGTATGAACTACTCTTTTGATTAGAAGAATGAATAAAGGCATGTAATTGAAGAACATTACCGAATTGAAGAAAATAAGTAAAACCTCAAGATTTTCTTCAAAGCTAATGTCACACCCGTGACGCTCTTATTTGTTGTATACCTCCAATATTTAAAACGCTAAGACATATTTATATTTGCAATAATATTCCGCTTAACCTGACGTTTTCAATTGGCAATATAGTAAACATTTCAGTCAATGAATATTGGAGACAATTTAATATATTTAAGCAAAAGTGTCACACCCGTTCCAATGGAATCACCCTTTTATATTGGCAATATAATAGCTGCAAAATTTGTGAATTTCACTTTCAAAAAAAAAACAATCTCCAAAAAAGTGAAAAAAATATATATTTTTCCCAAAAAAAAAATGGAAAAACTCTTTTGTTTCATTTGAATAGCTAACCTTTGTGGATCCAAATATTATTAAAGGTTGATTTTTTAAAAGCTATAGGAAAGTAAAAAAAACACATAAAATTCAGAAAAATGCATGAAATCTTTACTTGAATCGATAGTACGGTCCATATAATTTAATGTTTGAAGATTATTTCATGCAAATGTCGACCTTGACTGTGCCTCAAATGGTCCATCCGCTTAGTCCAATTTTGCATTTCCACTTTTTTGAGTAACAGAGGCCCAATTGATGACTCATCATTAACACTGGCAGATACAGCTGCGATATTTTCTTCAGTTCGGACTCTACGTAAGCGTGTTGGTGGTTTAATGTCCAACAATGTAAATTGGTGCGAAATTTAGTCACAATAGCCCGAATAGCCGCTTCAGTGGGTCGATTAAACTGACCGTAAAATGGAAGCGCGCGATGAACTTTCTTAACAGAGCACGCATTTTGAGAATAAAATTCAATAATTTGCAAGCGTTGTTCGTTTGTAAGACTATTCATGGTTAAATTATAGAACAAACTGAAGATGTTTGACAATGAAACAAAATACGAAACGTGCGTCAGCTGTTTACACCAGTGTTGCCAAAAAGATAATAGCTAAAAAATCACCCTTTATAATAATATATTATATGAATTTCTAAAAATGTTTTTAAATGGTGCGAGAAAGTATCAAATAATAGATTATTTTCTTATTTTATATTTTCTGGGATATTAACGATGAAAATAAGGCCTATTTGAAGAAAATCTCTAAATAAATGTAGAAGTTATGACCCTTAAAACATACCTTTTATTCCCATTGTATGTAGTCCAACAACATTTTCGGAACAGAGTAGCGACCCTATAATTCTGAGAGGGCATGCTGAGTAGATCATTTTTGACTAGCTGGACTTGTCTGAGTTTGTTTTTACAGTGGATTAAAGTTTTCATTTTTAGTCGAAGTTAGCATTAGCATTGTCTGTGAGAATTCTTGTTGTCAGAATTATATTGTGGAATTTTATGATATGTCAAAAAATATTTTGATATTCTCTACATTATCAAAAATCAATTTTCACAATTATTGACTTTATAGCCAATATTTATCCTATTTCACTCGTGAATTTTGATACATCCTTTATGAAATCTACCTTTTATTCCCACTGCGTAGTAGTTCCATACATAATAAATACCACTGTGATTCAATCTGCAATTCACGAACATTGTCAACTCTATAAAATCTATATGGATTCACATTTAACTTCCAATTAGACAACATTTCCACTGTGAAATTTCAATCAGACTATTTTTCTCATTATCTTCTTCAACTGACATACTGCCTGACCCCTTATTCTATTACAAAAATAAAGACGAACAATTGCTTGTCTTATCTGATTGGAAGAATAAGAACAATTTCAACACTTATGCAGTTCTCGTTGCATCGACCATCCCTTTTTCCGGGGGAAACAATTCATATCGTTTGCATCACCCTCCCTTTGTTGTTCCGGAATCATTTCACACAATCATCATCTAAATGTGGATATTTATTTCTTCAGTCATATTTTCTATTCGTTTGTAGAATTTCCAATAAAATATTCAACCAAATTGTTTTTAAAGTACTAACACTATTGCCGCAATTGAATCTGATCAGATCAACGACTTGTGTTGTGTCGATGTGTAATCTCATGGGAATATCACTCACTCAGTCGAGAGAGACGTGTTGGACCAATACCAGGGGTGAGTTTTGTGCGAAAAATATTCAATGAATGGATAGATGGCAGTGTTGATAACACACAAAAGACTTATTCGAATTTTGTGTGTGTGGGGGACGTGCGATGAGGATGTTGTTCACGTTGTGTGAGAATGGGCAGTGTTGACTGAAAGGAGAAGGATTAGTGGCATTTAATTGGTAAGTTTTTTGAATCGATAGGCGGTGATATCGATGGAAAGTTGAATGTTATATTGACAGAATAATTGAGAAATGTAAATAAATAAAATTATTTATTATTTGTTACGCAAATTTGCCACATCTTTTTGTGTTATATTATATTATTTAGTATGATGTTCAGATTTGGTATTTGTATTTTACGGAATTATTCTAATTCCGTAAGTCCACAGTGCAATATAGTCTAACTTCCTGATTCTAGCCATTTGGTCGCTACCAGTTTTATTACTTTTCCCATTTTTGCCGTTAGTACCATTTTTATCCCCATTTTCCCATTTTGATGAAACAAAATTTTTATTTTTTTTCGCAAAAGTAATATTTTCTTACCATAAATGAAACAGAACACAAAATATTTTATTAAAAAAAATGAAAATATATTTAAATATTTACAGGTTGTTCGTCTTTCTTTCACAAAAAATCATTTTATATTTTATTCAAATTAAATGGGCATTATAAATAAAAAATAGTTGTTTACATCACCACATATCAATGTCAGTGGATATAGTGTGACTTAGACCACTTTCAAACTAACACTAAAGACAATTTGGAGTGCATAAAATGATAAATGTAATTTTTTATAAATGTCAAAAATAAAAGTTAGAGATCTGATCAAACTAAAGAGAAAAATTGGCATATCTCATTTTTGGATTTTTGCTTTAGACCACTATCATTCTAACTGGCACACACTGAAAGAAAAACGTACGTAACCGTAACGAAATTGTACGTTGCTGCAACGAATTTGATCATTGAAAGTCAACCAGCGTTCGTTGCTGCAACGAACAAAGTTTCGTTGGTGCAACGAATCTTGATTTATTGAAAATTATAGTTCTGCAAAGAATATGTTCGATGATAGAACAACTGTTTCGTTGCTGTAACAACTCAAATTCATTGGTGCAACAACACTGATTCGTTGCTGCAACAACACTGATTCGTTGCTGCAACAACTCTGTTTCGTTGCTACAACAACGCGGTTTCCTGGCTGAAACATTGTGGTTTCGAAAATATTCGTAGCATTAAATTAAACATTTTCTTTGCAGCAACGAAACTTTATCGTTGTAGCAACGAACGCCGAATTACTTGATTTTCAAAAACAAAATTCGTCCTAGCCTCGAACGTTTTTCTTTCAGTATAGATAATTTAGTTCAGTTCAGTGGACTTCGAAGTGATTAATCGTAACAGCAGCTCAACTACTTAAGGCAGAACTACAACAACGTGAACGGGAATTACTATCGAATACATCCCAAAAACACACTCACTAAACAAAACACATAATTTGTATGTCTCAATACAAACGATATTTCGTTGTTTCGTTGCTGCAACGAATGAGTTGTTGATCCAGTGCTCCATTCCAAACTTCATGAATTATAGTAAATTTTGACAAAATAATATAGTTTTGTATAAAAACAATGATTATAATCAGAAATTTAAAGATTTTTCGTATTAATTAATGTTGAAAGAAAATATTTTCGTTGCATCAACGAATATTGAATTGTTGCAGGAACGAAATTACGAAAAAATCAGTTTCATACCATAAACGTTCACATCGTTGCAGCAACGTGTCGGATTGTTGTGGGAACGTAATATTACGTTGCTGCAACGAAATGACAATAATGAATCTGATTCGTTGATGCAACGAACGATTTTTCTTTTCAGGTTCAGCCGACTGAAGCTTACTTACTTGTTTATAAATTGTTTGAATCGTTTCTAGGATCAGCAGCACAATTTCAAAAAATTAAATAATTATATCCTTCAAGAATTTCAAGTCCTTTTAAATGCGAACTCGGCCAGAAAATGAAGAATGTTTATTGGAGTTTTCACAGAACTCTCGGTGCATGGAAGTTATTAGCTATACATATGCCAATAAGAAATAAATAAAACATATGCCATGAAAATAAATAAAAAAAAATTAACTACGCTGCGAAAGAAAATTACAAAAGCTTATATTTCGCAAACATGTCAGAATGAAGATTTATTATCTAAAAAATTAAAAACCATAATGCATTCTAGAGAAGTTCACACGTTCGGGAGGAAAATTACTGTAAATAAAGGTGCTATAAAACGGATTTTCGAGTATCAACAAGGCTGACATATATAATATACACTATCCTTGTGAAAGTCTCACGTATAATAAGGCAACCCTACCTACTAGCCGCTGTACCTATGGCAACAGTTTTATTGAAATAGCTATTCTCCCATCAAAACGCTTCAAAACTGTGTCATTGTGACTGCGAACATTTCAAAGGCGTCCATCCCATCCCCCCCCCCAGATAACAAAAATGGCTTTTGATGAAAATGATGCCAATCAGCCAGCCATCGACAAATAAACAACAAGTTCAACACAAGCTTATCCATGTGAAAATCTCAATTTCACAGCGAATAAAATGAAAAACCCTCGAGTCCAATTTCACCACTTTAAAATCTTTATGTGACCATTTTTAAGGTATTACACCTTTTTGATCAAACAAAGCCACTTCACTTCACTCCACTTCGCGTTACGGCTCAGCACGGCACGGCACTTTGCATTCAAAAAGCGCGCCGATGTTTGATCACGTGCCGCCAGGAGATAAGAGCGATGTGAGTGACGCACACGGGGCAAATTGAAACAATCAGAATGGTAACGGGTTCGCCGTTAAATCAAATCATTGCACCAACAACAATAAAATCAAAGGGACCTGTTCAGCTTTGTGTTGTTGTTATTGTTGTTGGCTCAACAAACAACAACAATGTTTTAGCAACATTTTCTAGTCGTTGTCGTTGCTTTGTTTACCAACACCGTTCACACACGCACGCGACCACTTAGCGTTAAACAATTGCCTCGGCGATGGTGCAAGTGATCCTTTTGGGGTGGCACAACATCCTGCAACGCCTGTGACCCGTCCTGTCCGCCGTGGCCTCTTTTTTACTGCCTTCGTTCGGTCGTTTTTTGCGATGCTAATCTCTGCAACAAAATGTTACAAAAGTATTTAACAATTAAGTTGTGACACACTCCTCGTGCCCATGGTGCCCACACCCTTCGCCCTCCGGTGGCATGCGGACATTTATTTGTCCATACATGTGTAGTGTTGATATTAAACATATCACTCATGGTTGTGCTCGTCATATCCGTTGCCATCTCCGTGTTCGTGGACGTCGTCGTCGTCGTCGTCGTTGTCATTGTTATTCTTGTTCTTTAGCAATGATATAATCTGAGTTCATCACTTCACAAACATGATGATGTGAGTGAGTGCACTGGAAACTACATCCTTGCTCTTATGCCTCATGATTAGTGTGAGAGAGTAGGTTAATTGTTTCAAGTCCTTGTGAAAAGTGTATCCTTATAGGGTTCACTGGTCGCAATTGAATTAATTCGATATTGATATGTATTTATACATACATATATGCTGCTCAAGTACTTGTGCCATTTACCATTATTATCAGCTCATCATGTTTTAAAGCCCAAAATCGTAAGGGGAAGAAGAGAACCAAATTGAAATGAAAAATCATACCAAAAATAAATGAAAAATGATTCATACAATATAGGTACATTAGGATGGGTCACGAAAATAATTGAAGAAATGAAGATTTGTCCAGCCGTTTGTGACCGTTTTTCAATAACTACCACGACTCAACCAATTTTCAGTACATTTTCGATTATTCCGGCTCGAATCTCTTCATTTCATATTTCAACGCTTCAATTGTCTCTGGATGGTTTGGGTAACATTTATGCTTAATGGCTCACCACAGAAAATAATCCAAAGGGCTCAAATCACAGCTCCGATGCGACCAATTGACATCACAATTTCGGCTGATTATTCGATTTCAAAAGCAGTGCGTAAAATATCGATATTTGCATTCCATGTCATTCTCTTCAATTTTTGGGAACAAAAATTCGTTGAGCATGGCACGGTTATGCTCAAATGTTAACTTCCCCATTTTCGAAGAAAAATGGTCCAATGATGCCGCTAGCCAAAACTTCACACTAAACAATGACTCGTTGTGGATGCATTGGCTTCTCAATAGTCACGTGTGGGTTCTCTGAACCTCATATGTGGCAATTGCCATAGCCATGAAAATGTGCTTCATCTGAAAACACGATTTTTAGGTAAAAATCTTAAACTCCTGCCAAACAATTGGACATTATCAGCCACAGCAGCAATGTTTTCAAATTACCACACTGGACGAGAAATGATTTGTCCAATAACGATCCATTTCCATGAATTCGCTTCACAAATTGCACTGAAGGCCGATATCTTCTCGAAAATTTTCCACGTAAATTTCTTATAGTTTGCGTTAAAGACTCACTACTTTTGGATGTAAGTTTTTAATATTTCACAATTTTGCTCGAGCGAATATCGTCCAAACATAATTGCAAATGTCAGACATAGACCTGAAAATAAAAACAAGTAAACACGGCCTTAAGTTCGGCCGGGCCGAACTTTATATACATTCCACAGAGGCTTTCGAGTTTCGTACAAGTGCAGTAATATTACAGGAAAATATTTTTTTAATATAGGCAAACAAAAACAAATACAAATATTGACAAAACAATTTTATAAATAAATATAATATTTTTATCGCTTCAAACCACGCTTATAAAGCAAGGCGATATGTAAACATATTGGTAATAATACTTCAAGTAAATTCAAAAAGTAAATATTCTTACAAATATTTATATTTTTAAAATGCTTTTTTTTCAATTCATTTATTTAGGATAATATATATACAACAATATAAAATTTACCTCAGCGTCACTTGGACATTATATACCACAAATATTGGTAGATAGTGGGTGCTACAGTTCGTTGTATTTCCATTCTATTTTAATTACCAAAGTACAAATTTTGAAAATCCATTATCTCACGTACATAGTGCAAAATAACCTAACTTCATGATTTAACCATTTTTGCCGTAAAAGTAAGAAGTACGAATTTGGAAAAATCTTTTTATTACGCGCGTCTATGCAGTCAGAGGAATGTATACACAAAATTCCATGATTCTAGCTGCAGTCATTTGGTTGGTACCGTTTTTATCGCATTTTTTCCAATTTTACCCCTTATGAGTACGACTTTCTAAAATCTCTTTATTTTACGTGTCTACGCAATTGAAGGAATGTACACACCTAATTTCACCATTCTAGCTGTAGTCGTTTAGTTGGTACTATTTTTATCCCTCTGTACCCATTATATCTCTTGAAAGTACGAATTTGAAAAAAACTTTTATTTTTCGTGTCTACGCAGTCAGAGGAATGTATAGTCTGAATTTCACGACTCTAGCTGTTATCATTTGGTTTGTACTATTTTTATCCTCTTTTTCATTTTAACCCCAAAAAGTACGAATTTCTAAAAATCCGTTTATTTTACGTATCTACGCAATCAGAATGCATACACCGAATTTCATTATTCTAGATGCAGTCGTTTGGTTGGTACCATTTTTATCCGTCTATTATCCGTATCTACTCAATTAGATGAATGTACACACCAAATTTCGTGTTTCTAGCTGTTATCGTTTAATATGTACCATTTTTATCCCCTTTTTTGTCCCATTTCGTCCCCTACGAATAAGAATCACTTTATGGTGCTCTTTTATGCTATAAGGGGTATGTTCATTCCAAATAATAAGCAGACATATACAAAAAGCAGCCTGACATACTGTAAATATTAAGGCTATTTTCAGTCCTTGTGAGGGAAATTTTTTTCCCTCCGGCCCGATTTCGGTCACTTTCAATCCCAGCCGATCTACAACCATAAGACACATTTAGGGAAAATTTGAACCTCATAGCTAATTTCGTTCGGAAGCTAGCGTGCTTTCAGCAGACAGACAGACAGACGGGCATAGCTATATCGTCTTAGAATTTTACCACGACCCAGAATATATATACTTTATGGGGTCTCCGATGAATATTTTAAGGTGTTACAAACGGAATGACAAAGTGAATATACCCCCATCCTGGAGGTGGAGGGTATAATTATTGTTATTCTACCTTTCACAGTCAAAGTAATAGGTAGTTCAAATTTGAAATGACCCAACATGCATGTTTCATTTTTTCTATTATTAAAAATAAATTTCTTAGAAACATTTTGTAAAAGATGTTATACAAAATAAGTAGAAGGGATCAATACCTTTCGAATGGTGGATATCGGACGAAAAAATGACGTCATAGTTTTTCAGAGCCAGAATTTTCAGTTTCCTATCATTCGAAAGGTTATGACTGCAGTTATTTTTTACAAAATGCTACCATCAAATACGAAAATGTTTCAAGTTGTCGCTATGAAAAAGACAAAAATACGATAAACGTCTAATAATTCGACCAATGAGTTACTCTAAGACAAGAATCAAAATTTTTATTTAAAGTGCTTTCAAGGGTCTATTATTTCAGAAAAAAATTAAACATGATAGTTAGGTGTGATTTAGGAGCGTTTAATTCACAGACGGCTTAATCTAGGAACGGAACAATTGTGAAATCATCATTAAACAATCCAAACTTTATTTTCGTGGGGTGACTGGAAATTGTTTTTCTATTTTTATAGACCGCGACCCAGCCTAAGGACTAAGGACCCACTATCAATGTTTTTCTACCCTCCGCCTAAGCACTTTGTCATTTCGTTTGTAACACCTTGAAAGGTAAAATTCTAAGATGATCTAGCCATGTCTGTTTGTCTGTTGAAAGCACGCTAGCCGCCGACGAAATGAGCTAGGAGGATCAAATTTTCCCTAAATGTGTCTTATGTTTGCAGATCGGTGAGGATTGAATGTGGGCGAAATCGGCCCATAGGGAATTTTTTTCCCCTAACAAGGACTGAAAATACCCCTAATATTTAGAGTAAGCATTTTTTTAAATTTCTGTTTTATCTGAACTTGAAATTTGTTGCGTACAATCTTCTCTTGTAGCATAAAAACACAAAAAGTAAATAAAAGTTTTAGCGGACTAAATGGGACGAAAAGGGATAAAAATGGTGCCAATGATTCGACAACAGCTAGAAACATGAAATTTGGAATATACATCCCTCTAATTGTATAGATACGTAAAATAGAGGGATTTTTCAAAAATCTTTCTTTTAAGAGATACAATTGGAAACGAGGTATAAAAATGGTACCAACCAAATCGCTGAAGTTGGAATATTAAAATTCGGTGTATACTCCGATGAATGTGAATATATATCATATTCGTACCTTCTGAATCTAAATAGTTTACATTTGGCACCAATCAAGCGACTTTACCGAGAATCATGGTATTCAGTACGAACGAATTCTTATAAATTCGTACTTTTAGTTTCGAAATGGTAGCTAAAAGCATGGAATTACTGGATCTTCACTTACTTTTCGATTACACTTGAAGTTTTTTATTTATACATAGTAGAGAACTATTAATATTATACACTTCTATGTAATGTTGACATCCTCTAATTTGCCGGTAATACAGTGGAATACACTCCCTGGTGGAGGTCACAAGGAATACACACATTTTACTTGTTTTTCTAAATCAGGTTCAATTTTGAAGAGGGTTGTATCAAAAGTACTACAATGATTTTTTCGATGAACAACGGCTAAAACAAGGCCGACCGACCCACAGGTTTAATCCATTTGTTATACAGAAAAAGTTTTGCTTTCTTTTGAAGTTTTTGGTGGGCTTAACAACAAATCACAGCTCACCCGATTTTCTGTGTTACGAGTAGTATTCAAAATTTGAAACGTTCGGCTTTATTGCCTTAAATTGTGGTTTCCGGTGCATGCCAACAAAGATTACTCCATGCCGCATGGTCCCGTCGCACCCCAAACCGTCAGACAAGAAATCAAACAAGTAAATAATTTCCATCTTTCATCTTTGCCATCCTCTTCATCAAACAACTCGAATGGGAAACCGCAAAAAAGTACATGGAAGAAGAAGAAAGGAACCTCAGATCTTCCACCACTACCCAGTCCACAAAAGTAAAGTTCACATGTACGACTAACAGCCATGCATCCAATCCTCGCCAATCCCTGACTGGCTGGCAAAAAATACAAGACAGAAACAACAACAACCACAACTGCAAAAGTTCCAACTAAAAGTCAGAGTCTTGTAAGAAGAAAGACGAAAGTCTTTATTTAACTTTTGCAGCCACTTGAAAAGTTGTTTCCAGTTTTATTTATTTTTTTAAAACCCGATGCCTGCTTCATCTCCCTTTGCCACGGCTGTATGAACCAACGAGCATCAGCCAAGGATTATGTAAAGTTATGTTTGTGTTGGTGTCCTCCGGCTGGTTAGGGGGGGGGGGGCGTACTATGGTTGTGTGTGTGCGTTCTTCATGCATGTTGATGATGATTGGGAGCCCTTAACAAAGTCCATGTGTGCGGTTTTAAAGAGTTTTGTTTCACACTTCCGTTTCCGTTTAGCAACAGCAAAAAAATGAGCAAAATCAAACACAACAAAGCTAAACAAGAAAGTTTTCCCCAAGTTCCACACACTCACTTTTCGCATTTTTTACATTTTTGCCGGGTTAGCAGCGGGGGAAATTTGCATTGCGTTTGTTTGGCATTAGGAGGGATAGAGAGTGAAATGTTTCTACCTTTACTTTACAATTCGAACATAAAACGGAAATTCCTAACAAATTTTTCAGTTTATGCTAAAAGTTGTATTTTCTTGCAATAGAAGAGAAAATCGTAAATAATCAACACTGAATGAGACCTAAAGCTATGGTTTGTTGTAGAACGAATTTAATGTTCTAAGTCTGTGATATGACTACAGAAGAAATCCCTTCGATTTTTAATTATTCTAAAGAACAAACTTCAGAGTTTGCTAAAGACTTATCGAAAAATATCGTTAATTGAGCAAATACTACCAAAATTTATAAATTTTCAGTCATAGGACCGAATTTTATTATTCCAGATACTGCCGTTTAGATGGTACCATTTTGATTCTAAAAGTTCTAATTTCGAAAATACTTTACCTTGCGTGTGCAAAGTTGCAGCCATTTGATCGGTACCATTTTCAGCACTTTTTCCCATTTTAACCCTGCAGGTATGAATCCGTAAAAATATATCTTTTATAACTATACGTCGCTCTGAATCGAATTATTCATTATTCTTGCCCTTTGGTTCGTATCAGTTATATGTTTTCCCCATTCTAGACCCAACAGTACGAACTCAGAAAAAATATTTTTCTTTGCTCTTCTATGCAAACTGGTATGCCCTAAAAGTACAAATTTTAACAATTCCTTTATATTGCACTTCTACATTCCATATATTGCACTTGCACTAAAGCAAATTTCAGGTTGGTATAATTTTTATACTCCTTTCCCCATTTTACCACTCAAATCAGAAATCTTCAAAAATGCGCTTAAATAGTCTAAATACTTGTTTCCCTTATCGTTTTCAATACCAACTAGGGTTTGGGGTTTCCCGGACTTTTTCATTTCCCGGGAAAACGGGAATGAAAAGTTTTATTCTCGGGAATGCCGGGAATAAAGATCCTGCAAATACCCTCACAAAGAGTTTGTATTCTTCTAGCTGGGTTTGGCAAAAAAAATCGACTTAGAGAATTAATATAATACGTCGAACCTGGATAAGTGAGGCCTTCATAAGTGGGAATCCTCGATATGTGGGACATTTTTGATGGTCCATGCACGCTTCACATAAAAATCTCTTTAAGTGGGAATTTGAACCTCTATAAGTGGAAATTAGTTTTTTTAGGATTTTCCTCTGTAAGTGGGATTTTTTCAATTGTTTCACCTCTGTTAGTGAGATTATAGGAGAGATATTTATTTTAATATTTTGACAATTGGAATACGTTAAATAAAATACACCTTCTTATAAGTAGTTGAAACGAAAGCCTGAAATAATGAATATCAGCAATGAGTTGAAAATTGTTCCAGAATTTCGAAAAAGGGATGAGATAACTTTAAAAAGCCTTCGATGTTCCAAGATTCACAATATGCTTTAAAAGGGTATATGATGCTTCATTTGCAGGATAAGGTAAATTAAAACAAGTAAGGAAAGGCTAAAGTCGGGCGGGGCCGACTATATGATACACTCCACTTTCTATCCGAATACAATTCAACTCGGTAAAAAAGTGAAAACGGGAAGAAGGTTAAATCTGAACCGATCTGACCCATAGCTCTTTATAGAACAAATATAAGATATTTCGCCTAATTTGATGAGGTTCTGTTAAAATATGTGGCTTCTAGAGCAGAAAAAGTCAAATCGGGAGCGAAATTTTAGTGGGAGCTATATATAAATCTGAACCGATCTGACCTATGGTTGTTTCCAGTGGAAATATAAGATGTTTTGCCAAATCTGAAGGCAATCTGATACAATTTGTGGTTCCTAGAGCGGAAAAAGTAAAATCGGGAGCGAAATTTGTATGGCGGCTATATCTAAATCTGAACCGATTTAATCTATTTTCAACACAGATGTTTCTAGTAGTATTATAAGGTAATACAATCAAGTGAAATATGTGGTCTCTAGAGCGGAAAAAGTCAAATCGGGAGCGAAATTTGTATGGGAGTTATATCTAAATCTGAGCCGATATGACCTATTTTCACCATAGGTGTTCCTAGTTTAAATATGAGATGTTTTGCCAAATCTGAAGTCAAATCGGGAGCGAAATTCGTATGGGGGCTATATCTAAATCTGAACCGATTTTCTTCAAATTGAATAGTGTTCGTCCTTATCTCGAAAAACTTCGTTGTGCAAAGTTTCATTTGGTGCTGTCTACAATTGCGACCTGTATCGTGATTACAAGAATAGATGGACGGACGGACGGACATTGCTAAATCGACTCAAAAAGTGATTCTAAGTCAATCGGTATAATTAACAATGGGTCTATCTCGTTTCCTTTTGGGTGTTACAAACAAATGCACAAAGACTCTCGTGGAGTGTATAAAATTAAAAACGTCTTCGCAGAAGTGGATGCTCGTCTGGAGACATGGGTAAAAGTTTGTGAAATTAAAAATGTTCCAATCTTTACAGATTTATACGATATCTCAAAAAGTCGCTAGTTTTACCTCTTGAAGAGGATAAATAGGAAACTGGGTAATTGGGAAACCTTTATAAGTTGATTTTCCACTTATCCAGGTTCGACTGTATAAATAAATGGTCATTATTATTTTAGTATTGTAAATATACGAATTTGAAATATACCTACCAATGTCCATATGCATAATAAAACTAAATTAGTGCCCAGTGCAACCAATGCAACAACTACTCCGGTGATTATCGGTTCTGTATATCTGCCTCGCAAACTCAATTGAATGAGAACTGTTTCGAACTTACATATACACTAAGAAAACAAAAACATATGATCAGAGATACAAGCCGACCGATTTTAAGCCGACAAGCCGCCGCCGCCGCATGTTTCTGCACGAGCCGCGCCGCCGCCGATTTCATCGGCTCAAATCGACTCAACCACGCCGCCGATTTCATCGACTCATATCGACTTCAACCACGCCGCCGTGATTTGACGGAGTTTTAACTCAGTCAAATCTTACTACCAAAATAGACAACCCACTTAAAATTACAAAAGAAAATATAAATGTCAACTTAGACAACCTACTGCTGTGAAATATATTGATCTATCTTTCATTTATATAAGTCAATTCCAGTACGTATGGCCATGTGTTCCTATAAATAACAATATCTATAGTGCTTATTTAGTGTGTCAAAGTAGGTAGAGTAATATCATTCTTTGGAAGGATTATGATATTCAAGAACGCCTGGTCAAATATGCCTCACATGAAAAGCTGTAATTGCAAACATATTTATATATTTATCCATATTATACATTTTGGGAATGGATTCCTTCTCCCAAAAAATAATTGTATGAGTTAACAATTAGGGTGTCCAACCGATTAAATTTTATTCAATTAATCGAATAATTTTTGTCAAATATTTGTTCGAATAATAAAAAATCATGATTTTCGAATAACGAATAATTTGAATAAATTGTCCTAACTAATCGATTAATCGATATTATAAGTCTTGCCTTAAAAACTAATGAAATCGTCGTATGCTTTGTATGATAAATTGATTGAATAGCCAATTTGCTCTATTTGGGTACACCAAATATAAAACCACATTTTTTTTTCGATTTTTGATTTGTATGCTCCACAGATATTAAAATAACGATTTATCCGACTTCATTTATAGTAAGAAGAATAGTAATTTCATAGAATAGTAAATTCATAGAAAAATTGAGGTTAACACCGTGATAATAAAGTCAATGGATAACTTCTGATATTATGCTCATTTAAGGGAAGGTTCTTTATTTTGATAAGATATTAAGATTTTTGTCAACTTCTAATGAATTTCGAATTTGATGTTACAATTTTTAAATAAAATCAGATACATAATAAACGTTCAATTACTACGCGTAAACTGCCGTGTCCTGTCTATATAACTCTAATTAATTATATTTTATTTAAGTGGACAATTGTTCGATTAATCGGTTAATAGAATAACTCTCGACTTCATTATTCGATTAATTGGAAATTTTTTGTTTTCAAATAAACGAAAAATCGAATAACATAAAAGTCAGAATAATTGGATACCCTAATAACAATATTAAATTATTGGAACATTGGCTAATATTAACGAATATTGAACTACTTGGCAAACAATAAAAGAAAATTGTTCCTTTCAAATAGGGTTATTCGAATGACAGAACGAGCCGGCAAATCAGCCGAAAGCCGCCGCCGCCGACCCATTTTGAACAGCGCCGCCGCCGCCGATAATTATGGTTCGGCTTGTAACTCTGCATATGATCTCGAACCTGAATAAATAGTTACAACACCAACTATGAAAAGAAAATATCAAGTAGGAGTAAATAAAACATAGTTTTTAGGAAGATATGTTAATTTCTTTTTTTAAAAATCATAACATTTTAGTGGATTTTGGAAATAAAATACTGATGCAATCATTTTCACGTTGTTTAGAATATTAGCTGTTTAAAACTAAAACAAAATAGAAACATTCCATACAGGATCGCCACTGAAGATACGTTCGAGTAATGGCCAATGTGTCTATTGTGGAGTGTGGTACTCCTCCTTTCAATTACCAAACAAAAAATGATTTGTAATTTATTTCGCACCAGAAATAAAGATTTAAAAAAAAATCCTTCGCAATTTTTGGAGACTGTTCATAAAGGACTGTTTCTATGTGAAAATTACAACAAAAAATGATTTGTGATTTTTCCGTACCAAAAATAGTTTTTTTTTAAATAATTTTTTCGCAATTTGTGGAGACTGTTCCTAAACCACTGTGAAATTTACAACATTGGTAGCCATCATAATTATCTTTTATTAAACAAGCGTGTGTGCTCGGGCCTATATTTCCAACGTAAGAGTACAAAAGGTGCTTTCACCGAAAATTGGAATTTCAGTAAAAAATGTAAAAAAAGTTATCCTTAATAATTTTCTATATCGTTTTCGAGTTTAGAAAACTAAAATACATTAAATGATGTTATACATAGCCCTTCGGCAAAATTGTTGCATAGGACCGAACAAGGTAAAAATCGGCTAAACTATTGCGAATACAAGGATATGTATATTAGGCTGGGTCACGAAAATAAATTGCAGCGGAAATGATGATCGGATTGTTTATGATGATCTGCAAAATATGATGATGATCTGTGAGCTAAACGCTCCTGAAAATACCTCTAAAAATCATGTTTTTCCCGTATAATTTTTTATGATGCATTTTTTTTTTGAATTAATAGACCATTGGGAGCACTTGTAATAAAATAGTTTATTCTTGTCTTAGAATAACTCGTTGGTTGTATTATTGGACGTTTTTATTGTTTTTTTGTGTTTTTCAAGGTGACCGCTAAAAACTCATATTTCTTGGAAACATTTTGTAAGAGTTGATATGAAAAATAAATAGCGGGAATTATTACCTTTCGAATGACACCTAAATGATGAATATCGGACGAAAAATGATGTCACTGACTCCTTGTTTGTAAAATAATTTAATACAGGAGATGGATTTGCAGAGCAAAAAAAATCAAACTATTTTTAGAAAAATGAGCGCAGCGGCGTCAATTTAATTCCAATGGTCATTGTGAAAATCAACAAAAAATACTATAAACGTGCAATAATTTGACCAATAAGTTACTCTAAGACCAGAATCAAAATTTTTATGTAAAGGTTTTTTTGTTTTCAAGGGTCCATTATTTCAGGAAAAAATTTTTGTAACGCAAAAAAATATATACTGGAAAAACATGATTTTTAGGGTTATTTTCAGGAGCGTTTAGCTTACAGATGACTTGATCTAGGAACGTA
>OX377621.1:8008381-8161925 GCA_947397865.1 Polietes domitor | reverse complement strand
GGTCGGAATAACACATAAGACATATTTCATTGTGACCGTCTATGTCTTCGCATGTAGTAAAATTTTATACATTTATAGTAGGTGCTTAGTGTTTGGAGGATTAATTTCCCCATTTAAAAAATTGAAGTAAATTTTAGCACCAAAAGCCCTACTTTTCTAACGATATTAATGACATTTTGTAATCTAACTATTTGTTGGACAAGTCGTTTTAGCTTTTGAAAAAGCTAATGGATCAAGACCATTTTGCATATATATTTAATAGAATGCAAATTTATTTACAAATGGCATGGTGACATTTATTACTTGGCTGTAGACTACCACGATCATGATTTCGACCATATCAAAAGTCTTTTCAAGTGGCTTCGCAGCGTCTTTTCATCAAACCTGGCCTCTATAAGGAAATGATCCTCTCAAACGAACGAGAATCACAACTCACTTAGCGAATTTGCGTTTAAAAAATCGCACCAAGTAATAAAGTACACATGCCATCTTACAAGCATCTCATTGAGTTGCATATGTAAAATGAGCGTTGGCACGGCAGAAGTATTGCTGGGTAATTATAACCACGTTCGAGAATCTCGTTTGTGACAATCGTTTCCTTATAGAGGCCGGGTTTGATGTTGAAAAGACTGCGAAGCCACTTGAAAAGACTTTTGACATGGTCGAAATCATGATCGTGGTAGTCTGCAGCCAAGTAATAAATGTCACCATGCCATTTGTAAATAAATTTGCATTCTATTAAATATAGATGCAAAATGGTCTTGAGCCAGGACAATATCCCAATTCAAATTAAATATTGATTACAGACCAAAAAGAATACAAACGAAAAAACTCAAAAAATTGTGAATAAGTTCTAACATTGAATAGATGATGATGATTTTGAGTAATAAGTCCTCGTTGCGTAGTACTTTCTGACACGTTGTGACAGCTCAAACATACTTGCATAGCGACAACATATGTTTTCATAATTTAATTTTGTTTACATGTTTGACCACCAACTTGTTACGTGCCCTATTGTGGCACTTGGACGAACTGCGCGGCCGACTATGCTCAGAAGGTTTCTTCAGCGGGTTTGATTCCTCCCTTCGTCCTAACCCACAATACACGTTACAATTATTAAATTTTAAATTCCTTCACACAATTACTCGAACAAAGCACACGCTACTGGAACGGGATGATGATGTTGGTTCTCCAGCCGAAATGTCTCGATGGCGTCATTCTCTTCCAGACGACATTTTTATTCCCATTTCTAGCAGTTACTCTATTACCATCATTGTCCCTTTCTAACTCAAGATCAACTATAATACTATCCCTTTTCATCATATCTCCTCTTTCATCTTTCCAAACGCAATACCAAACCAAGACAATTTAGAACGAATGATATTTAACGCTAAAATAAAAAAATCATTCATAAATCGCAATCCTTCTGGCCACACCAACAACATTGGGCGTAATTACACCGTGACGATTGACGTTTGGTTTTGACAGAACTGCTGCGTTCTAAATGAATTAAAATTGACTGGACATAAAACGACCTTGAGATATTAGTGGAAGAGGGAAACTACGCAAGAAGATATACTTTAGAAATGTTACATATCATTAACATCTCTGCGGAGAAAGACTCAATTACAAGAGAGATACAGATGCGCTAATATTTACAGACATTTAAATTAGAATCGGCTATAGAAATGTACTGATTATTTTTTTTTTTTCAAATTTCTGTTTTTATTTGAAAGGTTGAACTTTGTCATTTAATAACACTGTCCAACAAATAAAGACTTTTTGTTTGGAACAGAATAGCGACACTATAATTCTGAAGGGGCATGTTGAGTAGATCATTTTTATAGAATAAACATGTAGTCCAGCTGGTCTGAGTTTCTTCTTATAGCGGATCAAAGTTTTATTTTTTTGGTTCAAGGGAGCATTATACTAAGCGAAAAAAGTGTTGTAAGTTAATGTCTGAGAGAATTCTTATTGCAAGACTATATTGTGGAAGTCTATGAGGAGTGAAATAGGAGAAATGCTGGCTGAAAAGTCAAAATTGTGAATAGTGTCTTTAGGAAATCCAGCGTAACTTTCTATCATATCGAGAATACTAAAATGTTTTTCGGCATGTGATAGATGACTAAATAGGGAATATTTGTGACAGAATTGTTTCAGAAATAGAGATAGAGAATGTTGAAATTAACGCAATTGGAACCGCGAATTTGTATTTTTGCAACAATTGCAGCTAGTTTCGCGACAGACATATATGTTACAAGCAACATTGGTTCTTAATGCACATGCAAAAAATCCGCCGGATCCGTTGAATAGATAATGAGAAATTATAAAACAAAAATGTCATGAATACAAGATCATTTTAGCCATATCTCTATCGCGAGAAGGAAAATTTTCCAAAAATATCCAATTTGTACCTTTTCATATACCGTGCTCTACCGAAATAACCACGTTCTTTGTTGAAGATGACCAATCTTTCCGAAATACATGGACGGCTTTTAACCCTAGTAGTTTTGTTGTTTAAGTCGGCGTATAATTTTACTATTTAAGCGTGAAGAGATTTATTTACAGCATTGGTGTCTTTGGTGGCACCTTACTGAAATTTTCTGCCAAATTTGTTCGTACAACATTTTAATCCTCAAATGTCCTTTTTGAAAGGACATTTTTCGATTTTGTCGAAAAAGGGTCAAATTGACCCATACCAGGAGGAGCAAGAGGGTTAAGATCTTCAAATTATCCTCGTAAAATGCCACAATAGTTCAGACAATAAGAATTCGCTCAGACATTAACTTACAACACTTTTTTTCGCTTAGTATAATGCTACCAGCGACCAAAAAATGAAAACTTTGAACCACTGTAAAAAGAAACTCAGACAAGTTGTACTATAAGTTTATGGTACAAAAATGATTTACTCAACATGTCCTTTCAGAATTATAGGGTCGCTACTCTGTTCCAAAAATATCTGTTGAACAGTGTATCAATATCATTCATATGACTATGAGCCTGAAAATTTTCCGCGTAAAATTTCTTGCAGTTTGCGTTAAAGACTACTTTGGAAGTAAGTTCTTAATATTTCCCAATTTTGTTCGAGCGCATTGCGTCCCATTTGGCAAATATCAAACATAAGCTTGGAAATAAAAATAAAGATGAATGTTATTCCAACTTTCAAAAATATTAGAAATCAGTAGTAGAATTTTAAAATTTTAATTGGCCCAGCCTATTTAGATATGATTCGACGTTCTGAGATTGTTGCGCCAATCTCAGGAGCATTTTTAATTTATTCATTTAATCAAAAATATATTCAGGTTCATACTATATCTGCTAGAATTCTTAATGAAACTTTTTATACACTCCACGAGAGTATAATGTCTTTGTGAATCGAGATAGACCCGTTGTTAATTAACCGATCGACTTAGAATCACTTTTTGAATCGATTTAACAATGTCCGTCTGTCTGTCAGTCCGTCCGTCCGTCTGTATGTCCATCTATTCTTGTAAGCAGTAAATGAAACTTTGCACAAAAAAGTTTTTCGGGACAAGGACGAACGCTATTTAATTTCAAGAAAATCGGTTCAGATTTAGATATAGCCCCATATGAATTTCACTCCCGACTTGAATCTTTTAACTCTAGATACCTCATATTTTTACAGATTTTCTTCAAAATTGGCAAAACATCTTATATTTAAACTAGAAACACCTGTAGTGAAAATAGGTCAGATCGGTTCAGATTTATATATAGCTCCCATTCAAATTTCGCACCTGATTTGACTTTTTCTGTTCTAGAAATCACATATTTTACCAGATCTTCTCAACATTTGGTCATGGCTTGACCTTTTTCGTCCTATAAACCCCGTATTTTCACCGACATCCTTCAAATTCGCCACAACGCCTTATAGTGGAACTAGAAACATCTGTTGCCAAAGTGGGCCAAATCGGTTCAGATTTATATATAACTCCCATACAAATTTCGCTCCCGAGCTGACTCTTTCCACTCTAGAAATCACATATTTTAACAGAACTTCTTCAAATTTAGCAAAATATCTTATATCTCAAATAGAAATAACTATGGTGAAAATGGGTAAAGATTTTTTTATAACTCCCATACAAATTTCGATCCCGGCTTGACTTTTTCCGCCCACCAATTATTTTCCTCAAATTTTCTATAACACATTATACTGTAACTAGAAGCACCTATGGTGGTCGTTTCATGTTTGGATACAGCCCCCATACAAGTATTCTTCTCAAAGTGGATCAGGACACATACACAAATACTTCCCGTTTTCACTTTTGACCGAATTGAATTGATTCGGGTAGAAAGTGGAGTATATCATATAGTCGGCTCCGCCCGACGTTAGCCTTTCTTTACTTGTTGAAGTTAAAACAAGTTTTTGTGAATTTACCAAAACTTTTGAAATCTGATGGATTAATTGAAATTATCACAAATGGTTTCTGCGGCTAACATTTTTGAAAATTCTTATTTGTGAGAAATATTAATTGACCGATAAGTTTGTCAATTTGACTTTTTATTGTGAAAAGCACAAGAATCGCTTCACGTTATTAAACTTTTTCCAATGTATTCAATAAAGCTATGATGCTATTACATGTACTTCCACAACTATATTTTGTTAAGTGGACATTATTTTACTAATTTTCAATTAGTAAAATAATGGAGAGATTTTCGCACCACAGCAAGATAACATATTTTGGATATTAAAAGATAATGTAGGAATTCCACATTCTTCACACATCACGATGTGGTCATCTCGTTCTTCTTTCATTTTTTTCGTCCTCCTATTCTCTTTTTCTTGTACAGTAAAAGTTTCTCTCTTGCCATATCGTTCAGATTTAGTACGGGGATTCTTTTTTTCTAGTGAAAACTAAACAATGATGTGCAGCAAAGTTATATTAACAATGCTTAAGTAAACAAAGTTCTATCAGCATCATCTTTCATCTTTTGCTATCTGTTTGTTAAAACTTTGTTGCATTTAATATCTCGTGAATGGCAAGAGATATGTCTATACCAAGATGTGATATATAGATGAATTTATCAAACATTTTAAGTTAAAACCTTGTTGTTCTAAAATCGATACTATAAGAAATTAGTGCTCCATCCCGTGCTTTATGACACTATATGCCATTTCACAACAATTCACATTTTCACATTTAGGCCTATAATGAACCTCTACTGAAATCAGTGAGTCTGTACAGCTTTTTTTGTGAATCGATCGATTTAAGTCGTCCTAGTTTTAAGCTCGAAATTTAATTTAAATAACTTAATTAATTAAATTTTTTATTACATTTGCATATTGCTAGTCTACAAGCATCTTTATTGTCCATAGACTTAATAAATGAAATGAAATGAAGAAATCTGGAATCTGAACGATTCTATCATACCCTCTGTGCTAACCTTCACCTTATGTGCGATACAAATTAAAAAGCCCTTCGAAATATGCATATCCTGTGATATTTGGCTCTATTTTATACATTTTAAATTACAAATAATGAGAAATAACTAAATAAAGTACCATACCGGTCGTAATGTAATGTCCACTCATTCTGCGGTTGAAAATGTCTATGTTATTTTATACCCTCAATTTTAGTAGGGATTTGTTCCATTCTCTCCTTGCGTTTTGAATTTCAAATGTGGGTCCGACTTGCAACATGTAGCATGGCAAATCACTCCTTTTTCGTCGAACGCACATTGTAACCGGTACCCCACAACTTATTAGTGAATGGAGGAACAAGTGCTAACATTATTATCGTAAACACAAAGAGCTGCCGCCATCGCCATCGCCGCAACGGCTGTTGTTGGTGCTGCTGCTACTACTGCTGTTTACAGGATACCAACTACAATGTAATGTATTTAATATCCTTGAGGTAGGTCATTGCTGTTCGTACATACAGCGCAATTATCCAATGTTTACTACTACGACACGTCATCGTTTTCGTCCTTATCCAAACTGTTGTGATGGCAGAGTGCGTGCAACACATCGCACATCGTCCACCCACCACCACTTAGTGGTTCTCTTTTGACAGCATTGCTGCTGTTGCAAACTGAACGAAACTCTCTCAGTGACACGAAGCGCTCTAACAGCGACACGATGTTGCCGCCGAAGGCCATGGACGAGTGCTAGTCCTGGAAAAATGTTAAACGCACAACATGTTATCACAATTCAGTTCGAATTAAACTTGCGCCGGAAGTAGACGTGTTTCAAAGGAGCGCCCGCTAGTTTCACTTGGATTTTGTGTCAGTGATAAAATATTTATAAGCTCTCATTGCCCAACAACACACACCACACAACACAGTGTAAACATATCCCCGAAAAAGATATCACAACATATCAGTACGGATAAATGATACAAGCAAAGAAATAAAGTAAAATATATCATTTAATTAAGGCAGTTTAAAAAAATATATATAATTGTGCAAAGTTAAGCTGCTGTAGCCACGGGCAACAGCTGGTCTAAAATCCGTTGTAAGCCAGTAAACGTGCTTGGCGCGCGCGTAACCACCATTCAAAATGCAACAAAGTTGTTCAGCATCACTGCCATCGTCATCACGTTAATTTGCCATTCCGCCGCTCTGAACGGGGGAAAAGGCCAGGATCACATGCACATCGCATAAATACAGCCAAAGGATACGTAAAGAAAGGTATGCTCATTAAATGCTTCCCAACGTAAATAACGATGCATTAACAATTGCTTCCAATTACACCTATCCTTGCAAACCCCCCCTCACACCCACACCCACACCCAAACACATGAACACCGAACACCCGACTCACAACAGGGACAACTGAAACTGTGTTTTAACAGGCGATTAAAAGCAACAACAGCAATACCAGAGCAGCAGCAACAAATCCATTCATGCCATCCAACATGGCCATGAAACCTTGACAACAATTTACGTGTTTGTGGCCACACTACGTTTTCATAGGAAACGACATCGCTTGTCAATACTACGTATCACTGTGCTGCATGTGTGCCTGTATGTTTGTACATTCGCCGTCTTTTATTATTATTTTTGTGGTGGTGCAACACAATGTTGCACCACAACACTGTGGGGGATTTTTAAAAGTATACACGGGAAATTGTCCTAGAAGTTCTTAACGGCTTTTAGAAGTTTTATGATTTTGGGAGTTAAAAAAATATTTAAAAAATTGCTGATTCTGAAAGTCTATTTTTGATATTGTATAAGAATGATAATTTTCCATCTGATATTCATAACTTAGACATCATTCCAAAAGTACTGATTGCTTTCACACTTTTTCTATAAATGCCAATTTTTATAACTTCGTTTTGAGCAACGATCACAAGGAAATGCTAAAGTTTGTGTTATTCCTTACATCCCATAGGTGGCGTATAAGTTATATTTATTACAGATAACACCGTACGACAATTTATATCAACAATTGTTATACTTGAACCGTATGATGTAGGTATGATACTATAGGCAAAATGGAGTTACTTGGCGTTTTTATTTTTTCATTTCCTCATCCTGTTGCCGCTTCCAGTTCCAAAGGATACAATTTTTGAAAACAATGTTTTATTTACTTTTTCACACCATATGATAACGGTCTTAGTGTCAACTTAAAGAGGAGAATAACTAAAGGGTGTTTTTTATTGGGGTATAGAACTTTAAGTTGGCATCACTTTTTTAACTGGCGGCCATTTTGTCAGCTGCCAAGTGATTAATATTTAGTTTGGTTTGCCATTTCATCATGAACAGGTTGACAAAAGAACAACGCTTGCAAATCGTGCAAATTTATTTCGAAAGTAATGGTTCAGTTCGCGAAGTTCACCGCAAGCTCCGTCCATTTAGCGCACGTCACAATCGAATTATTGAAGGAAACATTCGATGAGCGCATAATTTCGCGGAATGGACCTGTCAATTGGCCACCAAGATCGTGTGATTTGACACCATTGGATTATTTTCTTTGGGGATACGTGAAGTCGCTCGTCTACGCCAACAAACCAGAAACGTTAGGGGACTTGGAAGCCAACATTCGTGGCGTTGGTTGAAAATTGGACCTGTAGAATTGGCTATATTCGAGCCAGCCGCGGCGGCCACATGCCCGAAATCATATTTAAACATTAATGGCATAAAATTATCCTTCCAATAAAGCCAAATTGATGGACATTAAAACGATTTTCTTGTGTTTTATTTCAATTCGAAGTTCTATACCTCAATAAAAAACACCCTGTATTAAAAATACATCAAATATCATATTTCTATTTGTATTATTCAGCATTTACATCTATTTAAAGTTTACCCCTTAGTTTTTCTAGTTTATTCATATCATGTTTTTTAAGAGACAAAAAATATTTTTTGAAAAATGGTATCCTTTGGAACTTTGCAGTCCTTTTAACGAGCAATAGGATGAGAAAATGAAAAACTAAAAACGCCAAATAACTCCACTTTTCTTATCGTTTCGGACGTATATCATCTGATTCCAGTGTAATATGGACTGTCGTACAGCGTAATATTACTCATTCTCCTAGTTATATGAATAATCGGAAACTAGGGAACTTTTTTGTTACATTTTGAAGTTTTTGATCGATTGAGATTAAATATGGACAAAATTGTTTCAAAGTAGATTATCCATTTAGGGATTTCCCTTTCGAAATTTCTCTGGAATTTTCGATCACAATAATTCCATGTGAATCTATAACACAAATTTTTTACCTTCTCTCTGATTTTGATGTAATTTTCCTGATATATATTTTTTTTCTATGACGAATAAAGCAGAAGTTCCATATTTTCAAAAATTAGTTATTGTAGACACTAGGGTTAATCGAAAATAAAGTATTTTTGTTATAAGGTAACTTTATAAAAGTTTAACTTTTTTGTGTCATGAGATAATATATTTGTATACTTTTTTCTAATTTCCAGCAAATTTCTACTAATTTTACGGAAAATTGTTAAGTATTAAAAAATATTTTTTATATAAGGCGAATAAAACTTATTCAATTAATTAATTTTCAAATAAGTAAGGAAAGGCTAAAGTCGGGCGGGGCTGAGTAAATGATACACTCCACATTCTATCCGAATACAATTCAATTCGGTAGAAAATTGAAAACGGGAAGAATTTTTGTATATTTCCTAATCATAGGCTGATATGACCTGACCCAATTTGGCAAATCGAGAAGAATAATTGTATCGGGGCTATATCCAAGCATGGAATGTGACCCACTTACACAATATGTTCTTCTAATTCAAGTATAACGTGTTATGCTCAATTTGACGAAATTCTCTGAAAATAAGTGGTTTCTGGGTCGGAAAAAGTCAATCCGGAGCGAAATTTGAATGGGAGCTATATATAAATCTGAACCGATCTAACACATTTTTACCACAGATGTTTCTAGTTGAAATGTAAGATGTTTCGCAAATTTTGAGGAATATCTGTTAAAAAATGTGGTATCGAGAGTGAAAAAGAGTCAAATCGGGAGTGAAATTCGTATGGGGGCTATATCTAAATCTGAACCGATTTTCTTTAAATTAAATAGCCGAAAAACTTCGTTGTGCGCTCATTTGGTTCTGTCTTCAAGTGCGACCTGTATCGTGATTACAAGCTTAGATGGACAGACAGACGGACATTACTTTAAGATGGCTTCAAAAAAGTTGTGTATATTCCAGACTATTCCCCATTTGCCCTTAATAAAATTTAGTTACAAAATCGAAGGTATATTTTTTGTGTATACAATATATATAAATTAAAAAAATATATATTTTTTAAGAATGGAAAATTTTTTTATTTTGGTTTTTTTCGTTTGTATTTTTTTCTGTAAAACTATAAGAAATATTGTTGAGATCTGAAAATATATATATATTTGTATCCACATACGCCAAAAATGTTAATTTTGATTTAAATTACCGTATGACAGAAATGCTTTACATACAATCCACCCTAGTGTCGACAATTTGTTATTTTTTGAATATCGTGAAATGCAGCCTTAATTGTCTTATATAAAAGTACATAAAAACATTTTCATAAATATCAGAGGGAACAGTCAAAATGTGTTTGTGATCACTTCACATGGATCCCGGACATTTCACAAAAGATAAATTATTTGATTTAAGTAAAAAATGCGATTCTTGCACACATCTATACATACACAGCCTCATTTGTATGCTCACGGGTGAGAAAAATTTGAATTGCGAAACGCATATCCTCTATTTTTAATCCAAGAACAATTATTAATTTCAACGGAAAACGATAATCCCTGCCGACTCGATGAAGATTGAAACAAGTAAGCTTCAGTCGGATAAACCGACTTATGTATACCCTCACTCTCAGAGAACAAAGTTCGTGGCACGTTGTCCCAGCTTTGGCATTTGTAAGACATTTGAATTATCTTCGAGACATAATGGACTCCGTGCATCAGCATAGAAGTTATTAATAATTTAATTTTAGCTAGCATAGAGACAATTGTGTGGGTGGTACAAGAAGGGGCGTAGCTAAACCCCAGTTTTTTTGGTTTAAAGTGATTATAAAATTGCAATTCATTTTGACTACCCGTGTGGATGATATATCTGTTCTATTTTAAAAGTAAAATCAGGAGTATATTTTCTATGGAGCTATATCTAAATCTGAACCGATATGAAATTGGTTAAAATGCGTGATTTCTAGAGAGGAAAAAGTAAAATCAGGAGTATGTTTTCTATGGAGCTATATCTAAATCTGAACTACTTTCACCACAGTTGCAACAACAACATTTTCTGTTACTTCCAATATTTTTGGGAGTTTGTAATGACCATAAATACATATTTGGACGTACGAAGAAAACTGTTTGATATGAACATATTTCCCTTCTCACAAAATACTTTGTTCATTTACAACAAGTGGTGATGTTTACTACAAACAAAATAACTTTGCTACAAAAGAAACTCACAAATGAAGTTAATCTGTCTAAAATTTCGATGAATGAAGCTTTTCTCTTTGTCTGTGTCATACAACGGCTTATAAACGAAGCTCCGTTGGTGTAGTTATGATAGTTAATTGTGGTATTATTTACCTTATGTGGTTTCTCGAAACTAGCCATGGTTTATAAAGAAGTTACCTTCCAGTAATAGACTGAATATACATTGATAACATATTTTATTTTTTCTTTGATTTAATGTGGCTTGTAATCAATAAATTGTAATTGAATATTGCCTAACTCGAAACTGCATATATATTTTATAGAATAAAAATTAGTTTACAAATGTCATGGTGATATTTATTACTTGGCTTTACAATACCTTTATCATGACTTTAACATAACCAAACGATTGGGAACGACAACTCAATTTTAGAATATCAGCCAAAAATAATCGCACATCAAATATTGCCTTCTTAAGGTCCAATTAGACACTCATAAAAGTCGTTAGATCTGCCAAAAAAACTAGTGGGAGTGGATCAAATGCAAATTTTGTCAAACTTTTAAATTTTTTGAAAATTTTCAAATATTGATATGATAAGAGGTGCATAGGTGGTATAGGCAACGTAATAGATATAAACATACTTTCAAAATAGTTCCATAACCGAAACGAAATGTACTAATAATTATTGTTCTTTGTTTTACATCCTATTCCTATTTTGTCTTTCGTCTAGAAGTGTAGACGCTACAATTTGAGGAGGGTACAAAGCCTAATATTTGACTGCAGCTGTCTTACATATGATTAATTTATAACTTTTCAAAATATTAAGATACAAATCTGACTCGAGAGTTTCTAATTTATTGTAGAATAATCATCATTTAGAATTACTAATCTTTGATTTTTTCTATATAAAATAATTTGAAGCTAATTTAAATTATTTTATTATGATGTCTGAACAAATGTTATAAAATAAAATACTTGTATCGTCAGCGTCAATTCGAATATACTACGTTGTAAAATTTGCATTTTGGCGCTTGCGATAAATCCGTGCTAAGATGGGCCACGAAAAATGAATAAAACTTGGATTGCATATTTTTGAAGGTTTGCAAAATATTAATTTGAAATTTGTTGTGAGCTAAAGGCTCCAAAGTCATTTTTATGTTACACTTTTGTTCCCTGTTTTTTCGAAATGCTTTCTTTAAAAGATAAAGATAGGAGAACAAGTGTAGTTAAAACATTTCCACACAGAACTTAATTCCTAAGCAAATTTAAATAAATATGTATTTTTCAAACCAATTGAAAAAGACCGCGCCTAAAGGGAAACAACAATTCTGGTCTGAAATAAATTACAATTATCTTGTGCAGAGTTAGCCAATACTCCCCAAAAATGAACAGTCAATCCAGCAGACAACAATTTAAAAATGAATTTAGTATTTGTAGAAAAAATAGCCAGAGGCTATTTTAAATTGGATAATATTTTGCCATTTGGAAGTCATATGTAAACATTCTTATTTACTCTTCAGACAGAAAAAAATACCAACGGGAGAAAGACCTCTCATTTCCTACTTTTAGTTGAATTTACATTATTTTGAAAGGCATCGTTAATTGATGTCGATTTGGCCACCCCCTAACCATGTACGGCAATAATACACAATTACACAGTACGACAATTTAAAAAATGAAACTATAGCCAAAAATGGAGTCACTTGGTGTTTTTAGAGGAAATTAAAAACTAAAAACACAAATTAACTCCATTTCACCTATAATTTCAGATGTATATCATCTGATTCAAATGTAATATAGACTGTCGGACAGTGTTATTTGTGATTATTTATTAGTTCACAAAATATAAAAATAATGAAAAATCCAAGAAAAAATTGGTTATGGAAAAATATATTTTTTGCAATTTTTTTGATGGTAAAATCTCACACTACAAAATTAAAAAAAAAAAAACAAATTTTTCCATAACCAATTTTTTCATTGTTTTTACGCCTTGCGTTTATGAACTAATGAAAAACTTATAATTTTGATGATTTTTCACTTCTGGATGATTTTGTAAAAAATAAAGAAAAAATCGAAAAACAAAAGCCATCATTTCACCACTTTCAAACTCACATAGTCGCTTCAAAATAGACCTAAGCACTCTACTTTAAAATTTCAACAAAATAATTGCAATCATTTCGAAAATCAAAATAAATGAATTAAAATTGCAAAAACTTTAAAAAATCTAACCCTGCTATAAAACAACATATCGATATTTTAAAAGTAATTGTAATTACCTTCAAAACAAGGTATAAGACATTAAAATCGGTAACGACTTTCAGGAGTTACAGGCGATTATTTGAACACACCTTTTCAAAAATGTATTATGTTTTTCACTGTTGGAATTGGTTATAACTCGTGAAAAAAATCATTTTTTCTAAAAATACGTATACAATATTTTTATGAGAAGAATACATACACAAGCTTTCAAAAAAAAATCGCAGCTATCGACGTCAAAAACCGTACCGCTTGACATGGAATGATCCATATAGATTCATGAAATTTGAAATATTTTTAACAAATATTCTTTATCTTCGTTTATTACCCATATGAACTGTGTATGACTTGCAAGAGTGTGGAAATAAATTATTAAAACATAGAGAAAATGTCATCAACTGGAGAACTGATGACACAGCTTTTACATACTACCATACATATCTCACATTTTTTTTGGGGGAAATACTGGGATTTGAGATATAGTTTTATTTATTTTATTTATTGGTTTTGCAGAAACTTCACAAAAAAATCAGATGCAATAAGGTTAGGAGACCTTGACGACCAAAGAAATGTTCTTAGTGGGAATCTTTAACAGCTACTCTGTTATAACAAGACTTGGATATGTGGCTACACTAAAAGAATTATCTTTATAATATTTACGATTTTATCTTAACCCCAGTGAAAAATTGCATTAAAACGTTGCCAATGAAACACTTCATAAGATGTATGTAACATGTTTCATAAAACACAAACCAATGAAAAGTGTCATAGAATTTATGAAACATTTCTTAAAAACTAAGAAATGCAGTTCTTCATACGATTATCTTTTGTCATACAAGTTCATCATTTTTCATAAAATGATTTATGAAAATTTTCATAGATTTTATAAAGAAACTTAATTAACCCATTAATGCCCAGACGCTTAGATTTCTACCCCTGAACTAAAAATGAGATTTCTGCGAAACTATTTGTTGTTATTTATTTAGAATGTTTGCTTTAATATAATACCAATAACGCCTCCTATAAAGAGCCTACTTCCCCGATCCACACGCAAAACTTTAAAATACACAAAAATTCCTAATTTGAATTAAATGTTATAATTATGTTTTCACGTGAAATTTTCTTTATGTAATGCTAAAATTTTGTGCCCTTATTATATGTAAATACATATTAAATTTTCTATTGACAAGATTGTTCCATTATCATTAATAATTTAAACATAAAATGGCACAAGGGGTAGAAAACTACCCCAGCCATATCTTGAAGACCAATATAGATATCAAATGTTTGTGTCTAAAATATTCATAATTGGGGCAAAATTTGGTAGTACTCAAAAAATCAAGAAAAAAATCCAACAGGATCGGGTACCGGCCAATAATGGGTTAATTTTATGAAAAAGTTTCATAAATATTATTAATTTATACTGAATATAAACAAAAAAGCAACAAAGATCTGACTTGTTGACTAACCAATCAACACACACAATAATTATGAGAGTCTTTGCAATGAATATGTCTTTGACCTAAATCAGGATACATACATATGTCAGAGTTAACAGAGTACAAATGGGAATTGCTAGCATTGAACCGAATAAAGTCGACACACTAAAAATTTAGTTGTAAGTTATGAAACATTTCATAAAAACTATGGAATCTTTCATTATACTTATGAAGACATTTCATAACACAAATATTTGATTGGTTATGACACATATATCTTTAATGATTGTTTCTTTAACACAATGAAATCTTACTTTGATATTAAGAAACTAAGTTTCACTAATTTAGCAATTCTGTTTTATAAAATATGAAATGTTTATGAAAAAATATTAAATAAAATCACTAAATTTATGAAATATCTTTTATGAAATCGCTTCGCAAATATTATTGTAAAGAAAAGCTATTTCAGCACCTCATCATCATAGTAGCCTCATCATCACCAGCCTCTATATTTTTTATGTTGTCGATGGAAATATGTTCCATCGCCAAAATAGAGTCGTAAATAATTTGAAAACAAGTATAATAGAAAATTTATTTTAAAAATTTAACTTTTCCAATTTTATCAAACATAGTGATCATATGTTCCACACTGGAACGACGGGAATAAATATATATTATAAACTTCTTGTCCGCTGAAGCCTCGGTCGGTCGACATTTTTCCATTGTAGGATATTTATACTTTTGGAGATTTTTGTCTCCCTTTCCTGTAAATTGACAATTGTTTCACTGCACTGACTTATCCCGTAAAGTTCAATGACCAAGCTCAATGCTTCAATCATCCACCTGTGAAACTTCATAAATTGCGCAAAAAAAAAAACTGAAAAAATATCAATTGTTTTTTGCAATCACCCACTGTGCACTGCACTGCATTCTACCGCATCGGTGTATCCCCGAGCATACGATTGAGTCTGGTGGAATTTTTCATCATTTTTACACGGCGAGCCAACGATCGGACTGAGCTGAACTGAACGGAAATAATGGTTGGTCGGGTGATGATTGTGTTGCTGTTGCTGCTGTCGCTGTTGTTAGTTTCTTTATTGATGTCCGTTTTTGCTGCTGCTGTTGTTTTCGCTTTCGGTCGCGTTCATGTTTGGGTTACTGGGAATACTGACGGCATGTTCGCTGCGAGCATTGCACACAACTGCAGTGCACGTCCATGTCCACATGTACACACACACACACACACATACACCCAGTCATAGTGCGAAACAGTTGTTTATTTTTACGAGTTTCGTGTTCTCCGCCATCATCCCATCGATTCTTTTGTGTTTGTTTCGTGGCTGTAGCCCCCAGAGGAACCTTTAGTTTTAATTGAAATTGTAAAGTTGCTCTCAAAATGAACAAAAAGAAGTGAAAAACCCGAACCGAACGGGAATGTTGGAAAGAAACAACGTTTTAAGCCAAGAGCACAGACCATCAGGTTCTTTCATAAGACCGTGGATCTGCAAAGGAGATTTTTGTCAGATTTCAGTGGAATAACATGAGAAACAATGTTCCATCCATCCACCCACCCACGGTACTAAGCTCGTGAATGTGAAATACAAGATTTAATAAAATGACAGAATGACCTTTAATACAACCGGGTGGGTGGGTAGTGTGCACTTTGAAAAAGGTGGGGTGGAGGACCACTCTGTAGTGTAGGTGATTGGAAAATTATGTATTTTATATATAAAATTACTGCTTGAGAGTGTAAGAGGGCGCAAACACAGGCTTATAATTATAGACAGCACAAGTCAACTAATATCCAACAATTCAGTTGCTGGCTGATTTGGGGGGATCCCTTAGAAACATATTATATATATATACTTTTAAAGATAATTTTTCCATTCAAAACTTTACTATGCATTGATGAAGGTTATCAACTACTGATCCTGACCGAATACATTAGTATACCCTACACCTCCTGGATGGGGGTAAACTAAGTTTGTCATTCTGTTTATAACATCTAGAAATATCGACCTGATACCCTATAAAGTATATCGAGGGCTTATATTCATAAGTGGCTATGAACAAAATCATAACTTATCAGGAGAGCGTAAAAACTGATTTTCTCTTTAATTTTAAGAGTAATTATTCTTATTCTTTTACAGTTTAATCTAAAAAGGATTACTATTCCTACGATTAAAAAGTTTTCGAAATTTCCTATTATTCGCGGTTTTATGGTTCATAGCCACTTTTGCATGTTTAAAATTGAGCACTATGAATTTTGAAATAAGTTCATTGTAAACATTGTATATTGCGTTAGGGCATTGTATATTCGCGGGAAATATGGCTAAAATAATTTTCATGTAAAATAATAAAATAATTTTCATTCTTTTGATTTTCACGCGATCTAGCCAATGTCGCATGTAACATATTGTTGTCAGTCTAGAAAATCGCTGCAATTGTTGTAAAATCCAAAATTTGCGGTTGCAATTGCTTCTATTTTAACTTTCTTCATCCAGAATTCTGAAACTTTTCTGACACAAATATTCCCTATGAAGTCAGCAAGCACATGCCAAAAATATTTTGGTATTCTCAATATGATAAAAAGTTATGCGGGTTTTTCTAAAGATACTTTTCAAAATTTTTGACTTTACAGTCACTATTTATCCTATTTTAGCCTAATAACATGGAAATAGAAATGCTATTAAAGCGAAATGATGGAATTTGATAGTACGAAAAAAAATTTTAAACAAAAGTGTTGCGGCATATAACCTTCGTTTATATGCTGTTCCTTTGTAGTAAAAGTAAAATAGTTAAATTTTATTTATATTATTCATATGTTCAAATGGGCGAAATTGCACCACAGGGAAAAATTGGTCCCTCACAAGGACTGGAAATATCCTTAATAACAACTAATATTTATAGTATTTCATCACGTATTTTTGAATATATCTGCTTATATTTTTTCGATATTTGGTATGCGCATTCCCATAATAAAGTGATTTCTATTTGTAGGAGTGACATAGAGCAAAAAGGGATAACATTGGTACATATCAAACAACAGCAGCTAGAAACACGAAATTCGGTGTGTCCGTTCCTCAAATTGAGTGGATACACAATAAGGACGTTTTTTTATTTTTTTTTTCATATTGTCGCCAACAAATTTTCAAGAAATATTTCGTGTTGACTTTTTTGGACCTAGCCTGGGTAACCATAAATTTGACTTACACTGGATAATTATCCAGGCTATTTTTTATTTTTTTTTAATATTTACACACACATTGATATTGTTGTTGGCGGGCATTTTAAAAAATATTTTTTTCATTTGGAGTGAAATTTTTTTCTTAGTTATCCAGTCTTACTGAAGGCGTATAATGTGAATAAAGGATAATAATCAAATTCGGTGTATTCATTATTCATTCATAGAATAAAGTGATTTTCGAAATTCGTACTTCTTGGGGGGTAAAATGGAAAAGGAGATAAATATGACAGCAACCAAATGAACGCAGCTAGAATCACGGAACTTTGTGTTTATATACCTCTGACTGTATAGACTCGCAAAATAGAAAGATATTTCCAAATTCTATTTTTTTCAGGCAAAAATGTGTACGCATTTTAAAATTAAATAACATTTTGAATTAAAATTATGATGAAAATACAACCAATAAAAGGACTCTAGCTGAAAATGCACCCACTATCCCCAAATATTTAAGCTTTATAATTTTATTTTTAAATTGACTTTGACTTTTATTTCGATATATGGGCATCTTCCAGTGGCTCGGACGCGACATTCGCACGCCTTAAACTACACCAAAGACAAGAAATAAACTGAAAAAGTCGATCAACCTTTTTAGTGTTCGAAAGCGCTTAAAAAGTACTACATTTGGAGAATACATCGTCAGAATTTAGCGCAAATTAGTACAAAATTATAAAGAAATGTACATTGGAACAGACGCTACAAAAAACATAAACATAACGTTTTTTTGAGAACTTTGTTTTTCAATATATACATGTAAATGTATATACATATATACATGATATATTTTGTTCGTAGATTTATGAAATATGAGAATTATCTCTTAGTTTTTTTTTAATAAGGTACACCAGAAATACGGACGCAACAAAACGGACGCTACAAATACTTCCACGCGTAATACAAGATAACTTCAAGTTTCATAATAAAAAAGTTGTCGAAATAAGGAAATAAATAAAGTTAAAAGCTGTTAGTGTGGTCTGATTTCATTCTTTTGGTAGACCTTTTTTGAGAGATGCCCATATATAATATATATATAATATAATATACATCTATTATAAAGTATATACATATGTTATACATACATAAGGTGACCATCCATTCCGCTTTTCGCGGGACTATCCCGCTTTTTTATGCCCAGTCCCGCTTAATGTTTCCATCCCGCATACTCCCGCTTTTTCGTTTTATTTATTTTTAGTACAATATCGATTAAAAATTTGTTAGTAACCGACAAAAGTCCACAATTTCTAAAATATTTAACTAATTGTCCTTATTTTAAATTTTGGCTCTAGTATTTAGCCTACATTTAAGATCATTAATAGTAATTTAATCTATTCTTTTATGAAATGTAATTCAAGCTGCGTTGTTCAATTGATTAATTTAAAACATATATTAATAATACATGGCATAGTTAAGTTCGGTCACGCCTAATCCACCATGGAGTGAATTTTACAGTATTACCGATTCTTGCCTGTCGACTTTTTACAGTTTTAAATAAATTGTGATGTTTCTTTCTTGATAAGAGGAAAATATCTTTAAAGATCAATCCCGCAGCAATCTCACAAAATGTGCTTAAATACCCTAAATATTTTTTATTTATTTAGATATTTAGAATTTTCAATCCTTTGTGGGGAAAATCTTGATAACTCTCGGTCAATTTTAACTATTTTACTATTCTGTAATCAAGGTAGCCTGAAGTTCGTGATTCCTGATATACCCATTTGTTTGGTACCATCTGTCTCATTTTCCCATTATGCATAAGTACGAATTTGGAAAAAATCAAAGTCAGCCTGTCGTATTCTAAACGCAGCCATTTTAATTTATAACACCATGCGACAGTACTTTTTGGACCTGAACAAAAACATATACATATGAAACTAGAGATAATATGTAGAAAAACTGTGTGCTCAGTTTTCCATTTGGTGATTTTTTCTCCTTTTTACAGTACTTCTAATTTCCAAAGGACGCATTTGTCTCAATAATTTATTATCGTACTTTCGAGGGCCAGAAGAATGTATGTTAAAAATACTAAAAATTACATGTCTCTATCTGTATTATTTTAGCATTAACAACCATTTCAAATTTTCCCTCTTAAATAGTAAAAGATGAATAAACTAAATAAATAATGACGGAAACTTGAAATTTTTGTTAATACTAAACTAATACAGATAGAGACATTACATTTAAAATATTTTTAACAGATATTCATCTCTTTCATTTGATACCCATATCATTTGTATGACTCACTAAACTATGAAAATAAATTATCCAAACATCTATATCCTTTGGAAATTAAAAAGGAGAAAGGATGACCAAATGAAAAAATTGAGTACACAGTTTTTCTACACACAATCTCTAGTTACACATGTGTATTGTCTTGCTCAGGTTCAATAAATGTAAAATTGTCACACGGTGTAATGCAGCTAGTTTTTATTTTACTTTTTGGTTAGATTTTCACGATCCCGCATTTTTTCTACAAAATCACGCCAAATCCCGCTTTTTGAACTCATTAGTTCCTGCTTTTTGCCAATAAGAGATGATCACCTGATACATACACAAGTCTACCACTTGCCTTAATTTTTTATTTATTTATAAAATTATTTTTGCAATATTTTTATTTGTTTGGTTTGGCTGCATTACATTTTTTTAACAATTTCCTGTAAGGTTACTGCACTTCTGCGAAAATCGACAGCCTCTGTGGAATGCAATCTATGGTGGAGGGTATATAAAGATCGGCCCGCATATATTTTTGTATATATTCATCATATATAGACATTATGATGTGTCACGAACATAAATTGCAGCGGTCACCCCCCCCCCCCTCAATAATATGTCCAATGATTTATTCTAGGACAAGAATATAAATTTTTATTTAAAGTGCTTCTATTAATTCAGAAAAAAAATTGGACAAAAATCCAACATAAAAAAATTACACGGAAAAAGCATGATTATTAGGGGTATTTTCAGGAGCGTTTAGCTCGCAGACGGCTTGATCTAGGAACGAAATATTTTGCAAATCATTATTAAACAATCCAAACTTTATTTTCGTGGGGTGACTGGAAATTGTTTTTACATTTGTATGGACTGCGACCCAGCCTAATAGACCTAAATCGATCCAACATTTTGAGTCAACTTATACGGTAGAATTTCTATCATTATAACTTGTCTCTCTAAATAAAAATCTTATAATTCCCGCTGACCAATTTCAAGTCAGAATACTATTTCGCATGTCCTACTTAACAAAATAATGTATTTCGATGATAAATTAATGATTTAAGAAGATGAATCATTTATATCTAAAGTTTTCGAACGCCAGAATTGTTTATTTTTCTATAAAACCTACGACAGCAGGTTTTGTTGTGTCCGACAATATTTTCTAACCGACATTTACCCTTTTAAATTTAATGCTTTAAACAATATCTGTGTAACAAATATCTGTACCACATTTATTTCTGGTTATTTTTTTCTTGCCTCTTTGCATTTGGCATATGGATTTAAATTCAGTTGCATGTGATAGGAATCCTCTCCACAAGTGTCACATTGCCAAGGCGACAATAATATGGATATTTGACATTTAGAAATTCAGGGAATGAAGAGCTATTAATGGCATACATCAACTCAGGGATGTACAAGGCCAGACAACAATTTGTACGTGCACAGAAAGAAAATAAAATTTGAATTCAATTAAAAAATTACGAATTCACATGAAATATATTACAAATGGTATGGTAAGGAAATTCAAAGAATCAATGAACAGAATTGAAAGCTACATATAAGGACACCTTTTTAACGACAGATTTTTGAACAACAGATTTTCAATGGGCTTTAATGAATAAAAATTATGATTATAAACCTTAAAAATAGATATAAATTATGGAAATATATGCCATTTGCACCTACAACATCAACAGAAGGTCTATTAAACATTTCTATACAGATCGAGACTCTCATGCTAGTGGGTTGGATGGGATGTACCATCCATATGATGCGAACAGAACGTGTAAGGCAGTGAGGAAGTATTTTTATTTAACCTTAGGTATCTTTGACCATATTGGATTGGATTGATTGATGATTCAAAACATTAAATAACATTGTTAATATTTTAAAAGTGATAAAAGTCGAATAAAATACTTTGCACCCATAACTCTTATTTCATTTCTTAGTGAATAAATGCATCTTCACCATGCCACTGTTTTATGTGCGATTTGAGCTGAAAACATTATCGGACATACAAATATATCTGGCAGGGCTAAGAAAAATCGTCCAAAAATTACAAAAAACCGCACACAAAAATGGACGATATTTCATATAAAAATCAGCGAAAAATTGGATAAATTATTGAACATTATTTCATATTTTTCATTCGGGCGATTTCCATTATGAAAAATCACTAAAATACCAAATTTAAATTCAAATATAAAAAATTACCATTTTAGACAAATATATATGTCCGACCAGAAAATCTTTGCTCGTAGTCAGATTTTGACATACCCCAGATCAGATATATTTTTAGTCGATTTTTCACATAAAAAATATTCACATTTTTGGTTGATTTTTCATATGAATAATGACATAATTTAATTTTTCATGTTGGGTAATTTTTAATGTTTTGGTCCATTTTTTGGCTTGGGTGATTTTTCATATCGCCCAACCGGCAACCTAATAAAATATAGTTTTCGCTGTCATGGCATTATAATACAGTTTTTGTGTCCAATTATATGATGTGGATGTGAACTAGATGTGATTGAATCATTTCTTGATAGGTTTGTTTCAAAGATGTCGTAGCTCAGATCATGCGGATTATAACAACCGTTGGACGTTTTTCTTAATGTTCACATTTATATTTATTAGGCTGGGTCACGAAAAAATTGCAAAATATGTCGTCGCTTAGTAAAGACGTCTCTGAGTTAAATGCTTCTGAAATTCTTTATGTATACATGTCTTAAAATAACTCATTGGTTGTATTTGTGGACGTTGAAAATATTTTTTGAGCTTTTTCATAGTGACAACTAAAACTTCATATCAAACAAATATAAAAAGACATATTCAAAAAACATGCTTAAATACGCTAAATTATTAGGGATAATTATTAGAGATTATAGTATTTTTATTCCTTGTGAGGGAAAAATTGTTCCCTTTGAACCGATTTCGCCCCGTTTCAATCCCAACAGATCTACGACTATAAGACGCATTTATGGAAAATTTTAACGTTCTATCTCCTTTCGTTTAGATACTAGCGTGCTTTCAACAGACGGACGGACGGACATGGCTAGATCGTCTTAGAATTTTATGACGATCAAGAATATATATAATTTATAGGGTCTCAGGTCGATATTTCAAGGTGTTACAAAGGGAATGACAAAGTTAGTATACCCCCATCCTGGAGGTGGAGGGTATAAAAATGTACGGGAAAAAACATAATGGAATGGGATGTAATGTAATGAAATATTTTACAAATCTTTATTAAACATACCAATCTTATTCTTTCTATAGAAGACAACTCAAAAAATTAATTAAGAAAATTTTAGAAGTTGTTAACCGACTGATATATACACTCACACTCGGAATGTGCATTCGTAGGGCATATACGCTCCCAGTTTTCATATATCGATCTCTCCATATCGTCATCATTTCTGCTTTCTTTGAAACATGGTGACAGAGCTAAAAAATTATTAAATTCAAGAATGCAGTTTCTAATATTAAGTCGATCTGTGTCTGCCGTTTTCGTAAATTACGTTTCAGCTATTTTAGATGAAAAGGCAAATACTAAGCCCAATAGCAACATTCACGTCAAACTTGGATTTTTTTGAAAATTGGTATTTTTGGAAAATGCTTAAAATATTGTGTTTTAGAAGTGGAAAAACTTTTTACGACATTTTTCAGTGAAAAATCGTTAGAATGATTTCTTATTATTATATTACCACAATGCCTATATTATTTTATATAAAAACAATAAATAATATATAATATATATATTTTTTTTCTGGAAAATTTTCTATCAACTACTTTCTCTGTGATTTTTTATTATTTTTATGAAGAACCATTCTGATGATTTTTTTTGATTGATTTTGCAAAAAACGAACCCATCATTTCACAACTTCCAAACTCTCGCAGTCGCTTAAAAATACATCTAAGAACACTACTTTGAAATTTCAAAAAATTGATTAATGTAATCATTTCGAAAATCAAAAGAAAAAATAAATTTATAAAAACTCTAAAATATCTAACGATCGATTAAATACCACTTCAATTTCTGATAATAATTGCCTTCAAAACAAGGTATTGTACATTGCAAGAATTACAGGCGATCGAATGTACACGCCTTTTTGAAAAAATCTTAATTTCATTACTATTAAATTGTTCATAAATCGTGAAAAACATTTTTTTTTTAACTTTTCCTTAAAATACGTATACAATATTTTTATGATATCGAGATAATGGAATGACTCATGTAGAATGTATTTTGCAAAATCTGATTTTGTACAAAGGCCACTTTAATGTACATATTCGTTCAAAAAATATATGCACATAAAAATGAAAAACAAAAGATATAATAAATATTAACATTATATTAAAATCTGTAAAGGTTTACACCCAAATTCGCTGGCGAAAAACACTTGCAATTATCTTTAACATAAGAGTACATTCTTTGAATTCTGTCTACACCATTTTCAATGTTCTTACCTCGTCTCTTTTCCATGACTGTCCCAATTTCAATTGGACATATCTAAAAAAATTTAGTTTAAAATACATATCAAGTATTTCTTCGGTTGGTATGGACTGATGATTGATATGGACTTCACGATATATAACACAAATCTAAATAGTTACCAAATAACATAGAATTTATGACGGCTTTAATTTTCAATTCATGATAGATTATGCCAATTTGTGGAGGAGGTGCTGGAAGGGGTGTGGCGAAAGCATAATAAATTCAACTAATTACGATTATTCGTATGGAAGTTGCATTGACTTTATTATTAATAGGGAACTTTTTTATTGAACCAACCCAACCCCAGTGAATTGCGTTGGCGGAAGCAAGACTAAGTTTGGGTAAAATATAAAAATGTGTGCAAAGTTTGAATAAATTTAATAAGTCCTTTCGGTGTTATGCTGTACACTGTCTAAAAAGACAGACGGACGTGGTTAACACAGTTTCATGCATTCCTCTTATATAGGGTGGGCCATTTAATGCTTTAATTTAGAATCGGCTATAAAAAAGTACTGATTATTTCTTAAAATTTCTGGTTTTATTGGAAAGGTTTAACTTTGTATTTAATAATGGAACACAATATCATTCAATATCATACCAAAAAAGACTTGTGTCTCCCAGTTTTACCTAAAGTTATGCACTTTTTTGCTGGCCCCCAAAGATTTGGTGTCTCGGTGTCATTTTTGCAAAAAGTGATCATTTTCTCAAGTTCATATCTTGCAAACCGGTTCTAATTTTGATTTACTCTCTGAGGCAATGTTGTTGTTCTTGTCATAAAGAACTCTTATCAAAGAAACTCCATCTTCAAGGTCAAGATCGCAGAAAAAAAACTAAAAAAATCGATTTTTAGCCGTTTTCCCATAGGTAGCAAACCATTCAAAATACAAGAAAACGGTCAATACAAAAATGTGCCTAAGATTTCAATAAACAACTTTCTAGCACATATGAGCTTCCTAGGAATAATTCTTAATACCGTTTAGGTAGGAAAATTATATTTTGCAGGACTGTTTTTGTTAATGGTCAGTCCGACTACAGTGCGTATGATTGATATTATACTTAATCCATCATACGCACTGTAGTCGGACTGGCCATTAACTGACCACACAGCATATAAGATTTGTTCGACGAAATTTGCGATTTTGACCTTGAAGATGAAGTTTTTTTGATTTTATATGTTCACAATTTTTGTTCTTTATGATGAAAGATATAACTTTGCCTCAGAGAGTAAATCAAAATTTGAAACGGTTTGCAAGATATAAGCCTGAGAAAATGATCACTTTTTCGCAAAAATGACACCCAAGCTCCAAATCTTTGGGCCCCATATCATTTTATCACGTAGTGGTTTCCGTATATGGTTATATTTCCATGACTTAAAAAAGTACACACAGTGTATTTTATCCCCAGTGGGAAGGCCAAAATCTCCCAACTAATTTTATTTAAACATATTTAATCAGAAATCAGTGATGAGATCGTCGTAGCTCCTCCCTAGTAATATTCTCCAATTTACTGACAAATATTTGTTCTTTTATACCGAGAATCAATAGCGGGAAATTGTTTATGTTTCCTAGAACAATATACTGACAAACAACAGAATACTTCCCAGGAGATTTTAAAATAACACAAAAGGCAAGTGTTAGGCCAAAGAACAGCCAAAATATTGCAGTTGCTAACAAAGAGATGGAAGCTATTCATGAAACCTTATCTCGAGTGTTCAGTTGCGAGAAGTGCAACAGCACCTCTTGTTCTTATTAGTCCTTTTTTCGGGGACCTACAACGGCTGGGATTAAATCTCGATTTGAAGTTAATACGAGCACATGCACCTTTTCATATTGTTACTTATGAAAAGTAGTATGGAAGACGACACCGTGTTGCTGAAAGTAAATTGCACTCGCATTGACTTGCCAACCCAGGCAACCAGCAACCGGCAGCCATCCAGCCATTAAACACCCTATATAAGCGAAGGATCGAGCGAACACGTTGCTGCTGGCATGGAAATGAAATATTCTGAGATGAAATTGCAGCCAGTGCCTTCAACAACGGCATGATGCAACAGCAGATAATGGTGAGGCAAGCATAGACAGACAGACAAACAGACAACATGTGATGTGTCTAATTCAACAAGCGTAATATTAATATCTCAACGCGTCACACTCCAGATGCAAAATCGCACATCCATCCAGGCATCCAGCCAACCAGCCATCCATCCGCCATTACACGTCATGCCTGCTAGAAGCTGCATTCAAGCACTGGCAAATGTAGATATGCTTGCCTCCCTACCCGCTCCCTGCTCCACACTGATCACGGTGGAGTGCAGCAGATAGGCATCAGAAAGTACGGGAGGAACGTCCTGGAAGTGACGCGTTGTTGCTTGCACGGAAGACACGCATGAATGTAATGCCAAAACATTGAAATTGAGTAGTTGACGACGATGACGACGACGACGGTTGATAGATGCAGCAACAATATGACGGCAACGACTGAGTGACTGACTGCTTGGGTTATGCCAGCACCAGCGACAGCACCAACTTCAGCTTGAATGGTCAAATTAACAAGTGCATGAACGTACATCACCTTGCAGTATATGTGGCAAGGAGATGTGCAAGCAATGGTGGAAGCAGCCAAATATGATGCCCGCCGCACAGTGTATTATCAGCGGCAAAAACTCCCGAATTTCATGCGACCAGATCGCAACTTTAATGATTGAATTTTGCAAAGAACATTCCAATTAAGCATATCCGGAAAGATTTTGCCAATATCGCGGTTAATTTTAGCGGTGGAAGCATTTAAAGTTCATAAATGCAGAAATAGTTGCAAATTTCACCATAAGAGAGGATATTTTAATGCGATGTATCTCGGAAACCATGTATCGTATTGAAATTTCGTTTAGTTCGTAGAAAATAGGAGCTATTGAGGTGTTCCTTTCATGCTTTCCTTTTCAGACAGACGTTTACCTGAAGGTCGTATTTATTCAGTATTAGTAATTAATTTTCTACAATATAAAACTATATTCGCGAGAACGACCTCCTCATTTACAAATATTGTTAAACTATTGCCTTGTTTATTCATTTATAAAATAATATTCTGTTATAGCTGCCAATATCGATTTTATTATTTAAATGGTAAAACCTTCTAATCCAAAAACAAGTAAAAACGGAGTTAAGTTCGGCCGGGCCGAATTTTATATACCCTCCACCATGGATTGCATTCCATAGAGGATGTCGATTTTCGTCGAAGTGCAGTAATATTACAGTAAAATATAATTTTTTAATATAGCCAGAACAAGACATAAAGACATAGTTTTATAAATAAATATAATACTTTTATTATTTCAAACCATTTCCATTATATTTTAATTCCAAAAGTAAAAATTTTGAAAGTCCATTATCTCACGTACATAGTGCAAAATAACACAGTGCAACAGTGGTTCTGCAATTCAAGCACCACTATGACGATTGCCTAAAGGATTTTTTTCCTGAGGTACCCGTTTTCGCGGGACGCCCTGGCGCGCTCCCCCACCCACTTTTGTTATCTTATGGTCTTTTGTTTGTCATAACTCGAGAACGGCTGTCCCGATTTAGGTGAAATAAATGTTGAAAAATTAAGAATTATAATTCCTTTAATCTATTCCCATGCTCTTTCTCGATATTTTAAACAGTTTCGCAGATATAAATAAATTTATGAAAAAAAAAATCCCTAAAAATTTTAAATTTTTGTTTTTAAAAATCATAAAAAATTCAAAACGGAAAAATATGTCAAGGCTTATTACCATATAGAAAAGGAATGCCCGCAAACTCTTGTTTTATTTCGAAATGTATTTACACATAAATATGGAAAAGTAGTGACTAACATTAAAATAAAATGTTCTAGCTATTTAACCTATATTAATTATGTTTCAATGAGTTGAGCAATTATTTTTTTTTTTTTTTTTTTTACTTACTGGTTATTGAGGGTAATATCACTCATACGCAATGTAGTCAGACTGAACATTAACAGAAACAGTCCCGCAATTTTTTTTCATAAATTTATTTATATCTGCGAAACTGTTTAAAATATCAAGAAAGAGCATAGGAATAGATTAAAGGAATTATAATTCTTAATTTTTCAACATTTATTTCACCTAAATCGGGACAGCCGTTCTCGAGTTATGACAAACAAAAGACCATAAGATAACAAAAGTGGGTGGGGGGAGCTCGCCAGGGCGTCCCGCGAAAACGGGTACCTCAGGAAAAAAATCCTTTAGGCAATCGTCATCATTTTGGATACACTAACGAACCGTCATAGTGGCGCTTGAATTGCAGAGATTAAACTGCAATTTGTCGCACTGTGTAATCTAACTTCATGGTTCATTTAATTTTCAATTTGAGTGTCTATGCAGTCAGAGGAATGTATACACCGAATTCTATGATTCTAGCTGCTGCCATTTGGTTGGTACCATTTTTATCCCCTTTTTGCTAGTTTACCCTCTTAAGAGTACGACTTTGTAAAATTTCTTTATTTTACGTGTCCACGCAATAAGAGGGATGCACACACCGAATTTCATGATTCTAGAAGTCGTACTTGGTACTATTTTTATCCCTCTGTACCTATTGTATCTCTTGAAAGTACGATTTTGGAAGAAACCTTTGTCTACGCAGTCAGGGGAATGTATATTCCGAATTTCATAACTCTAGCTGTGGTCATTTGTTTGGTACTATTTTTATCCTTTTTTCCATTTTTACCCCAAAAAGTACGAATTTATAAAAATCCGTTTATTTTGTGTGTCTACGCAATCAGAGGAATATATACCCCGAATTTTATTATTCTAGATGCAACCGTTTGGCTTGTACCATTTTTATCCCTCTATTCCCATTTTATCCTTTAAAACGAATTTGGAAAAATACTTTTATATTATGTATCTACTCAATTAGAGGAATGTACACATTAAATTTCATGTTTCTAGCTGTTGCCGTTTGAAAGGTACCATTTTTATCCCTTTCGCCCCATTTCACACCCGACGAATAAAAATCAATTTGTGGTGCACGTTTTTGTTATAGGGAATATTAAGGGTATTTGTAGTCCTTGTGAGGGAAATTTGTTTTCCCTTTGGGCCGATTTCGCCCAGTTTCTATCCCAACCGATCCATGACCATAGGACGCATATATGTAAAACGGAATGACAAAATTAGTATACCTCCATCCTGGTGGTGGAGGGTGTAATGAAGCAATACTTTCTTCGTTGTTCTCTGTTAATCTATTTAGGAAAATTTGTTTAAAGCATACCTTAGGGATGTAAGGTTCTATGACATGGGAGCGTATGAAAATATTGCGTCGATATTAATCTTAAGTTAAGTATGAAGCTATAATAGCCGTGTATCATCGATTAAAAAAAACCAAAATAATTTTTATAAAAAAAATCGAAAATCGTAAAAAACCAAAAATTTTATTTGGATGTTGGGCGTGGCACTGACAATTTTCATTTAATTGAGGACTTAGGTGAAATCACTGGTAATGAGTTGTATACGCATATATATTAAAATAAGAAATTTATGAGGTTTTTTTATTTTAACTTACATGGGAGATGGGCGAGGTTGTTGGCGGATTTAAACAAAAAATTATTTTTGATCTAATTTGACGACATAAGGGATGTGGACGAAATTTCAAGGTCCTAGCTATATTCCTTCTAATTTTTGCCGCAGCTTGTATAACAATATTCCACTGTGCGCCGCGTCTACAACTACTGGGGAAATTATCTCAAGTCAATCCCCTCCCCACACCTCTTCGTCAATCCATCTGCAAATGAATGTGTTGCAGTGCAAAAGTTCGGATTAAAAACTATTTAAAACATACAGGGAAGGGAGTGTGAGTGAGTGAGTGGGTGGGTGAGGGTTGAGAACCCAACAAAACAAAATAACGACCGGTGATGCGATATCATCTGCTGTCTAGTGGGAGCTGGAAAAAACGAGCTGAACACTGAAAAGAAAAGAAAACTGAACTGAACTGAACAAATTGCGAAATGCTGTAACAACTGAAACGAAAAGTGAATACAACAAAGTTGCAGAAAAAAGGACGACGAAGCGACGACGGCGAGGACGACTACAACGACAATTGCCAGTCTGTTCAGCTGCAACAGCAGTTGTACAACGGAAATCTTTTAAAAATTTAAATTTTCATTTCCTTACTGAATCGGGTAGTAGTAATAGTTGTTGTTTTTGTTGTTGTTCATGGTGGTGCTGCTCAAACGTATGCATGCCCTAAACAACATGCATACATAGATGCAACTCAGTTGCAGATGTGTGGACATTAGACAGGAGCAGCTTATGTCCACATTCAAATGACATCTTATCGACAAGGCGAATTACCTCCACCATGGACGATTACTTTATCTGGCAGTGTTGACTACTAAAATGCTGATTATTTGTACTGTGAGCTTTGGCAGCCTGGGTTTTCAGAACAAGCTGTTGTTTCCAATGGCAAGCTGGAAAGTGTTGATCTTACTCAAAAGTTTGTATTTACTTCATATTTGTTAAGTTCAATCCATTAATATCCATAAAGTGATCCATACTTTAGGGGATACAAATGGTATCAGTGGAACTGGTAAAGTGAAATTCGGTGCACGTAAATTAAATTAACTTTAAGGGGGAACTGTGGGGAAAAAGGAAAAACTTGGTACAGAATATAAAATTGTGTACATTCCTCTGACACACGAAATAAATGAAATTTTCGAAATTTGTACTACTAAGGGGAAACGTGGAGAATGGGGATAAACATGGTAACAAACAAACCGCTGCAGTTAGAATAATGAAAATTGCTATGTACTTCGCTTTGGCTACGTAAACTCGAAAGATAAAGCGATCATTCGGACGGACGGACATGGTTAGATCGTCTTAGAATTTTATGACGATCAAGAATATATATACTTTATAAGGTCTCAGGACAAGGTGTTGCAAACGGAATAACAATATTAGTATACCCCCATCCTGGAGGGGGGAAGGTATAAAAATTGCAAAAAAGGACAAAATTGGTATTGACCAAATTTTGGCTGCTAGAATCATAAAATTGGTGTGTACAGGAATTTTTGGAAATTTTCAATTTTACGGGAAACGGGGAGAATGGGGACAAAAATGGTACCAATCAAAATGCTGTGAGTAGAAGTACGAAATTCGATTTGTATATATCTCTGACTTTTTTTTGTCAAAATTCGTACTTTTTGGGACAAACTGGGGTAAAAGGGGTAGAACTTAAGCCAGGCAACAGGCTTTAGCTTGAAAATTAGGTGTACTCATTCCACTGCGAAAAGTAATAGATTTCCAAGTAGGATAAAAATTAAACCGACCAATAGTTTGTATCTGGAACGAAATTCGATAAGCATGCTCTGGAATTGAATATAGGTCCAACGGAAAAATTATCTTCCCTAACAAAGGTTTTTAAGATTACTAGTTAGTAAAGGACTTCGATAGGATGACAGCTATAAGAAGAAAATAAATATTTTGTTTTCTATTTTTAATGAAGTTTTACCGTTCCAGCTATTTAAATAATTTATGTTATAAAAATCGATATTTTAAAACATTTTCTCAATTTATTATCAACTGTTCCTAATTCATTATTACTCACAACAATCCACTATTACTCGTATAAAAAAGTACTGATTTTTTTTAAATTTCTTGTTTTAGTGGAAAGGAATATCACTCATAGTCATATGTCAACTTTTCAGTTCAGCCCAAAATCTACACCAAACAGTGACTCGTTGTGGATGCATTGGCTTCGCAATAGTCATGTGCGGGTTCTCTGATCCTCATATGCGGCAATTTTGTTTATTGACAAAGCCACCGATATGAAAATGAGCTTCATGAATGCTGAACTGAAGGCCGATTTCTTCTCGAAAAATTTCCACATCCCATTTTGCAAATATCAAACATAAACCTGAAAATAAAAATGATAGTTATTCAACGTTTCGAAATCTATGTAATCGGTAGTTCAAATTTAAATTTTTAAATGGTCCATCCTCTACATCATAAAATGTTACCTACAGGTTGTAAACTAGTGTAATACAAGTTTTGTATTTAAAATTTGCATATTAAAAATGGAATTTTAGTAAACAAATTAAAAAATTCTTAAAATTTGTTTGTGTTCACGAATTGGAATACCTAAATGCAAACAATAGAATATTGTTTTTATTTATTTATATGTCGAATACAAAAACTGTATTTGCCTGTGCTAAAGGCAAATACATGAATTATATGTCGGTTGTATGCATGTTCATTTCTCATTCCTCTGATTATTTAATTTCTTGCTCTCACTCAACGACCCAGTCTAATGTCCATACACTCCATGTTAGACATGCAAACTGCATAGTTAACTTCAAGCATTTGCTATGGTTTTTAACAAAAACTCTATTGACGGCAGATGGCAAATAGAAGTAAATGGCAAGACATGGACTTACAGTAACAGTGTTACAGGTCTTAACAGAAAACCGCACTTCATTCGAATCGCACTCCAGCCATTGTCAACAGATATGGTTTTTATTTCAGAGCCATTTGTGTTGGGTGGACGTTTAAACATTAGATTGCCAAAAGCTGTTCCGAGATAATGGCACGAGGAGACGTTTGATGCAGTCGCCAGTAAATAAAACATACAGGTTGAATTATTCTCCAAGAAAATACTCTTTAACTGTTTCAACGTTTCGCCACAAAACAAGAGACGTAAATTGCGCAACATGTACCATGCCAACTGGATTTAACTCACGACATGTTCCACGGACAACAGAATGTTTTCCATTTTCATCAAATTGTCATTTGTAGTTTTCTTTTTTTGTTTGACAGTCGCAAATAACGAACAGTTTGTGTTGTGTTTTTTTAATAATGTATTCAAACTAATATCGAGCAGTGATTAAGTACAATTTCTTTAATGGAAATCAACAATTCGAAAAGCAAATTGATGAACATGTTAGCTTTAGTCTTTAGTCATAAACAAATAACATTTAATTTTGTATTTTTTTTAATTTACTGTTGTACTAATATACTTCAAATATATATTTTTTATTAATTACATCGTACAACAGGTGCACGAAAAATCACACAATGAAAAATCGACCCAAAAAAAATATACAAAAAAGCGATATTTCATATGAAAAAATCGTACAAAAAAGTTGGACATTATTCATAGAAATGTGGGCCAAATTCATTACGCAAAATAACCCGTATTTCAAATATGAAATAACATATTTTATTATGAAGAATGGCCCTATAATTTTTCCTATAAAAAACCCCAAATAATTGGGTGACTTTTCTTATCATATTTGGGTGCTTATGAATTTATTTTTGAGTGTAATTTAATTTATTCTTTTTGAGTATTTTTTTTATTTTTTGGTCCACTTTTAGTTTTGGGCGAATTGTAATTTTTTCTTTTTGGATGATATTGCACATTGCCTCGTACGACAATTTTAAAATGTCGTTGCACTTGATCCGGAGATATACGTCTGAAACTTTAAGCAAAATGGTGTTTGTTGGCGATTTTAGTTTCTCATTTCCTCATCCCCTTCACAGACCCCAAAAATTCCAAAGAATACAATTTTTAAAAAATTATTTTAAATACTTATTTGCATCCCATGACACCGGCATAAATATAAAATTAAAGAGGAGAATATCCTTTAAAAATTATTTAATGCTAAACAAATACGGATAGAAGCATGTAATTTGATTTCCCACTTATAACGGTATCACAGAGTGGGAATAAGTCTTAAAATTATTTTTGAAAAATTGTATCCTTTGGAACTTTGTAGTCCAGCGAAGGGCCAAAAGGATGAGGAAATATAAACTAAAAACGCCAATTAACTCCATTTTGCGTATAGTTACGGACATATTTCAGCCGGTTCAAGTGTATTGGGGAATTTCGGGCGGTGTTATTAGCACTTCATACTATCAATAACATTAAATAGTATTAATTAATTTAATACTAATTTAATTTAATATTTATATATAATACAATATATTAGTTCATATTAAACAAATAGTTTGTTATATTTCCTATTGTCAATTCTATCAAAAAATGGTCTGCACTTACAGCAGAGGATATTTGAAGTGATTAGAGTGTAGTACTAGCAAGCAGAAGGCCTGCGGTTCTACCCCCGATATTGGAGGTTGGAAAGTAGCGAAAAATGGATTCTTTGCTACAACTAAAAATTAAACTTTAAGTCTTTCAAAATAAAGGGGACCCCTCCTATGACAGCTCCATGTTAAACTTATACTATCGGACTTATACTGCCGAAATTATAGTGCAAATATTATAGACACCTTCGACAAAAACTGGAATTCTAGTAAGTAATTAAAAAATATATCCATATTTGTGTGTGTTGAATTTATGAGTCAGTGCGCCTCAATACACACAAATAACTTTTTATATTTTTTATTTTGTCAATTTCCAATCCCAACTAGAGATGGGCGCGACTCACGTGAATTGCGTGAATCACGTGAATTGCGTGAATCACGTGATTCACGCGTGAATCACGCGTGATCGTGAGCAAAATTTATTTTACTCACGTGAGCGTGCGTGAACGTGAGGAACGAAAAAATGCTCGTGCGTGAATGTGCGTGAGTCTAATTTCTGCGTGAATCACGTGATTTTTTCGTGATTCACACATATTTATTATTTTTTTATTTTCATTTTATTTCGTTAAAAATGTGAAATTTTCCATTCATAGTAAAAGCAGAGCTGTTAAATTTCGATTACGATTAGTAATCAATTACATTACTTTTTAAAAAGAATCGTAATGATTATATAATCCACTATTCAACAACTTCTGATTACTAATTGATTACGATTACAAATAGTCAAAAAATAATCAGGATTACTGGCAAAGAACGAGAACAGAAAAAATCAAAACTGACATATATTGAAAAGTCAAAAGTTTTGACAAACAGATTACTATGACTCTCATACCGATTTCGCGAGAATCAAAAGTAATCACAAAAAATCAAAAGTAATCTAAAATAGTCAAAAGTAATCAAAAGTAATCTTTTAAAGTAGTCGAACTCATTTTTGATTACTTTTGATTATTTTTCAGTAATCGCAAGTAATCCTGATTATTTTTTGATTACTTGTAATCGTAATCAATTATAATTAGTAATTACTAATCGTATAAAACTGAATGTAATCGTATTGTAATCATTACTTCTACTTTAAAAAAGTAATCTAATTACTAATGATTACGATTACTAATCATTACTTAACAGCTCTAAATAAAAGTCATATACATATTTATTTATAAAACAAATTGCTTCAATGTATGTATAATTTCTATTTTTGGCTATTATTTAAGCAAGTATTCCCTGCATCAACACTAGGCACTGAATTTATATGAGAAACTCCCATTAATGTTAGTTAAATTAAAAAAACACATAACTGATATCGGGGTATATGCTTTTTTCTACTTGGATTTTATGTCACTATATATCACACTGTCATTTTATATACTACATTAAAAATATGAATTTAAGATAACCATCGCAAACATAGAGTGATTTAAATAATATAATTTTCGGATTTGCGATGCGTTAGTCATTTCGATTTGGAATGTATATATTATTTTCTTTGTGGTAAATGTTTGCGTGATTATCGTGAATCACGTGAGTCACGCGTGATCGTGAGCAAAATTTATTTTACTCACGTGAGCGTGCGTGAACGTGAGTAACGAAAAAATCTTCGTGCGTGAACGTGCGTGATTCAATTTTTTTCCTTCGTGAGCGTGCGTGAACGTGAGCCAATAATCACTCACGTGCACATCTCTAATCCCAACTATTAGACAAATATGTGGGAAATTTGAAGCTAGCTTGGTTCGCATACTACAGGCCATACATTTGGGCAAGGCTAGATTGTCTTACAATTTTACAACGACCCAGAATATACGAGTATGTACTTTATGTCTATAACGAATAGCTGCATTCAATGAATATCGGAATGAATGAATTCTTTGTTAAAAAAATGAAAATTTTGGTTCTTTTGTTTTTGAACTATATTGACAAAAATGGAGTCCGGTATTCAAAATGTAGGCATCATTCAAGAGATACTGAAACATTTTGTTTATTTTTCATATAATTGTTTTACAAACGTTTTTAATTGTCTGTTCAAAAAACAACAAAAACGACTGCAAAGATCAACTAATAGGGCCACCTCCCACACAAAGTAAAATAAAACTGACATGCATACATTCATACGGGTAGTCAAATTCATTTGAAATTTGATTTTTGGAAATGTTTTTATAATCACTTTAAACACAAAAAATGAAAAACGGCGTTATTCCTTAAATGCATATACCGTGTGATATTCTAGCCGAATTGAAATACCGAATATGTTAAATTGACGTAGACAATATTTCCTTTCATTCAAATATTGTTTCGCCCGGCTCGCAACGTGACTTAGCTCATAACATGCCTTCGAAGCGGCCGATTGCAATTTTTGCATGCATTTTCAAAAGTGGTGTTTTATATTGAAATCAAAATTGATAATACTAATTATTCGTGCACAAATAAGTTCTTGTGAGTACCCTTTGTTTTAACTAATTATAATGAATCTTGAGCTAGCAGTTTATTCCAAATATATATATAGAAAATTTATGTATAAACATCACAAATCGACCATTTTAAGCCTTTTTCTGAAAAATATGAATTTCCCATGAAAATGAATGCTGAATTAGTGTTTAGAGAAGAAATTTGCATTAGTCCACATACTGGCAGCTGACCTCATGCATTTAAGGGTTAAGTTCGGCCGTGCCGAACTTTATATACCATGGATTGCATTCCACAGAGGCTGTCGAATTTCATATAAGTGCATTAAAATTACAGGAAAATGCCGTTTTTTTAATATAGCAACACCAAACCAAATAAAAATATTAAAAATATAATTTTATAAATAAATAAAAAAGTTATTATTTCAACCCACGCTTATAGGGTAAGGCCACCATTGAAACATTTAATATAAGACAGCAAACTTCAAAAAAGCTCATATAAAATAAATATTATTATTATTTCCATCCCATTTTAATTCGAAAAATACAAATTTTGAAAATCTATTATCTCACGTACACAGAGCAAGATAACCTAATTCCATGATTATTGCCGTAAAAGTAAGAGTACGAATGTTTATGCAGTCAGATGAATGTATACACTGAATTCCATGCTTCTAGCTGCGGCCATTTGGCTGGTACCATTTTATCCCATTTTACCCCCTTAAAAAATCTTTATTTTACGTGTCTACGCAATTGGGGGATGTACACACCGAATTTCATCATTCTAGCTGTAGCCGTTTACTTGGTACCATTTTATCCCTCTCTTCCCATTGTATCCTTTGAAAGTATGAATTTGGAAAAACCTTTTCATTTTCAGTCAGAGTCTAGCTGCTGCCGTTTGGGAGGTGCCATTTTTATCCCTCTATTTCCATTTTAGCCCTTAAAAGTACGAATTTGGAAAAAATATTATGTATCTACTCAATTAGAGGAATTTGAACACCGAATTTCGTATTTCTAGCTGTTGTCGTTTGATAGGTACCATTTTTATTCCAAATTTCCCCATTTCACCCCTTACGAATAAGAATCAGGAATGTGCATACCTAATATCATGTAAGTACTAGCAGACATATTGAAAAAAACATGTTTAAATACTCTAAAATATTAGGGGTTGTTATGGGTATTTTCAGTTCTTGTGGGGGAAATTTTTTTCCCTTTGGACCGATTTCACCCAGTTGCAATTGCAACCGATCTACGACTATAAAATGAATTGTGGAAAATTTGGACGTCCTAGCTCCTTTCGTTTTGATGTTAGCGTGCTTTCAACAGACGGACGGACATGGCTAGATCGTCTTAGAATTTCATGGTGATCTAAAATATATATACTTTATAGGGTCTCAGGTCGATATTTCAAAGTGTTACAACGATATGACAAAGTTAGTATACTCTCATCCTGGAGGTGAAGGTAGAGAAATATTTTCGCTTTATCCACGCCCCTTCTTGTACCATTGTAATATTAAATCCTTCATGACATCTATACTGGTGCATGGAGTCCACTATGACTTGATATTGGATCATGTATTTACATTTGTTTTGTTAATGTGGAAGCTGGGACCATGTGACACGAACTTCCTAGTACCTTCCACACAAATTATCCCTCCCTAAGTAAAATGTAATTCTTTATAACTTCCGTATATATGTTCTCCGAGAGTGAGATTATATATGAGTTGGTTTAGCAGAATGAAGTTTATTTCCTTGCTCATTGAAAAACTTTAAAAATCTAACGGGGCGAATATATATACAACTTCAATTTCTTAAAGTTAATTGAAATTATCTTCAAAATAAGGTACATTACATTAAAATCGATTATGTATACCATGATACCAAAATTTCATTCCCGGGATTTCCGGGAATGAAATTTTTCATTCCCGTTTTCCCGGGAAATGAAAAAAGTCCGGGAAACCCCAAACCCTATCTGCAACTAATCCACACTTTCCGAGAACTGCACTTTTACTAAGGAACATACTTTTCTAAAAACTTTCCATAAAACTGCACTTTGAATAAGTTATCGTCAAACAATCATTCGATTGGTTAACTAACTAACCTCTCATCAAAGGTTGGTCTTCCTCCGATTGTTTCTGTTTCAGGAGATTTCCGTCTTAAAATGCAAATGACATGCGAACAGGAAAGTTGTTAATTATATTGTGAATTTAACCCGCCAAGAATGATTGTCTGAAATGAATGTTCAACAAAAGACTCAATTCTAATTATGTCATTTAATGTATTTATAATGGGAATCACCCAGTCGGTCGGTCGGAGGCAAACTTATGCAGCTAAATTGAAGGAGGAAAAAATGCAAACGGCTCCAGCCAACCAAGCAACCAGCTGATGTTAAACTATGGGCTTTCCGCGGAATATTCATGCCTAGAGTGCTTGTCTTTGTCAACATTTTGTGGCGAACGGTTGAGTGTGGTTTGTTCGTTATTTCATGTCCTGCGATGCTCCTCCAACTTCAGTCACTTTTTATGTGTGCGTTGCCGTTCCGAGGAGCAAACTTTTCTTTGGCTCTGTTCTGGGCTGCAAATTGAGTGCAACAATAAGTTATCTGCATGAAGGCGAACGCAAAGACATTTGCATGAGACAACAATTGTGTTAAATAGACACAAATTAATTTAATGCAGCAGCGTTGGCTGCTTGGCCAGGCTTGGCTGGCAGGAGGCTAAAATATGCGATTTTAAATGGAGAACCCGTTTCCCCCCTACATTGGCTGAAAGGGGAAAATGGAATAATTGAAATAAACTCGCTCTACTCTGTGCATGAAAGGAGTGAAAGCGAATTTTTTTAAACTTGCTGCTCCCCACCACAGTTTGCTTGAATGGTCGTTTTGCACGTTTCCATATCACCTCGCAGATCCAACTTAAATTTACTCAGCAGCTCATATATTTACAAGTGGCATTCACCACGACCACCAGCATCGCTGCCACCTTAAACGTACTCCAGGACTCTACATTCTACCTGACACTGGAGTACTCCAAGCGTCTGTACTCAGTGTATGATTTGAACTTACACAAAAAATACAATGGGCCATTTTGAATTGTGGAGAATTTAAACCAAACTAAGCCAAGCCAAATAAAGATAAAAAGTCCTCAGACTGTTATGGAGGGTGCGTGTTATGTGAGGTCTGTGGAAAGGTCCTGCGGAGGATGGGTGGGAAGTGCTAAAACTGTGTGAGATGGCCAACAGAAAATTATGTTTAGGATGACTATGTATGTAGTTGTGTGTGCGAATGGGGGGAACTTAAAAATTGAATTGTAACATTTCTTCCCTTTAAAAGTCTGCCTGCCAAAAGTGTGAGAAACGAGACGAGACAGACAGTCAGACTGACGATGGTCATGTGAAAAGGCGTCTGCCGGCAAGAAGACAAACAAACACTCAACTGTCATGACCACAGAAGAACAGCAGCAGCAACAAAAAAATTGCTAAACTCTCATAAAAGTACTCCCCAATCCGCACACTTGAGGGTTGACACTAAACGAGACAGAGCACAGTGGGGGAATGTGGGATAGAAACAACGCTCTTAAATGGTCTTCGTCGCTCCGCAAAAGCACACAACTCAAAAGCATATCTTTGTAAGGAAACGCGATGCGTTACACTGTGGGGATTACTTGGCAACAACTTCCCAGACATGTTTGTTTATTCCACTTAATTACTGATAAATAAGTTAACATGATTAACTTGAAATTCAAAATTGTCTGGAAATGGAAAATTTTAAAATTTTCATTTTCAATTTCCAGTTAACTTATATATTGATACGCCAAGGAAAGCACATCAAAGGTTGCCCGGAGACAAAGTTTTTGTGCAGAAATACACAAGAAACATTTTTGTGGCTTCGCGAAGAAGATTTCTGAAGAAAATTGTTGTGGAAGCATTTTTAGCAGGAATCGAACAACAAAAGCACTGATTTATTTTCAAGCTTATTCTTGTTATAATTGTTTTTTCTTAAAATGTTTTGGTGGATGGAACATAAGATCGCAAGAAGATTTAAGTGCGAGAATAGCTCATGTAGAAGTCAGCTCATTGGATATTTCCTACATTTGTATATCGAGATTTTGTTCGGGCCATTCATTGCGCAGAAAGAAAAATTTAAACATTTTGTGGATAAGTCTATTTATTTGCTTTAAACATGCCATCACTTGTTGTAAATGAACAAAGTCTGTTATGAGAAGGATAATATGTTTATATCAAAAAGTTTGTCGACGTGGATTTAGGGTCATTGCAAACACATTTAGAACTCTTATTTTTCAAAACTGAAGTGAATGCATATCATGGTTATATTTTTTACCCCAAAAAATCGCATTGCAATTGTATTTATTTCAATTTTCTCCATCTATGTCACAAACATTCCCTATTTAGTCAGCAATCATATGTCAACAAATTTCTCTACGTGATTGAAAGTTACGCGGGATTTTCTAAAACCACTTTTCACAATTTTTAACTTCAGAGCCAACAGTTATCCTATTTCACTCTTATAAACGGTTCCAAAAATGTTGTTGGTCAGTGTAATTTAAGAAAAGGCTACCTTTGTAGAAACAGAAGCATGAATAAGGAGTAAAATAATTTTGGAGGAAAAAAATTAAAAACAAATTTCAAAAAGAAAATGTTTTATAAATTTCATTAAATAATATCGCACTTGTTTCTAAGGATTATTATTTAAAATTACCTTTAAAAAAATATTCGAGAATCAAAATATCTCTTCTATATCACAATTTTTTCAACAATGAAGACAATATAGCTTGTAGTCAGGAATATACATAAGAAGAGATAATTTCAGCGATCCCTTTAATCATCAACATACATAATGTTACCCTAATACAAAAAAAGACCTAACTCATATTTTTTGAAAAATAGAGATTTTGTCCCAATTTATTTTCTGAATTTATATTTATTTATTTATTTCATTTTATTTATAAAGCACTTTAAATATAAATTGTGTTCTTGTTTTAGGATAACTTATTAGTCGAATTATTGGACATTTATAGTCATAGTGACAACTGAAAACATTTTCGTATTTGGTGATAGTATTTAGTAAAAAAATAAGTACATAGTTGCTGACAATATTTTTTAAATGATGAATATCGGAAGGAAATTGAAGCTGCAGCGCTGATTTTTTGTAAAAAGAGTTTGAAAGTATTGGTTATGAAAAGCCATCTTTCGTATTAAGCTATTCACACAAAAAATGGAATCAGTGACGTAATTTTTCGTCCGATATTCATAATTTAGGCATCATTCGCAAGGTATTGACACCTTTAACAAAATATTTCCAAGAAATGTGAGGTTTTAGTTGTCACTTTGAAAAACAAAAAAAAACAGTAAGGAAAGGCTAAAGTCGGGCGGGGCCGACTATACGATACACTTCACTTTCTATCCGAATACAATTCAACTCGGTAAAAAGTGAAAACGGGAAGAATTTTTGTATGCTTCCTTATCATAGGCTAATATGACCTGGTCCAATTTGTCAAATCGAAAAGAATATTTGTATCGGGGCTATATCCAAACATGGAATAAAGTGACTAACTTTCAAAATAAGTTCTTCCAGTTCAAATATAACGTTTTGTGGTCACTTCAAAGAAATTCGGAGAAAATTTGTGGTTTCTGGGGCGGAAAAAGTCTATCCGGTAGCGAAATTTGTATTGGATCTATATGTAAATCTGAACCGATCTGACCCATTTTCACCATGGGTGTTTCTAGTTGAATTATAAGATATTTTGAAAGATTTGAAAGAAATCTGTTAAAATATGTGGTTTATAGAGTGGAAAAAGTGAAATCGGGAGAGAAATTTGTGTGGCAGCTATATATAAATCTGAACCGATCTGGCCCATTTTTACCACAGGTGTTTCTGTTTGAACTATAAGATGTTTTGCCAATTTTGAAGAAAATCTGTTAAAATATGTGGTATCTAGAGCGGAAAAAGTCAAATTGGGAGCGAAATTTGTATGGGAGCTATATATAAATCTGAACCGATTTGACCCATTTTCATAATGTTCGTTTCTAGTTGAAATATAAGATAGTTTGCCAAATTTGAAGACAATCTAATACAATTTGTGGTTTCTAGAGCGGAAAAAATCAAATCGGGAGCGAAATTTTTATGGGAGCTATATATAAATCTGAACCGATCTAACCCATTTTGACCACAAGTGTTGCTAGTTGAAAAATAAGATGTTTTGCCAAATCTGATACAATTTGTGGTTTCTAGAGCGGAAAAAATCAAATCGGGAGCGAAATTTGTATGGGAGCTATATATAAATCTGAACCGATCTGAGCCATTTTTACCACAGATGTTTCTAGTTGAACTATAAGATGTTTTGCCAATTTTGAAGAAAATCTGTTAAAATATGTGGTATCTAGAGTGAAAAGAGTCAAATCGGGAGTGAAATTCGTATGGGGGCTATATCTAAATCTGAACCGATTTTCTTCAAATTAAATAGCGTTCGTTCTTATCCCGAAAAACTTAGTTGTGCAAAGTTTCATTTGGTTCTGTTACAATTGCGACCTGTATCGTGATTACAAGAATAGATGGACAGACAGACAGACAGACAGACAGACAGACAGACAGACAGACAGACAGACAGACAGACAGACAGACAGACAGACAGACAGACAGACAGACAGACAGACAGACAGACAGACAGACAGACAGACAGACAGACAGACAGACAGACAGACAGACAGACAGACAGACAGACAGACAGACAGACAGACAGACAGACAGACAGACAGACGGACGGACATCGCTAAATCGATTCAAAAAGTGATTCTAAGTCGATCGGTATAATTAACAATGGGTCTATCTCTCTTCCTTTTGGGTGTTACAAACAAATGCACAAAGACATAATACTCTCGTGGAGTGTATAAATACTATAAAAATGCAATAATTCGACCAATAAGTACTACTAAGACAAAAATAATAATTTATATTTTAAGTGCTCCTCGGCGTATATTAATCAGAAAAATGATTGGTGTGAATTGTGTGGTGAGTCCAGTTTTTTATAAATTGTAAGTCAAAACGCAATACTAATATTAAGAACATAAAATAATGTATTTAAAAAATTGGTTGTCTACAGATTTTTCAATAAAATAATTTTCTCCTGATGATGATGTTGGAAAAAGCCAACGAAACGTCGAGAAGAAGGAAGAAATAGTTAGTTTTATTTACATCCAAATTAGTCCAACAAAACAATATACTCATAAAACAACAATTTGGTCATAAACAAAAATCCCAAAAGTGAATGTTATTCTACCTTTCAAAGTCAAAATAATCGTTAGTTCAAATTTAAAATTTTAAATGGCCCACTCTATATTTTGAAAATCATGTTTAAACAATCCAATTATAATTTTTGGGAGGTGACCGCATCAATTTATTTTCGCAACCCATCCTAATGTACATAATGGGCAAAATCGGATTAAAATTGAGTTTTTTGCTCTCATATAATGAGTGTGTAAGATTTTTCCCAGCATTTATCGTTTGAATGTAATTTAAAAAGGAGGACGGGTATTTTCCTATTTAAACATGTCACCATATTGTAAGTGAATAACTATTCAAACTATACAATTAATTAAAATGAAGTAAATATTTTTTCCTCATAGAAAGTTGAAACTTTTCCATGAACTTAGGACATGCAGTGAATATTTCAAAAATTTACTCAATCTGAGAAATTGTTCAATAAACTACTAAAATAAAGATATTGAGAAATTATATTTCAACTATAATATTGTCCATGCTCGAGACTTTTTTCGTCTATATTTTACAGAATTCAAATTTATTTACCAATGACAGGGTGACATTTATTACTTGGCTGCACACTACATTTGTCTTGATTTATGGCATGTGACGACCGTCTTCAGGATCCAGGACAATATATCGGTTCAAATCAATTGTATTGATTACAAAATGAAATAAAACAAACGAAACCATAAAATAAAAAAAGCTTGTTACAGCAACAGTATGCTGGATACATATACTTTCATATATACAAACTGGCATGTGAGATGCTTTTAAAATGGCAATGTGTGCTTTGTTATTGCGTGCGATTATTTTTGACTGATATTCGAAAGTGGTTCTCATTCGCTTGTTAAAAAAATCTGTACGAAGCCTTCTGAAAACGGCCGTCACGGGCCAGAAATCATGAAAAAGGGCAGCCATGTAATTGACATTAATTGCAAGTTATTTGGAAATATATTTGTATTCTATACAATATAGATGCAAATAGGACATGAGACAGGTTCAATACCAGTTCACATTAAATTATTGATTACACCGTCTGACTGTACATATTACACTTGAAATACTTACATTTCATGATTTTATCTGTATTAGTTTAGCATAAATTAATCACTACCAATTTTCTCCTTTATTTATTCTATATTCATGTTACTTTTAAAGGGGTAAATTTGAAAATTTTGTTAATCCTAAACTAATACAGATAGAATCATGAAATTTAAATTAAATTTAGTAGACATTATCCTCTTGTAGTCTTTTCAAGAGACAACAGGATGAGGAAATGAAAAACTGAAAACGCCAATTAACTAATTAATTCATATAGTTTCAGACGTTAATGTACGGGTTCAAGTGTAACGACTTTTTTAATTGTCGTTCGATGTTACAAATCGAAATAAAAAAACGTAAGATATCTCTGAAACTATTTGCGATCCCTCTCTTAATTTTTCAGAGTTCCCTTAGCAGTCATTCGGCACTCTCAAAATTAAAATCCCTTTTTACTTGTGTCTACGTAAATTTATAACGACTTTTTGAGACCATTTCGTCATTCTGCGTGTCTTGCAGGCTGGTGAACATAGTAATATTTTTCAAAACGGTACGGGAATAGGGGTAAAAATACACAAAGAGCCTCAAAATGCCCCCCAGAAGGGTTAAATGTAAGATGGCTATAATAATGTGCTGTGGCATAACATTTTGTACAGTAAATTTTATACAAATTTAGATTTTGTTTGTGAGTCCCCTTAATCATAATATGACGTCTATCAACTTCTCCCCTCAAGGAATGGTGATTGGTGGTAGGTAGGGAAAATGTTGGGTCAGTTTCCCCTCAGGGGCTACATCGGGGCACTTTTGAGTCTATCTTTCATAAAAATATTAAAAATACAACCTTAACGGTTGAAGATGGAGCGTAGGTATGTTCTGAGAAAATATTGGCTCCACTAGGGGCGTCCTTAGAACGCAATTCTTATAAAAATTTAGTTTTTGTATGGGAGCCTATTAACCCATTCCGTGTCGAATAAATTTGATGGTAAGCAAAATATCCGAAAATTGGTATATAAGGTAATAACTGTCCTCTGAAGACGGGTAAAATATTTATTTTTGTTTAAAAGTGGTCGTTCAGAAGATATATATAGATGATGTAGATATAGATAAATGACAAAAACAAATAGGCTACCAAATGTAAGCATTCTGAATCACAATAAATATTTTTTCACGTAGCGTCTCCTAAGACATGTAAGAATATTCACAATATTTCAAAAAGTTGTTTTGGATAACTCATTTGTAGATATCGCCTTGTATATCTGAGGTAAATTTTCTATACCTAAAAACTCGTATACGAGTTTTTTTGCTATTTTTTTTTTGCTAGTCGTCACACTGAAACTCGAAAAAAATGCTACAACTAGCTTTGTTCCAAAAAAAATTCGAGAATATTTGTAAAGAGAATAACAGAAACATCATATAAAAATATAAATGAATCGTTCATCAGTCGCCGTTAAATGGCAACTATATGAATTGTCAAATATATTTGACAAATCTACGGAAAGCGTTAAGGAGTGGAGATGGGGACCAGTCTTACATGTCTTCCCTCTAGGAGTGACTAGGGGGAGTTTTGAACCTAGCTGTCATAAAAAGGCATACAAAATAAAAAAATCGTATGTGGACCGCTTTAAGGGTTAAATATAGAAGGTAGGTTTGTTCAAAGAAAAGGCAGGGGTTGAAAAAATATTTTTGGTCGGTCACATATGGCCCGGACGCGACATTCACACGCCTTAAACTACGCCAAAAGCAAGGAAGAAACTGAAAAGAGTACTACATTTTAAAAATTAATCGTCAGGATTTAGTACAAAATTATAAACAATTTTACATTGAAACGGACGCGACAAAAAATAGAAGTGCTTTTGAAGAAATATACAAAGTTCAGCGATTTTTTGAGAACTTTGTTTTTCCTTATATAGATGTAAATGAAGGTCAGAGGATATGTTTTGTTCGTAGATTTGTTAAATATGAGAATTATCTCTAAAAATTTTTAATTAGGTAAAGCAGAAATACGGACGCGACAAATATTTCCACTCTTAGTAAAAAATAGTAATTTTCGTTATCACTTTAACTTTTAATAAAAATTAAAGATAACAAGTTAACTTCAAATTTCATAATAAAAAAGTTGTCGAAACAATGAAAAAATAAAGTTAAAGCAGTTAGTGTTGTTTGATTTAATTTTTTGGGTAGACCTTTTTTGGGAGATGCCCATATATGATTCCACTAACGGCCTCCTTACGCCAGTAAGTGCAAGTTTTATAAAACTTTAATTTTTAATAGTAGACCCTTAAATTGAGTAGGATCAATAAATGTTGGCCGTTTTTTGGGCTTTTTGTGTATTTTTACCATTTTCCCATCTTTGGCTCATGCATTTTTTTCCGAACCTCACAAAATTAGGGGTTCTAACATATCGAAATCGAAAAGTCGTGCACTATTCCACCCCTATTCTATACACCTGGAATATGGGCGATATTGCCTCACTCCTTTACATACCTCCCACACAAATTGGCGTAGACTGCGCTAATTAACTGTTTTTCAACAAGCTGCGATAACAAAAAAGTCAATAATACATTTTTTTACCCAAAATAAAAAATAATATTTCCTAATTGTCATCAATTATAATCCCAGCAAAAAGAGAGCACCCAAAGAAGTGTAAAAGATGTTTATCTTGTGATTCGGAAGTAGTGCAAATTGGGATCTTCCACCAATGAATTTAACATGGAGTTGTCATGGGAGGGACGTTCTTTATTTTGAAAGACTTAAAAGTTATTTTTAAGTGTTGTAAAGGAACCATCTTTCACTTGTTTTCATTTCTGTTTTAAAAAATCCGACGCTACCGGGGGTAGAACAGCGGACCTTCTGATTTATACTACTACACTCTAACCATCTTAGATATCCTATGTTGTGATTGGTGTATAACTAAAACAAATCATTTAGTTTGGTAAAACTGACAATTGGGAACTTAACAAAATATTTGTTTAATATGAACTAATATATAACGCAAATAAATACTAATTAAATTTAGTATTAAATAAATTGGCACTACTTAATTTTACTGATATTATGCAGTACCAATAATTAATAAAAATATCAAATATTTTAAGTACATTAAAAAAGCGATAAATTTTTATTTTTTAATCAAAAAAATTTAAATTGTCAAAATTATACAAAATTAAATATTGTTTATTTATAAAAATAATAAAAAATATATAAAAAAAGTTTTTTCCCGAGCCAAGATTCGAACCCGAGACATTCTGGGTGCAAAGCGGACACCTTACATTTGTGACCCCATACTAAAAAGTCTTTCCCATTCAGTTGTGCAAATGCTATACATAAAATGTTACGTAGTATTAACATATTATCGACTTTTTTGGACGTTGTTTAAAAGTACTTCCTCAAAAGCAGGAAAAATGATAATTTGGATTTTGATTAAAATGAGCTTCCTACGGAAGTACTTCCCATTTTTTTGCTGGGATATTAAAACAAATTTGCAAAAAAACATTTTTAAGTTGACATTTTTGGACTCAGCCTCGGTAGCAATAAATTTCACTTATGCAGGATAGTTATCCTGCCTAAGTCAAACACTTTCAAAATATAATTACTTTTTTAAATGTTGTTGCTACACACACCTTTATATCGTTGTTGGCTACAATGTGAACAATTATTTTTTTTTTTGTGAAAAATTAATCTTTTATTTTCAGTCTTAAAGAAAAACACACTTAATATAACTTCCATACGTATCCGACTCTCCGTTGCAATTTGATATTCTATTTTTCTACTATCAGTGAGCATGAAATCCCACGAAATATGTCCCACGAACCTTTCATTAGCCATTAACCCCAATTTAATCTTTTCTTGCTTTATTCTCACATGTTATCGCATTTTCACGAAGTATATAATGCATCTACTCTAAAGGTAATACTGTGACACGGTTGATGTATTGATGTGATTGGCAACAACAACCGAAATGTAATTGAAATTATCGCCCAGTGTGCGACGACGACATTGTTGAGTAGAGAATGACTATCAGAATTGCTAAAAGGTTTGTTATGTTGAAATTCGGTAAAATGTGTTATTCTTCGGAAACAAAAGGGATTGTTTTCGTTAAATGATTTAAAAGGGGTTTGAGGACTCGTTGCTAAACCGGAAGACGCACAAACACACGCACATAAACGCAAACACCTTTCGACACACATTTACATATGAATGTGGGTTGCCAGGTACACATGTACTTGTAGACCGTACATCTTGGATCTGATGACTGTGCGGCGAGAAATGAAAGAAAATACTTTGAAATTGAAAAATAATACGATTCCGCACACTCGACAAATGTCAAACTCTTGCACATTTTTAAATATTAAACACCCCGTCTTTCTATTTAATGCCAACATGCATGTCTCACTTTGCCCCTTTCTACTCTTCTCCGTTTTCTTCCAGGTCTTATCAAGCCGGAGTTCACAGACGGATGGGTGTGAAATATTAAGTTTACCCACCAATAGTTGCAGCACAATTTCCATGTGAGGCACACGACACACGCCGGAGTGCAGTGCAACAAAATACAGTAGCAGAGCGTGTGTGTGTGGCTCTGTCATAAATGAAAAATCATACAGTGGAAAACTTAAGTAAAACTTTTTATGCCAGGCAACGGGTGCTGCAGGTGAATGAATTGCAGCAACACTAGCACCAGCCCGAGCACCAACATCAGCAACGACCGAGTGTGGAGTACGTGTGGATGTTGCCACATTTACTCATACGACCGACTCTGGTGAAATTGTATGTAAATAATGGAAAAAAGGTCAGCAAAGTGCAGCAGGAAGTTGTGTCGCATTCGCATTCATAAATCATTCGGAAAATTGATGCTGCAGCAACATCAACATCAACAATAAAGCAGCACCAGGGTTACACATACTTACTTAAACGAACAAAAACACACACGCGCATACACATGCGGATATATGTGTTGCTTATATGTGCGCCAGTGTATGATGTACGTATGTGCTTGTTGCAACACCCCAAATTGTGATACAACAATGACGGACAATAAGGCCAAAAGACAACAAAATGCAATTTAAATGAAATATTTAACTTCAGCAGACAAAAGAGACGACTTGATGAATATTTCGTACACTCGAGAGTCGACAACAATATCTGCGGGGACTTGTGCGAGACCACAGCTCGTTGCATGGATGCATGTGTTATGAACTCGCCGACAGCATCCACCACCCACACACATGAACACCAAAAGGGAATGAGTTTAAAGCAACGTTTCCAATAACTACGGCAACAACAGCAACTACAACAATCAATTCACATCAACTCCAGCAACGAATAATGCACCAAAAACTCCGATAATATCCTTGCCACGTGCAACTCCTGCGAGACAGCCACCACAAATAATGTGTACATATCAAAATACATAATCACAGAGCGAGGACGATAACGTCAACGAGGACAAAGCCGAGGACGACGACGCTTCCTTTGCCGAAACCAAATCACAGCTGCCTGTGGCGTACAAGGACCTTTGAACTTTTTGGCCAACGACTAAATCACTTCTTAATCCCACCGCCAGCACCAGAGCAACCATAAGCAGCAACAGCACCAGCAACAACAACCGAAACAACTAAGCCCCGCACCAACAACAACAACAGCAGCAATATGATATTCCTAATCACTGTTATCAAGGTGCTGCTGATAGCACTCAACATATTTCCTAGTCGTTACACAAGTCGCAAGGTGATGTTTCTTATCTACCTGACAAATCTAGTTACACATGGTGAGTAATTTCTTTAATTGTTTCCGTATTTATTGCCAAACACCCGAAACACAAAGTATGGGTGGGTATTGGTCAGTGAATGTTGTGTTGTGCTGCAGGCATAAATATTAGACCAAAGGAGGGATTTACAGGGTATTGATGTGTGTTGTATAACTATATCCCATAAGATTTTTGGAACACGGTTTAGATTACACTCAAAGTGTAATCTTGATTGGAAACAGAGGGATTTCCTTAATTCAAAAAGTCCTTTGTTCCAACCTGAAACCAAATCAATATATAACAAGTAAGGAAAGGCTAAAGTCGGACGGAGCCGACTATATAATAAACTCCACTTTCTATCCTATTACAATTCAATCCGGTAAAAAAGGGAAATCGGGAAGGATTTTTGTATCCTGTAAATGTATGTGTTGGATAAAAAATGTTAAATCGGAAAGGACATCTGTATGGAGGTATATTGAAACATGGAACTATGTGATCCGCTTTCACCATGTATGCTTCTATATATGTTTATAAATATAAATAAATTTATATATATATAAATACATTTATATCTAAATCTGAACCGATCTTACCCCCTTTCACCATAGATGGTTTTAGTTGGATTATAAGATGTTGTGCCAATTTTTAATAAAATCGGGTACAATATGTGGTTTCTAGAGAGGAAAAAGTCAAATTTGGAGCTACATTTGTATGGGGGCTATATCTAAATCTGAACCGATCTTACCCACTTTCAGCAACGGTGTTTGTAGTTGAATTATAAGATGTTGTGCTAAATTTAAAGAAAATCGGATACAATATGAAAAAGTCAATCGGGAGCGACATTCGTATAGGGGCTAAATCTGAACCGATCTAACCCGCTTTCGCCACTGATATTTCAGATTATAAGATTTTAAACCAAATTTGAATAAAATCGGGTACTATATGTGCTGTATAGAGCGAAAACTGTAATCGGGAGCAACAATTGTATGGGGGCTAAATCTAAATCTGAACCGATCTAACCCGCTTTCGCCACAGGTGTTTCTAGTCAGATTGTAAGGTGTTAAGCCAAATTTGAAGAAAATCGGGTACTATATGTGCTGTATAGAGCGAAAAAACTCAAATCGGGAGCGACATTTGTATGGGGGCTATATCTAAATCTGAACCGATCTTACCCGCATTCATTATAAGTTTTTCTAATTAGATTATAAGATGTTGTGCCAAATTTAAAGAAAATCGGGTACAATATGTGGTTTGTAAAGCGGAAAAGGTCAGCGTTCATCCTTGATCCACAAAACTTACTTGTACCAATTATAGTTAATATCGGACTATAATTGCGACCTGTAATTTGATTACAACAATAGATGGACAGACGGGCATTGCTTAATCGACTCCGAAAGTGATACTAAGCCGATAATATGTATAATAAACGATGGGTCTAACTCGTTTCCTTTTGGGTGTTACAAACAAATGCACAAAGACATCACACTCTCGTGGAGTCTATAAAAAGTCCACAGTACACGGTTGTATATACAACAGCTTGTTTTTTTGGGGGTATTGATTGCTGACCTTCTCGTTAGTTATCTTCGGGGGACCTAACAAAAAATATATTTATATTTGTGCCAGTTAAAATGTCTAAGTCACACTCTATCTGTCTTGAGATATGCAGTGGTGTGCGTTTGAGTCAATTAAAAAATATTTTTCCGCCAAAGCAAACATTTTTTTCTTAGAATATATTATTACTATATCGAACTATAATAAAATAAATCGACAACGTTGGTACCTATAGTTCCCTACAAGGGTTCAGGTTCTGGTTCGTAAAATGCAGTAATATTACAGGAAAATATATATATATATATTTTTTTCAATATAGCCAAAACAAGTACAAATATTGAAAAAATAATTTTATAAATAAATATAATAATTTTATTATTTCAAACCACGCTTAAAAGGCAAGGATACCAATACGTTTACATATCGAAATAATACTTCAAGTCAATTCAAAAACTAAATATTCTTTTATTCATATTTTCAAAAAGCTTAAATGCCATAAATATTGGTAGATAGTGGGTACAGTTGGTTGTATTTCCATCCTATTTTAATTCCAAAAGTACAAATTTTGAAAATCCATTATCTCACGTACATAGTGCAAAATATCCAAACTTCATGATTCAACCAATTTTGCCGTAAAAGTACGAATTTGGAAAAATCTTTTTATTTTGCCTGGCCACGTTCTATGATTCTAGCTGCGGCCTTTTGGTTGGTAGCATTTTTATCTCCTTTTTCCTATTTTACCCCCATAAGAGTACGACTTTTTAAAATCTCTTTATTTTACGTGTCTACGCAATTAGGGATGTACACAGCGAATTTCATCATTCTATCTGTAGTCGTTTAGTTGGTATTATTTTTTCCCTCTGTACCCTTTTATTTTTCGTGGCTGCGCAGTCCGAGGAATTTATACTTCGAATTTCATGACTCTAGCTGCTGTCATTTGTTTGGTACTATTTTTATCCCTTTTTCCATTTTAACCCAAAAAAGTACAAATTTCGAAAAATCTGTTTATTTTACGTGTCTATTAGTCTAGGTGCAGCCGTTTAGTTGGTACCATTTATATCCCTCTATTCCCATTTTAACCCTTAATAGTTCGAATTTGGTAAAACTATTTTATATTATGTATCCACTCAATTGGAGGAATCTGCACGCCGAATATCGTGTTTCTAACTGTTGTCATTCGATAGGTATGGTACCTATCCTATTATATTCCTATTTTATCTCTTTTTGACCAATTTTACACTCTACAGATAAAATAACCTTTTTATGCACGTTTTTGCTATAGGGGGAACGCGCATATCAAACAAATATAAGTAGAAATATTAAAAAAAAAACCATGATGAAATACTCAAAATATTATGGGAATTAATTCAACCGATCTATAACTATAATACGTATTGAAGTAATATTTGGACGTTCTAGCACCTTTTATGACGATCAAGAATATATATACTTTATAGAGCCCAGGACGATATTTCAAGGTGTTACAAACGGAATGACACCATCATGGAGGTGGAGGGTATACAAATTAAAATATATATAACTACTTACAGGTTGTTCGTCTAGAATTTTTATTTTAAAATTATTATTTACTTTTCAAATAATTTCATTTTATATGTTATTCAAATTATCACTTAAAGTGGACATTAATAAATAAAAAAATGATTGTTTATATCACCATACATCAATATCAGTGGATATAGTGTGCCTAAGACCACTTTCAAACTAACACTAAAGACAATTTGGGTGTGTATAGAATGAGAAATGCCATTGTAACGGTACATTTTTGATAAATGTCAAAAAAAGTTCTTAAATAAGATATCTGATCAAAGTAAAAAAAGAAAATTGGCATATCTTAATTTTTTTCTGATTTTTGACTTTGACCACTATCATTCTAACTGGAATATAAAGGCTGGCAACATTTTAAGGGCCGATGTTGATATTGAATAAAACACAAATTATTTAGGAAATTATTGTCATTTATTTTTATTATAATAATATTGGTATGGTTCAATTATGTATGGAACAAAATATAGACCGCGACCTCCGATGGTCCGATGACGCTGAGGCATAATTGAGGTTCTATGCCGTTAACGTACCGAATTATCTCATCCTTTAGCTCTTGAATTGTTGCTGGCTATAGACGTACATATCTTATCCAATTAGGGTCATAAAAAGTTCGTTATCAACTCACGATAGCGAAGACCATTCACAGTAGCAGCCTGACCAGCCCCATTTTGGAAAAAATACGGCCCGATGATGCCGCCAGCCCATAAACCGCACCAAACAGTCACTCTTTGTGGGTGCATTGGTTTTTCGACAATCACTCTTCGATTATCATTCGCCCAAAATTCTGCTTATTGACGAATCCACTGAGGTGAAAATATGCCTCATCACTGAAGATGATTTTTGACAACTAAGGTATTACAGCTAGAATCGGGAAATTTGGTATGCAAATTCCTGTGACTATGTAAAATTGAATTTTTCGCAGTAAAATTTGATTTTACGAAATTTTTACTTGTAGGGGTTGAGCGGGACAAAAAGGGATAGCAATGGTATTAATTTAAGTATTCCAGCTATATCCGTGAAATTTGGTATGTAAATTCCTCTGACAATGTAGATGCACAATCAAAATGGATTTTTTCGAAATTTGATCTTATAAGGGGTGAGTGGGATAAAAGCGGTACCAACTAAAGTATTTCAGCTAGAATTGTGTAATTTGGTATGTAAATTTCTCTGACCATGCAGCAGCACTGTAAAATTGGATTTTTCAAAATTTGTACTTTTAGGGGAACATAATGGATATTTCAAAATTGAAAAATCCTACAGAACCCCGGACCAATCGATGTTGTATTCATTTAGTTAAATGAATCAACTGAAAAATTGCAATTGAATAAAAGTTCTTCATTTTCTTTCACGAATGCTAATTCGCTCAAGTGAGATCTGAAGAACTCTTCATGTATTTTGACTATACTCTTAGGATTATGTGTGTCAATTATATTGAGGCTGTGTCAATTATATTCGCCCAAGCTCCAGGTGAACATCAGATTGACTGATATAGGCAAACGAACTTAGAGCCGTGCGATATTCTTTAAGGTGTAGCCTATACTTTCACTTATGCCTAAAACATTGTCAAGACATTAAGTACAAACAGATGTATAACTATTTTACTCTACGAAAGATACCTTTAATAGAAGTAGATGCATTTTTTTCCTTTGTTCATAATTCGCTGGTCGTTTACCATCAGTTCTTTTTTTGCAAAAGACCACTCTAACGAACACATATTCAACCATTCAAGTAGTGTAGGTTGAAATTTGATCGATACTATTTACTATGCAGTCGCTAAATTGCTTTAATGCCTGTTTTATTCCTTGTATCCAGTTCGATTGGATGGATGTTTGTAGAAGAAATGGCACTCACAGCTACTAAATTCTCATAAAAGTTTATAATCGCCCCACAATTTGTTCAAACAGAAGACCCCGTGTGAATACCAAGGGAGGAGGTTGCGTGTTGGGTTGGGGGATTCCGGAGGGACAGGGGCTTGTTTGGCGGATTTGTTGCTTGAATATGCTACAAATTTATGCACGAGTATTTTTCACTAGCTAGAGACTTAAGACATAATCCCCATAGAAAACAAGCGTTAGTAGCGGAAGAGCAGATGAATGGAGACGATTTATATGCTGCTCTGTTCGGGGAAATCATACACTGAACGAAAATGGTTGGTGTGCGCGGAATGTTCTCATATTTCACGGACGGATCCACAGCCATCCACAGGATTGCAGTATCGAATACAAGAAAGGGGAGAGCAAAACCAGGACTTCTTGCCACTTATACAACAAGTATATGAACTTCACAAGGAGGCGCTCAAAGTGTTCGTACACCTTCATGTAAACACATTTCTCTTCTTTAAAATTTAATTCGCATTCTTACACGTATCCTCGCAATGTACATGTGTATATACATATGTATGGGAACAGGCATGTAAGCATACATTGATACGCAGTACGAGGCTGGCCCGAGAAATTTGTTACACTTAAAGAAGCTTTTTTGGAAAATTGTCAATATGCCAATTCATACCTCTTAAGATTGACAACTTTGCATAAATTGTGGCATGATGTGAAAGTATCTTTAATTATCATAATAGTAGATAGTACCATTTGGTCATCATTACAGGACCAAAACTAAGGCATTGTTTTGATAGTATTGTTGCAAGCAACCAATAAATGTTTTCTGTAACATTTTGACTTTCAAGGTTTTACAGATCGGAAGTAACATTTATATATTGTAAAGCAGACTGAAATTGCAATTGATGTCTGTTGTTATTCAAAAGGTCAAAAGGTAATTTGTATTCGTTTGCCGAGCTTATAGTTTTATATTCGACAATTCATGTAAAGATTCAGAAGTCGCGATAAAAATCGTGGATAGTCAAGTACTAATACTTTTAGCATGATGTTGCGAGAGTTGAGGAAGGTCGGTATATAGGGTAGGTCATTTTAAATTAGAATCGGCTATAAAAAAGTACTGAATATTTTTTGAAACTTCCAGTTTTATTGGAAGGTTGGACTTTGACATTAATAATGGAACCCAATATCATTCATATGACTACCACGACTGGCTCGGCAGTATCTCATCAGATCCCAAACAGTGACTCGTTGTGGATGCATTGGCTTCTCAATAGTAACGTGTGGGTTCTCTAAAGTCCATATGCGGCAATTTTGTTATTGACATAGACACCGAGATAAAAATGAGCTTCATCTAAAAATACGAAAATTTTCCAGATAAATTTCTTACAGTTCGCGTTAAAGATTCACTACTTTGGAAGTACGTTCTTAATATTTCCCAACTTTGTTCGAGCGTATAGCGTCCCATTTTGCAAATGACACACATATACCTGAAAATAAAAATTATTTTATTCTACCTTTCAAAGTCAAAGTAATCGGGAGTTCAAATTTAAAAATTTACACCCTACCAGCAGATTGGTCCTGCTGTGCAAGTAAAATACCTAAGATATTTATGCTGGATCCAAATTATTTTGCTTAAATTAAGCTTATTAAAGAAGGAGAATATCACAAAAGGAAAAAGTTACCCCCTGAACGATATTTAGTTTGGTAAGGTCTCTGGTACCACTTGAAATTAGCTCAGTCTGGTAGTTCATGAATATACCCCTTAACAGAGCCTGAATTTAGAAGCAAAATGTTATAAACGGCGTTATAAAGGAATTTGAAAACCTAAATTTAGAAAACTTTCTAATCACGACTAAAATAAGATAAATGTCGACCGCAAAGTCAAAAAATGTGAAAAGTGTATTTAAATAAACCGAGTATTTTTCTATGATATAGAGAAAACAAATATTTTTTTATATATGATTGCTGACTAAATAGGGAATATTTGCGACAGAATTGTTTCAGAAACCCAGATAGAGAAAGTTGAAATAAATGCAATTGGAACCGCGATTTGTAGATGTTTGCAATAATTGCAGTTTTTTTGCGACTGACTATATACTATATACGTCATTGGTTCTTAATGAACGACTTTCTAAAAAAACATAGACGAATTTTAATCCTATTAATGTTGTTGTATAAGATGGCATGTCATTTTGCTATATAAGCGTGAAAAAGCTTTACTAACAAGTTTGTGCCTGTGGTGACCCCCACCGAAATTTTCCGACAAATTATTTCGTAGTACATTTCAATCCTTAAATGTCCTTTTTGAAAGGACTTTATTGATTTTCTCGAAAAGGGTCAAATTGACCCATAAAGAGAGGAGAGATCTTCCACAAAAAATATCCTCATAAATATAGTCATATGGTCAGATATGAATTCTCTCAGACATTAGCTGAAAATACTTTTTTCGCTTAGTATAATGATCCACTTCTTATTACTATGATTCACTGTAAAAAGAAACTCAGACCAGCTGGAATATAAGTTTATTCTGCAAATAATGTCTACTCAACATGCCCGTTCAGAATTATAGGGTCGCTATTTTATTCTAATCAGAAATTCTTAATTTTTTTGACATTTTTAAATATTAACTGAAAAAGTATTCCGGCATATACATGGTTGCTGGTACCGAATATGGATCGTTTTAACCATCCTCAACTGTATGGCTTCCATACCCAGTACAGCCACGACTATTCACAATACGAGGTCTAGTATATGTAGTAGCTTCCACCATGTACACGAGAACTATTTTTCAATATCAAACACATACAATAATAGGTCTACAGCTCGCACCACCATAAACTCAAGTATGTGTTTGATTACATTTATATGATTACTATGTATGTATGTTGCTGTATACCAGCAGCGGCGAGCTGGGCACACTATAAACATTACTAAAAGAGTATTCTAGTGAAACCAATTACTAAAATAATTGAAAAAATTAATGCGGCGATTGAAAGTATAATTGTATCCGATTATTATGGTATTTGAAATTATTTTTCTAAGTAATAATATGAATAAATGAAAATAAAAAGCTAATATTTTTATTCTGTGTAGAGAGTGCACTTAAAATATATCCTGTTCTCGCCAACTTGACCGCTCGTTCGTTCAAATAAAAGTCCCTGTCTCCTGGGATCCATATAAGATTGATTTCGGAAAAACAACTCAGTCTGCAAATACGTTGAAGCATTGATATCACCGTACGACAATTTTTAAAAAAGTCGTTACACTTGAACCGAGTGATATACGTATGAAACTGAAGGCAATATGAAGTTAATTAGCGTTTTTAGTTTTTCATTTCCTCTATTGGATACTATTTTTTAAAAAATTATTTAAATACTTATTTGCAATATATGACAGTGGTATAAGTGTCACATTAAACAGAAAAATATCAGCTAAAAATAATTCGTATTTCATGCTTCTATCAGTATTACTTTAATAAAACCAACCACTTCAAGTTTTGCCATTAGTTTATTCGCGTTTTATTTTTTAAGAGGGAACATTTTTTTAATGATAAATAAATTTAGACAGCATGTAATTTGAAGTATTTTTAGCTGATATTCTTCTCTTTAATTTGACATATATCGGTATCGTAGGGTGAGAATAAACATTTATTTTATTTTGAAAAATTGTATCCTTTTACATTTTTTAGTTCTTTTAGTTTAGATAATAGAGACAAAAATACATCATGATTGTCGGCACAGATTTCACAAAGAGGAAAGTTTACTACATTCTCCCTTTATTGCAAAGATGGAATGAATATACTAGACCAGTTTTTGCTGATAAGACACCGGAACCAACTACACAATCCAGCTATGGAGATCCTTAGTGTCATATTCGATAAATGGTTATCCTACTTACCACTTTTTCATTGTAGGGAATTTGAATTGACTTGTTCTTGTGTTGCATTGCGTTCGATGTTCGATCGAAACAAGATGTTCATGTACTTCTTTTGGCTCATTGAAATTTTCTGATGTAGACATAAATTTTTCTTTTGTTTCCCAAAATTCTGGATATTTTGTTGCGACCCTTATTAATGCACATTAGTTTGTTTATTTTATATTTTTCAATTAGAATGAAATGTTGAATTTTTATATCCAACACAACTTTTCTAGATTGATTCTTTGCAATAGGGTATTATAAGTTAGTTCCATGCCAGATGTATACCGATCGACTTAGAATCACCCTTTTTGCCCTATTACAGTTCTAAAACCCACATTATTACATTTTAACGTGGTCCGCTATACATTGGTAAAGCAGCTATATGACTCCAGATTCAACTTACTACAGACACGGAAAGGCAAACAGGCGGACGGCTTATGTACAGTAGGATAGGTCACGAAAATAAATTGCTGCGTTCACCCCCAAAAGGGAAGATTGTTTTGTTTAATAATGATCTGCAAAATATTTCGTTGCTTGGTTAAGCCGTCTGTGAGCTAAACGCCCTGAAAACACCTCATGTTTTTCCAGCGTAATTTTTTATGTTGCTTTTATATCCAAGTTTTATTCCTGAACTAATAGGCCATTGGATGCACTTTGTCTTAGAATAACTCATTGGTCGTATTATTGCACATTTTGATAGATTTTTTTTTGCTTTTTACAGTGATAGCTAAAAACTCATATTTATTGGAAACATTTTGTAAATGTTGTTATACAAAATAAATAGAAGCAATCAATACATTTCGAATGATACCTAAATGATGAATATCGGACCAAAAATGACGTCACTGATGATTCGAAAGTTATTGACTGCAGCTGTTAATTTTTTTTTCTAACACCGAACGCAAAAAGGTCAAATAATTCGACCAATAAGTTATTGTAAGAAAATAATCAAAATTTATATTTAAAGTACTTTTAAGGGTCCATTAGTTAAAAAATGGGACAAAAATGCAAAAATGCATGATTTTTAGGGGTGTTTTCAGGAGCGTTTAGCTCAGAGACGGCGTGATCTAGGAACGAAATATTTTGCAAATCGTCATTAAACAATCCAAACTTTATTTTCGTGGGGTGACTGGAAATTGTTTTTCCATTTGTATGCACCGCGTCCCAGCCTAATGGACAGGTAAGGGATACCTCTATTTTAAATTGTGAAATTTCATAATTTCAAATGTAAATATATTTTATATTCTACTTGGAATTTGACTAAATTCCGAATGTAATCTTCAAAATTACAAGAGGAAAACCTTAACTAAAATTTAAATTCTCAAAATTCCAACTGCATGTCTCAGAAACAAATGGAAAATACTAATTTATTTGGTATAGTATGATAAAATGATAAAACACAAAACTTGCCGTACTAACCTCGTTATTGAACATTGGGTCCCAGTCTCAGTCCCACTGTTCATGTGGGAGAGTTCAGGCGAGGAGCATGTTGTTATCTGACGCCTCGTAACTTGTGATGAGTTTACATCTCTGTTATTTGGTCCCCCCTAAAAAATGGAGGATGCGCTCGAACACATGTGAACGAGTGTGTGTTTGTGTATATTTTATTATAAATCCCTTTACATTTTTCCATATTCGTTGAGTAGATTGAAGTATAAATATTTAATTGGTGATTTGTGGTTTTGCCACAGACACATTTATCCACACTGTGGGAACGCTTCGCTTCATGTGGCTGTTTTGCTTTAAATGTGGAGTTCATGCGGCAGTTTTGGATGTTCTTTTTTTTTGCGGCAACTGCTGGGTGTCGGAGCTTGTGTTTTCCGCCTTTGTTTTAGGGGGTTTATATTTGTGTGGGAGAGGGAGGCTCCAACATCCCCTTGAGGGTGGCAAATTGATAAATACCTCCTGTGCAAAGTATGAGAGAGTGAGAGAGACTGCAGTGGCCATGAATTGTCTAAGAACCAATACAGTTCCATCGATTTTATATTTAAAAGTCCAGTTACCTTGACACAATCATCTCAAAGAAAAAACACGATTCATGGCAAGCCAGTCGAAGGACAACCATTCGTTACATATTTAGTGTTGCCAAATAGTCCTTCGACCGATTCCACATTCCAACAGTCAACATTTCGGCCGTAATTACAGTATGTACAACTGAACAATATCATTATGGCAATCACGTCCGTTCCGTATTAAAGGCCGTCGTACATTGTCATTAAATGATTTTGCTTCTTCGTTCGCTTCGGTTCGGTTAGATAAATGATGCCCAGCTTGAGTGAAATTAGATGCGAGAAGCATTGTATTCATAACTGTTTTCATTCATTTCCGGATTATATGATTGGGGGTGGGGGAAGCTTATGAAGCACAGTGATTCTTTATTATTATAATGATCCGATTTATGTATAGTTCAAGTGATATTTGCGGGCTTGCCCGAAATGCTCCAAAGTTAATTGAGTATTATTTGTATGACGGCCACTTGCTTTAACCTCTTTCATTTTTCCTTCACTTCTTTCTTTGTATTCTTTTCAGTTATGATGGATGAACCTCGTTTTGCTCAGCCCATACCAAATGTTACAGTAGCTGTGGGACGTGATGCCAATTTACCATGCGTGGTGGAACACTTGGGCGGTTACAAGGTAAGTCTCACAACATATGTCCGTCCGAGTGCCAAGAGGGCGAGCTTCGTCCGTAAGGATGATTGCCGGCTGTGTAATGACCTCTGCAAGATGTTGGTCATCAAAATGAAATATCTGTTCATATGTTTAATAAAATACAACCGTATCATTTGTTTGTTGATCGTCTACTTTGGCAGAACCCAAATCATTTATGATCAAAAATTACAGGCATATAGCATATAACAGAGTGGGTCATAAGGGAAAATAGACAAAATGTGGTCATTGAGGCTAATGACAACAACATTTGCTTATTTTATGAGGATGCTTAAAGTATAGCCATCATAGAGGCTTAAAAACCTCTCAAAGGCCTTAGGGTCAACTTTGCATAAAAAACATCTCTTAGATTTGAATAATGAACCAACACTAAGTCGATACAACCAGTTTTGATATAGGTCTGTTAAAAAAGGCACCGCGATTTAGAACTTTTCTAACAGAATGTTCTAAAACATCGAACGGCATTGGCACCTTAAAATATTAGGGATACCAAAAAAGGATTTATCGATGCAAAAGTAACATCAAATGAAGGCATTGCAATTGAGGGCATGTGGGTCCACCACAACGCACAGTGGTCCAGAATCAAATACCCTCGACCACAATTCAGTAACTTTTGATCTAGTAAACATTTATGTTTTGTGAATAACTGAAATTAGGCAAGGTCCCAAGGATTGTTTTGAGATATTAACGGTTATATTTTCGAAAGTAGCTCAATGATTTTATTGTTTTAAATGCATTACATTAAATATAGAAGCAAAATGGTCTTGAGCCAGGATAATATCCCAGTTCAAGTCAAATTTTGATTACAGACCAAAAAAATGCAAACGAAAAAACTAAAACAAATGAGCGTTGGCACGGCAGAAGTATTGCTGGGTATAACTATACCTGCATATACACATACTTACATATGCAACTCAATGAGATGCTTGTAAGATGGCATGTGTGCTTTATTACTTGGTGCGATTTTTTAAACGCAAATTCGGCAAGTGAGTTGTGCTTCTCGTTCGTTTGTGAGAATCATCTCCTTATAGAGGCCGGGTTTGATGTTGAAAAGTCGCTGCGAAGCCACTTGAAAAGACTTTTGACATGGTCGAAATCATGATCGTGGTAGTCTGCAGCCAAGTAATAAATGTCACCATGCCATTTGTAAATAAATTTGCATTCTATTAAATATAGAAGCAAAATGGTCTTGAGCCAGGACAATATCCCAGTTCAAATCATATATTGATTACAGACCAAAAAATGCAAACGAAAAAACATAAAAAAAACTTTTTTTGAATTTTGTATTAGAATTAGTGGTTTCCCAGCTCTATTATGGCGTTTGTTTGTGTTTAGTTTTTTTCGATTTTTTTTTTGACTTTTAGGAGTTTTGAATGTAATACATTCTAATACTGGCGTTCTATACGCAACATAGAGACATACAGACACACATTGATTTTTATATATAGATAACATAACATCAAAATCATTTGCGATTTGATATTTAATAAAGTTTTAGCCAAGCCCCTTGTTGTACCTCCCACACAATTGTCTCTATCCAAGGAAAAATTAAATCTTTCATAACTTTTATACTGTTACATGGAATCCACTATGACATGATATTGATCATGTTTTTACAATTGTTTTAAAAATGTGGAACCTGGGACCATGTGCCGAAAACATTCTAGCACCTTCCACACTAATTATCCTACCCTACGTAAACTTTAATTCCTTATAACTTCCGTATATATTTTCTCCGAGAATGAGGTTATATATAAAATGGTTTAGCCGACTGAAGCTTACTTTTTATTTTTTTGTTTATGTTTTGACTATTTGTTCATAATTTTTAAGAGATTTTCAATTTTTATTTTCTCAATTTCAATTTACATTTCTGAATTATAATTTGTTTATTCTCAATTTAAATTTTCAATTTAAATTTGTATTTGCTCAAAATGATGTTTTATTTTCTCAATTTCAATTGAGAACTGGTGTAGTTTTACTTGTAATGAAGCACAAATTTATTGTCTGTAACATGGTTTTAAGGTTAATTTTTATAGTATAACTTTTTTATAAAAAAAATATTTTTCTGTTTAATAATTACAATAAGATTTCAATCCTCCAGTGAAAACACCGTGGAAGGCACATATGCATGTATAACTTTATTTATCTGTATACTCAGCAAAAATGGAAGTATTTCCGCTGGAGGCACTTTTTAGTAGCATCCCAAAATCTCAATTTCTATATTTTTATATTGTCCTGGCTCAAGACCATTTTGCATCTATATTTAATAGAATGCAAATTTATTTACAAATGACATGGTGACATTTATTTCTTGGCTGCATACTACTACGATCGCGATTTGAACCATGTCAAAAGTCTTTTCAAGTGGCTTCGCAGCGACTTTTCAACATCAAACCCGGCCTCTATAAGGAGATGATTCTCACAAACGAACGAGAAGCACAACTCACTTGCCGACTTTGCGTTTAAAAAATCGCACCAAGAAGTTCTGTTGAAGAACTCCAAAAAAGTAAATAATATGTTAATATCCCGTAACAATTTACTATTAGCATTTTCACAACTGGGAACAAATTTTTCGTATGCGGTCACATAGGTAGGGTGCCCGAGAATGTCTAGAGTTCAAATCGTGGCTCGGGAAAACAATTTTATAAAATTTATTCATTTACTAATGTATTTCAAATTTTTATTTTATAGAAATTACTCTGTCCAACAGCATTTTGGGATCAAAGTAGCGACCCTATATTTCGTAAAGGGCATGTTGAGTAGATTATTTTCGTAGAATAAACTTATAGTCCAGCTGGTGTGAGTTTCTTTTACTGTGGATCACAGTTTTAATTTTTTGGGCGAAGGAATTTAGCAGCTTTTTTCGCCAATAACTACATATATACAGGCGACATTTGATCTTAACACACACGCATAGCCGGATACCCTGTATAGATCGCGAGAAAATCACAAAATAAAAATGTCATGACGGTAAATTATTTTAGTTATATCTCTCGCGAGAATTAAAATTTTGCAAATATCCGCTGAAATTTTCTGGCAAATTTGTTTGTAAAACATTTTAATCCTTAAATGTCCTTTTTGAAAGGACTTTTTTTGATTATCTTGAAAAAAGGTTCAAATTGACCCGTAAAGTGAGGTGATAGAGAGTTAAGATCTTCCACAAAAAATTATCCTCATAAGATTCCACTATCTTAATAAAGGGTGATTTTTTAAGAGCTTGATAACTTTTTTTTAAAAAAAAACGCATAAAATTTGCAAAATCTCATCGGTTCTTTATTTGAAACGTTAGATTGGTCCATGACATTTACTTTTTGAAGATAATTTCATTTAAATGTTGACCGCGGCTGCGTCTTAGGTGGTCCATCCGCTTAGTCCAATTTTGGCATTTCCACGTTTTTGAGTAACAGAGACCCAATTGGTGCGAACGGCGACGAATCGAAAATTGGTGGTCATCATTAACACTGGCCGATACAGCTGCGATATTTTCTTCAGTTCGCACTCTACGTAAGCGTGTTGGTGGTTTAATGTCCAACAATGTAAATTTGGTGCGAAATTTAGTCACAATAGCCCGAATAGCCGCTTCAGTGGGTCGATTAAACTGACCATAAAATGGAAGCGCGCAATGAACTTTCTTAACAGAGCACGCATTTTGATAATAAAATTCAATAATTTGCAAGCGTTGTTCGTTTGTAAGACGATTCATGATGAAATGTCAAAGCATACTGAGCATCTTTCTCTTTGACACCATGTCTGAAATCCCACGTGATCTGTCAAATACTAATGCATGAAAATCCTAACCTCAAAAAAATCACTCTTTATAAAGCTCCCTTCGACCAAAAAATGAAAACTTTGATCCACGGTAAAAAGCTGAACTATAAGTATATTCAACATAAAAGGTCATGTCATGTCCTCGACATGTCCTTTCAGAATTATAGGGTCGCTATTGTGTTTCAATCAAAAAGTCTTAATTTGTTATTAAAAAGTAAATTATAAAGTATAAATTAATTTAGTTCTAATTTAACTCGACCAGGGTAACCCAGTATCCCCCCTAACCACTAGGGATCCAAAGTCTTATAAATCATCGCATGTAAAATTTTGCCAGATATCTTTTTCCGTTCAAAAGTTGTAGAGTTAATGCCAAAAATCGATTTGGGATCACTGTGTTTCGATACTTGTTTCATGATTTCAATAGTTTTTAACTGGTTATAATTTATTTTTAAAAATTTCATTTTTTTCGTCCTCCACGTATAAAATATTTAATAGTTGGTTTACGCTGTCAAAGGGCTCAGAAATGGTTATCCAAAAAAATTGTTCCGTTTGACATGGGATTTATCTCCGAATTCGAATGTATGTATTCAGTTCAAAAGAATTTCGATAAAAAGTTATGAACGTCCACTGTTTTTTTTTTTTTTTGAAAATACATATATATATATATAGAAATTCTAATCAGTTTGCTTTACACGTCGTTGCATTTTTTATAATCCTTTTCACTTTCGAATAAACATTGGAAACGGAGTTCTATGAATTTCTTTGAATCCTTGTGCACACCCAAATACTTTTTATTCATTTCACTTCATGGCATAGGTAAGCAAGGGGGAGGGGTGTGCGTCTATGGACTGTTAACGAGTTGTGTTAACTGGCGACGACTGGATGCATGTTACGCAGGCTGCTACACCCAGTTGATCCGAGTAAATGCAGCAGTAAAGCCAATGTCTGTTGTATGCTACCGACCGACTCTCTGCCTGGCTACGTGCGTGTGTGTGCTCTGTTTACATTCAGGGATGAGACTAAATAAAGGAAGCAATCCCTGGGAAAGGCCGACGAGGGGCTACAGATCTGTGATGTGCATTTGTTTCATGTTCTTGTTCGTTTTTATTTCTTTTTTTCATTTGTGCCTTATGATGATGATGCCTAGTCATGCTGAATGTTTGCTTGTTTGTGTTTCTACTTTGGCTTAGGTTGCCTGGATACATATTGACAGACAAATGATTCTGACAATACATCGACATGTTATCTCAAGGATACCACGCTACAGCATAACGTACGACAATGCCAACACTTGGCTGCTGCATGTGAATCAGGCCCACCAGGACGATCGTGGCTACTACATGTGTCAGGTGAACACGAATCCCATGATAAGCCAGGTGGGCTATCTGCAGGTGGTGGGTAAGTACCGGCGACCAACCACACTGACCATATCCTTGAAACTTTATGGAAATGGCCAGAGCAACTGCAGCGGCTAATGCTAAACTTCTCGTCTCTCCACTTACAGTGCCCCCCAATATATTGGACATCGAGAGCACTCCCTCCTCGGTGGCGGTGCGGGAAAATCAAAACATCAACATGACCTGCAGGGCAGATGGCTTCCCAGCACCCAAAATAATATGGCGCCGAGAAGACGGCGAAGAGATTGCTGTCGAAAAGAAAAAGAAAGGTAATTCAACTATAATCCCGACGAACATTCCACAAAAATCGTACTTGAAAAAAAAAACAAACTCATTTTTAAACATCTTTTTTTTCTCCCTCTCTCTCCCTGCTTTCCGAATTTTGTTACTGTTGTCTACTCTTAAACTGTCTCTTTAATCTCTGTTGGAATTGATGACCTCACATCCTAAATCCTTTCGACCTAAACTACAAACCCTGCCATGGCAAAAACAAACAACGAAAATCACGGCAATCTTTTGGAATACTTTTTTCGGAATCGCTGTGCCATGTATTCATAATACCTGGACGAAACTATTACACTACAATGCATGCATATTCATCTGATGCCACTGCCATCGTTGCGGTCCATGTCCTGGTCGCATCCTCCATCCTGCGCCCGCCTGTCCTGGCACGATGTGAACAACACAATATGCTGACAATTTATATGTTGCTGCTGATGGTGGTGGTGGTGGTGCTGGTGTTGTTGTTGCTGCTGCTGAACATGCTGCAACAATATAAAAACATGGACAACGGAATGGATGGAAATTCTATCCTGGCAAACAAACTATCATCAATGAATGTCCGGAATATTGTCGGTGTTTTGTTGCTGTTCCTGTTGCCCGTTTCCCATCCCCGTGGTGTCTATGCAAATGGATTTTTTCGTGTGCCGTGTGCCCCATAGTTTTGGTCTACGATGGTGAAGTGCTGCCACTGACCAAAGTAAGTCGCAACGAAATGGGCGCCTATCTGTGCATTGCCACCAACGGAGTACCACCTTCGGTATCAAAGCGTATAATACTGGATGTCGAGTGTAAGTAATAGATGAATGACTTTTAACTTGTGGTCTTCCACATACATACATATATACGAGTATGTACATATATATGTGTGTAGGTAGTACCTTCGTATGGGTGGAATGCACCCAAAGCTGCTTGTGTTGGTTTTGGCCATTTGGAAGACGAATGTCCTGCCAGATACTTCCAACCATTCAACGTCGATGATGCCCGTATAAATTATTGTGGGGACAACGTCACCCAGGGGCAATGAATGGCCATTGTTGCCAACAAATATTTTATGTGTCATCTCCGAAATGTGCTTCCCGAGATCATTTGTTTAAGTTATTATTTAGTTTTTTTTTATTTAATACCAAAAAAGTGTGGCCCATTTTGCTGTTGTTGCTGTTAGCTGATGAATTTATCCATTTGCCAATGGCTTTAATCTGTTGATGTGCCGCACAGTGGGGGGACTTGATTATTTGGAGTTTATTTTCATTTCACTCGATTATTTCAATTGAAACTAAGTTATTACTAAATGCTCATTAAATCAACAAGAAATGTGATTTTGGGATGGAAGATATTTTTAAACATTGGAATATGTACTCAGAATTTTGTTAATAAAATCGAAAATTATTTAAAGTAAATGTATTTTAGAAAATCATAAAATGATTTGTACAAAGTAAGAAAACCTATTTTCACGTCATCTGCATACATTAGCAGTGTAGAATTAATGATAAACACTGGAATGTCATTTATAAATACTAAAGGTAGCTGCTACGCAAGATGATTGTCTTGGGGAACTCCTGATGGAATTAGGCTAGAATAAAAATTGCCAAATTTGACAATCGGTTTGCAAGAGCAGTTACTCTAAAACCAATAGGATATAATTTATATAAAAATTTAAATTTGGGATATTGTCCTGGCTCAAGACCATTTTGCTTCTATATTTAATAGAATGAAAATTTATTACATGGCTGCAGACTACCACGATCATGATTTCGACCATGTCAAAAGTCTTCTCAAGTGGCTTCGCAGCGACTTTTCATTTTTTTAAAAAAAAGTAGTTGCACTTGAACCGGGTGGTATACGTCTGGGACTATAGACAAAATTTAGTTAATTGGCGTTTTTATTTTTTCATTTCCTCATCCAGTTGCCCCTTCACAGAACTTCAAATTTCCAAAGGATACACTTCTTTCAAAAATTATTTTAATATTTATTCTCGCCCTATGATAACGGTATTAGTGTCAAATTAATTAGGAGAAAATCTATTAAAAATACTTCAAATATAATACTTCTGCCTGCATTATTTCAGCATTAACAACCATTTCACCTTAGATTATTTATATTTCACTTTTTGAAAGGAAAAACTTGAAATGATTATTAATGCTAAACTAATGCATGCTTAAATGCAGCATTTACACCGGTAGCATAGGATGAGAATAAGTATCTAAATAATTTCATTGGAAATAATAAGCTTAACTCATGGTAAACAGACCCGGGAAATTGAAAAAATAATTCCCGTTTCCCGGGAAATAAAAAGTGCGGGAAAATGCAAACCCTACTAGTAACAGAACTTCATGGGGTGGCTGGAAATTGTATGAACTGCGACCCAGTCTAATGTACTCATGCCAGATTCAGATATATTTTCTAAAAATCCTTCCATATCCCTGTGTAACAAAAGTGCAGTTGACTTCAGTTGAAGGTAAACAATTATTCGGTGATTTTTTCAATATGATAGTGCTCAAGTCAAAAAGCCAAAAAAATGAGAAATGACAATTTTTCTTGCTTAACTTTTTGAATTTCGAGAAAAATGAAAGTAGTCTAAGTCAGTGCGTCCTTTGAAAGAATTGGTTCCCTTGGAGGTACTAAAGGGTGATTTTTTAAGAGCTTGATAACTTTTTTTAAAAAAAAAACGCATAAAATTTGCAAAATCTCATCGGTTCTTTATTTGAAACGTTATATTGGTCCATGACATTTACTTTTTGAAGATAATTTCATTTAAATGTTGACCGCGGCTGCGTCTTAGGTGGTCCATTCGGAAAGTCCAATTTTGGGCAACTTTTTCGAGCATTTCGGCCGGAATAGCCCGAATTTCTTCGGAAATGTTGTCTTCCAAAGCTGGAATAGTTGCTGGCTTATTTCTGTAGACTTTAGACTTGACGTAGCCCCACAAAAAATAGTCTAAAGGCGTCAAATCGCATGATCTTGGTGGCCAACTTACCGGTCCATTTCTTGAGATGAATTGTTCTCCGAAGTTTTCCCTCAAAATGGCCATAGAATCGCGAGCTGTGTGGCATGTAGCGCCATCTTGTTGAAACCACATGTCAACCAAGTTCAGTTCTTCCATTTTTGGCAACAAAAAGTTTGTTAGCATCGAACGATAGCGATCGCCATTCACCGTAACGTTGCGTCCAACAGCATCTTTGAAAAAATACGGTCCAATGATTCCACCAGCGTACAAACCACACCAAACAGTGAATTTTTCGGGATGCATGGGCAGTTCTTGAACGGCTTCTGGTTGCTCTTCACTCCAAATGCGGCAATTTTGTTTATTTACGTAGCCATTCAACCAGAAATGAGCCTCATCGCTGAACAAAATTTGTCGATAAAAAAGCGGATTTTCTGCCAACTCTTCTAGGGCCCATTCACTGAAAATTCGACGTTGTGGCAGATCGTTTGGCTTCAGTTCTTGCACGAGCTGTATTTTATACGGTTTTACACCAAGATCTTTGCGTAAAATCTTCCATGTGGTCGAATAACACAAACCCAATTGCTGCGAACGGCGACGAATCGACATTTCACGGTCTTCAGCAACACTCTCAGAAACAGACGCAATATTCTCTTCTGTACGCACTGTACGCATTCGTGTGGTTGGTTTAATGTCCAATAAAGTAAACTGAGTGCGAAACTTGGTCACAATCGCATTAATTGTTTGCTCACTTGGTCGATTATGTAGACCATAAATCGGACGTAAAGCGCGAAACACATTTCGAACCGAACACTGATTTTGGTAATGAAATTCAATGATTTGCAAGCGTTGCTCGTTAGTAAGTCTATTCATGATGAAATGTCAAAGCATACTGAGCATCTTTCTCTTTGACACCATGTCTGAAATCCCACGTGATCTGTCAAATACTAATGCATGAAAATCCTAACCTCAAAAAAATCACTCTTTACATTGACGATTTTTTTGATAACAGTTCTATATAGTAGTAGAATATTCTAAGAAAAAAGTTTGTGGTTCGGTGGAAAAATATTTTTTAATTGATTCAAACACAAACCACTGCATATCTCAAAACGGATAAAGTGTAACTTCAACCAATATCATACTAACTGGCATATATTTTTTCCGAATTGTGGTTTAGAGTACTATCAAATCCCGTTATATCTGTAGTTTAAATCACACCTTGGTGTGCAGAAACGGTGACGAAGTATTGGTGTCCACATGTTCTCAAATTTGATTTGTACTACGAATAAAAATGACGAAGCACTCTTCGATCAGAATACAGAAGTTTAATAACTTTTGGGATCCTGGATCCTAAATTTTTTACAAATACAATAGGAGAACCCGAAAAGTACTAGATTAGTTGTCTCAATATTAATTTCATCCCACTGTGCGTGGCAACACCCGGCCACCTTGCAAAGTGCATGCTTGTCAATTACCGGACTGCTCAGAGTCGCCACGGGAGACACGTTAGGATATTGTCCGCTTGCCTAGTGTTAGCCAAAGACGTGAATTAGAACAAGAGTCACGTAGCAAGTGTCATTTGAGAAATTGCACTTCACTCATGCCAAGGTGGTGGAGGTGGTGGCGTTGTTGGAGCACATAAACGACCGACATCACATATAACGGACGAACGGGCGGACGAAGGATCCAGCAACAACAAAAAGAAAAACATTATATTGATGTTTACTTTCGTTTTAGAAAGTATTAAAGTCTTTGCAGATCAGGACAACAGGGGCGCAACATGCTGAGTTAATTTTTTAAATTTATGAAAAATCTAATTGACAATTCTCGCCACGTCGTTTTTGTCGACGTCTTTTTTCATCTTCTTCTTCTGCTTTTGTTTGAACAAAGCCATTCTGAGCTCAGCACGTAAACATTGAGGGTTTTGTTTTTTTCTTGTTTCGTTTTGTTTTTCATAAAACTTCAAGGTGTGCTGCTGTAGGGATTTTCCATTTCCCATTTACCATTTTCCTGTAGCACTAAAAGTAGACGACAAGACAAGATGTTTATAATGTTGTTTTTCTTTGTGTGTTATTGTTTCTCTCCCCTGCCCTCCTCCATGGCCCACTTCAACTTGCCTTTGGCACCCCAATAGTTTCACCAATGATTTGGGTACCCAATCAACTTGTTGGAGCTCCAGCTGGCACTGATGTCACCATAGACTGCCACACGGAAGCACATCCCAAGTAAGTTGACATTTATTGAGTCTATTTTGTTTTTTCTTTTTTTTGTCAACAGCATATCGTTCGCTCTCGAACACAGAGCGTTAGAGATGCTAGGAAAGGGAAAGTTTTTAATTATTTAAACATTTTTTCCATTTCTTCCCCAATTCAATCTGCCGCCCAGAGCCATAATCTATTGGGTTTACAATTCAGTTATGGTGCTGCCGAGCAAGAAGTATAAAACCGACTATACGGAGAATTCCTACAGGTAAGATCAACAAGACCATTTACTATTCATAAGTGTGTATGGAGATGTGTGTGTGTATATGTGTGTAAGTATAAACACAAGAATGTTCATGGGTGTGTGTGTGTTGATGTGTGACACATATTATTTGAAGATAAATATTAAGTAAGTCTAAAGTCAACTACATCATGCACTAATATTCTCCAATGTATTTTAAACTAATAAACAAAAGTCATTTTATCAAAAGTTAACTTGTCTCAAGAGCATATCTCCTATGAAAGATGTGTATACTTCGTGCATACAGCCTCCGGTCATTGAATTACAAATGATGGCATATTCTTTATCAGTTAAGTTCGAAGCCCAGTGGAATATTTTCATGCAAACTGTGGTAAAAAATAGAAGGATGAAAGCTAGGACCTTGTAACTTTCTCAAATTAGATCAAAAACTATTTTTTGTTTAAATCCGCCCACAACCATGCCTACTTCCCATATAAGTTAAAATAAAAAATCGTCATAAATTTATTGTTTTAATATATATGTGAATACCAATCATTGCCAGCGATTTCCTTTGAGTCCACAATTAAATGAAAATTGTCAGCGCCAAGCCCAACGCCCACATACAAGTTTTTACTTTTTTTACGATTTTCGAAATTTTGGTAAAAACTGTTTTATTTGAGGCTATTGATTGTTGAATATCCTATATAATTGTTTATGTTAATGAAAACGGCGTGATATTCTTTTTAAATTTTATTTATTTTTGCCCAATATTTCGGCTAACATCGTCAGTTTATGTCCAGTCAGGCGGTCTGATTGGACATTAACCAAATTTTGACGATGTAAATGTATTAGTGGAAGAGAAAATTTACTTCAGACGATATACACTAGAGATGCTTTACATTACTGACGTTCCCGCTGAAATGAGACTTAATTATAACAATGACACCGATGCTCCCAAATGTATCGAAACATTATCAAAAAACACGGACGAAACAAGAAGTAATAAACTTTCATAGTGGAGAGCCGTATATTTTGTATTTTTAAATTTAAATGTAAATATCAATGTTTTATTATTGTTTTTAAAAATGTGAACAAAATATGTGCTTTTTGTAAGTCGAAATATTGGACAAAAATAAATAAAATTTAAAAAGAATATCACTCCTTTTTTATATAACAAGGTCCTTGAGACGAACTACAACATAAACAATTATTTTATTTCTAATCGATAGCAAACGGCTATTATATCTTAATAAATAACTTACGATTAATATATCGGCTCAATATTTACAAGCGCTTGCATGCCATAAAACCTTACTTCCCTAAAGTATGCTCTAAATAAATTTTCCGATGAAAGTATTGCTTCATTATACCCTCCACCTCCAGGATGGGGGTATACTAACTTTGTCATTCCGTTTGTAACACCTTGAATTATCGACCTGAGACCCTATAAAGTATATACATACAAAATTCTAAGACGATCTAGCCATGTCCGTTTGTTGAAAGCACGCTAACAACTAAACGAAAGGAGCTAGAACGTCCAAATTTTGCTGAAATACGTCTTATAGTCGTAGATCAGTTGGGATTGCAATTGGACGAAATTGCCCCAAAGGGAAATTTTCCCCTCACAAGGACTAAAAATACCCATAATAACCCCTAATATTTTACAGAATTTAAACATATTTTTTAATATGCCTGCTTGTAAATACTTGATATTGGGTGTGTGCGTTCCCCCGTGCCCATAAAGTGATTCTTATTGGTAGGGGTAAATAGGGCAAAAGGGATAAAAATGGTACATATCAAACGAAAACAGATAGATACACAAAATTTGGTGTGTACATTTCTCCAATTGAGTACATACATAATATACAAGTATTTTTTCCAAATTCGTACTTTTAAGGGGTAAAATGGGAATAGAGAGATAAATATGGTACCAACCAGACGTCTGTACCTAGAAAAATGAAATTCGGTGTATACATTCCTTTGATTGCATATACAGGTAGAATAAAGGGATTTTTGGAAATTCGTAATTTTTGGGGTTAAAATTGAAAAAGGGGATAAAAATGGTACCAACCAAATGACAGAGGCTATAATCAAGAAATTCGGTGTATATATTCATCTGACTACGCAGACACGAAAAATAGTAAGGTTTTACCAAATTCGTACTTTCCAGGGATACAATGGGAATAGAGGGATAAAAATGGTACTAACTAAACGGCTACAGATAGAATGATGGAATTCGGTGCGTTCATCCCTCTAATTGCGTAGACACGTAAAATAAAGAGATTTTAGAAAGTCGTACTCTTAAGGGGGTAAAATGAAAAAAGGGATAAAAATGGTACCGACCAAATGGCCGCATTTGGAATCATGGAATTCGGTGTATACATTCCTCTGACTGCATAGACATGCAAAATATTTTTTTTTCCAAATTCCTACTTTTTTACTTTTACGGCAAAAATGGGTTGAATCAAGAAGTAAGGTCGTCTTGCTCTGTGGACTTCAGTTAATGGATTTTCAAAATTTGTACTTTTGGAATTAAATAAGAATGGAAATACAACCAACTGTAGCACCCACTATCTACCAACATTTGTGGTATTTAGGCATTTTTGAAGATTTCTGTCTTATATTTACTTTTGAATGGACATGAAGTATTATTTCAATATATATGTATATATATATATAGTAAAAGCGTATTGGTAGCCTTGCCTTATAAGCGTGGCTTAAAATAATAAAAATATTATATTTATTTATAAAATATTTTTTTCAATATTTTTATTTATTTTGTCTTGACTATAAAAATATTTCCTGTAATAATACTGCACTTCTATGAAAATCGACAGCCTCTGTGGAATACAATATGTGGTGGAGGGTGGACAATACTAAATAAATACAACCTTCTGGTAAACCACAGTCTGAAAAGAAAACAGAAACGTAATTACACTTTTTTAAATGCAAAAGAACTCCTCCTCCGAACTAAACGAAATTCCAATATGATACATGGTTTCCGAGATACATCACAATAAACTAACAAAAGTGGGATGTACCATGTAATGCATTGGAATTTCGTTTAGTTCGTAGAAAATAGGAGCTCTTTAGGTGTTGTTTTGCATTTAAAAAAGTGTAATTGTATTTTCGATTTCCTTTTCAGAGAATGGTTTACCCGAATGTTGTATTTATTTAGTATTGTTCATTTTCTACAGTATAAAACTATATTCGCAAGGCCGGCCGATGCCTCGGCATTTACAAATATTTTTAATCTATTGTCTTAATTAATCATTTTAAAAAGAATATTCAGCTTATAGCTCCACACATCGATTTAATCACTGAAATGATAAAACCTTCTGAGCCAAAAATGAAGCAATACTTTCTTCCTTGTTCTCTGTTAATGTATTTTGGCTAATTTATTTAAAGCATACTTTAGGGATGTAAGGTCTTATGGCATGCGAGATGATGTAAATATTGTTCCGATATTAATCTTAAGATATTTATAAAGTAATAAAATCCGTTTGTCATTGATTAAAAATAAAATATTTTTATTTCAAATTTCAAAAATCGTAAAAAACTAAAAATTTTATTTGGGCGTGGCACTGGTAATAATTTGTATTCACATATATATTAAAATAAGAAATTAATGACATTTTTCATTTTAACTTACATGGGAGGTGGCGTTAAACAAAAATTGTTTTTGATCTAATTTGACGATATGAGGGATGTGTGCGAAATTTCAAGGTCCTCGCTCTATTCCTTCTAATTGTTGCCGCAGCTTGTATGAAAATATTCCACTGTGCGAAGTTAGATGTTGCAGTAACCATAATATTTACGTATTTTGGTAGCCATTCTCAAATTCATCAAATTCCACAATGTTGTGTCAATAGTTAGGACTCAAGATGAAATATTTACGATATTGGCATTTTCCTTTTGGAAATTTCTGTTAGAAAACCCTACTCCTAACAATTGTAATCCCTTGACCGATGACTGTATATGAAATTTAGTGCCAAGAATACTTTATAAGAATATTAAAACAACAACAACAACCACAAACTCCTTTAGTATATGAATTCAAAACTTTGACATCATATGTGCCTCTGTTTGTTTGTTGTATGGATGTATGTTTGCTGTAGTGCTAGTATACATATGTATATATAGAGACGAGCATAGAAACTAATCATATTCCTAGCAAGTTTGATATACTCGACACTGTGGCAGGCGGCACATTCCATATGGCATTCCCTTGAAAAGCTGTGTTCGAAATATCTCTAAGATGTCTTAAGAGACTTTTAAAAGTTTTATTTCCTTCGACGAAACGGCGAGGACGACGAAGACTACGAAGAACAAGAGGAATAATGTTGAATGTGGCAACCACCACCACCACTAAGACGCATGCAAGACTCCACCAATACTTGTAAAGGGTGATTTTTTAAGAGCTTGATAACTTTTTAAAAAAAAAAACGCATAAAATTTGCAAAATCTCATCGGTTCTTTATTTGAAACGTTAGATTGGTCCATGACATTTACTTTTTGAAGATAATTTCATTTAAATGTTGACCGCGGCTGCGTCTTAGGTGGTCCATCCGCTTAGTCCAATTTTGGCATTTCCACGTTTTTGAGTAACAGAGACCCAATTGGTGCGAACGGCGACGAATCGAAAATTGGTGGTCATCATTAACACTGGCCGATACAGCTGCGATATTTTCTTCAGTTCGCACTCTACGTAAGCGTGTTGGTGGTTTAATGTCCAACAATGTAAATTTGGTGCGAAATTTAGTCACAATAGCCCGAATAGCCGCTTCAGTGGGTCGATTAAACTGACCATAAAATGGAAGCGCGCAATGAACTTTCTTAACAGAGCACGCATTTTGATAATAAAATTCAATAATTTGCAAGCGTTGTTCGTTTGTAAGACGATTCATGATGAAATGTCAAAGCATACTGAGCATCTTTCTCTTTGACACCATGTCTGAAATCCCACGTGATCTGTCAAATACTAATGCATGAAAATCCTAACCTCAAAAAAATCACTCTTTATAAATGTGGCACCCGCCCTCGCCTTGTCATTTCACATCTCTGGGATATTTTAAAGTTTTAAATGAATATTAATTTAATTTAATTGGCATTCAGCAAAAACGCTCCACTAGGAAATTACAGCAGTTAAATGGGGTTGATGCTCCATCATCATATTCACCCGCTCATTCACACTATTACAAGTTGCCAAAGTGTTGTAAATTAATTACATAATGTGTTGCACACACACACCCTTAAGTACTTGTGTGTGAGTGTTTGTGTTTTTCAATTATACGGTGTTTAACCGAGTTATTTTGTCTTTCTCTTCTCGATTTCATTTCATTTAGAGCCCACATGAAGCTGACAATAAGAAATCTACAGTATGGCGATTTTGGAAACTATCGCTGTATCTCGAAGAATTCACTGGGCGAAACGGAAGGATCCATACGTGTCTATGGTAAGTTTGTATTTAATATATAAATTAATAGTTTGCAACTCCTAAATTAATAAATATTCTGGCATTTTTTAAACAAAATTTAAGACTTTATATTGATCATAAAGTATACATTAAAGGGAAATGTAGGGAATAGTATATTGGTCAAATGGTCCACATGACATTGCTGACTCATACGCTATGACTGCATTTCATTGCTCCTTTCAGGCGTGTATAGTCGTGGGCTTCTTGATAGAAACCGTAAAATTTCACAATCATGAAATGGATCCTGCTGTAATTGAATTGTTTGCCATATTATATATAAAGTTTTTTGCAACCAAATGTGTGTGTGCAATGTATATTTAGATTTGAGATCTTCAGTCCATTTTTTCCTAAAATGTAAATGATTGCCTAACAATAGGTGATATTTTTAAACACTCCACGAGAGTATTATGTCTTTGTGCATTTGTTTGTAACACCCAAAACGAAGCAAGATAGACCCATCGCTTATTATACAGATCGACTTAGAATCACTTTCTGAGGCGATGTCCGTCTGTCTGTCCATCTATTCTTGTAATCAAAGTCTAAGTCGCAATTATTGTCCGATCTTAACAAAAATTGGCACAAGTACGTTTTGTGGATCAAGGATAAACGCTATTTAATTCGAAGCAAATCGGGTCAGAGTTCGATATAGCACCCATACACATTTTGCTGTCAAATCGAATTTTTCCGCTCTAGAAACCACATATTGTTTTCGATTTTCTTTAAATTTGGCACAACATCTTATAACCCAACAAGAAACAAATACAGCGTTTCAGATTTATATATAGCCACCATACAAATGTCGCTCCCGAATTGACTTTTTCCGCTCTAGAAACCAAATATTTTAGCCGATTTTCTTCAAATTTGGCATAACAGCTTATAATCCAACTATAAAGTGAAAGTGGTGAAAGTGAGTAAGATCGGTTCAGATTAGATATAGCCCCCATACAAATGTTGCTCCCTTTTTGTCTTTTTCCAATCTATAATCCGCATATTAAAACAGATTTTCTTTAAATTTGGCACAATACCTTATAATCCAACTGGAAATAGCTACAGTGAAAGCGAGTCAAATCGGTTCAGATTTAGATATAGCTCACTTACAAATTTCGCTCGGGATTTGACTTTTTCCGCTCTGTACCCCACATATATAGTCCATACAAAAATCCTTCCCGATATCTCCGAATTCAATTGTAATGCGGTAGAGAGTGGAGGTTTGCCCCGCCCGATTTTAGCCTTTCCTTATTTGTTGTTAATTACATTATGATAAAAATAATTCATTTTCGATCCTCCCGAGAAACGCAGCTTTATTTGCCTTTAAAAAAGTACATCAAATTTTCAGCAAAATCGCTTCACATGAAATTATATAGTAAGATATTACTCCTGCTTCGATGGCGACTTGGAAATTAAATTGAATTGAAATATACCCATCCGATACCGATATTGAAGATATATAGTCGACATATTTTCAGTATTTTGGTATTCAAATACGAACCGAGCTTTTATTAACGAGCAGAAAGCCACAATTTTCTTTGTCATCCCGTTTAGTGTACATCAATAAATATTTGATGAATATAAACCGAGGCTAATCTAATTTAACGCTGTTTTACAATTAACTCTTTTCGTCATATTTGTGAAAATATCATTATCGGCCATTGACCTATTGGTTTTGTTGTTATTACAACAACATAATAAGTCATTAAATCTTCGCCCAATTTATGTTTAGCACAAGAGTTTAGATATACTTTATTATAAAATAATAAAAAAATATTCAAAATTGAATTATTGTTTCTTCTATTCACAGAAATACCTCTGCCGTCAACACCTTCAAAACAAGTGACACATTCAACCATAGATACGAGAGAAAGTAAGTCTATAAAAATTTTCAGAAAAATATTGAATCGGATTTTAAAAATGCAGTATAATTTATAAAATCAGTATAAGCTGGCCAAGTTAATTACGATTTCAAATTTTGTTGAGTGTGATCGGGCATTAATTTATATTTTTATTTTTGAAGTGACAGAAGATCCCTTACTCTATATCACAAAATAAAATCAGAATGAATTATCATAAAAATAATTTTAACTGACTGCAATCGCAATGAGCTTGGTTAGTTTATCCAGTATGCCGACAATATATCTAAATCTCTCAGAAAAGAGTGAATTTGATCTAATTCATATGTGAAATAATTGAGTACATCACTTCCCTTCTCCTTCATTCCATTTCAGATAACATCATCCCGGTGCGTAACGACTCCCTGAAGTCATTGCAAACCGATGTGCATTCGTTAAAGAACGAATTACTGGGCACCAGTGTCGCAGCGTCGCCGGCCTCACAGGGTGCCACGGCACTCGTGCCGTCGATAGCCGGCAATAACTTGCAAAGTTTTGGTGCCGCCAGCAGCTCCATCGAACGAAAAGGTTCTCTGGCGATAGGCAAAAGCATGTTCTACACAGAGCATCCACCCAATCATCTGGAGGATGCATCAGGTAAATGCGATATAAAGACAAGATGTTTAGTGATCAATGAATATCCCGGAACATTTTTTTAAATAATATTTCAGCCTTGAGTGCCAGACCAACGAATATCGTAATCTTCTGCGGCAGTGTTTTAGTAGTGCTACTGTTGAGGTGGCCAGCGTAAAACTGTTTGAGAATCAACAAATAAATTCCGGAAATCACAAATGTAGTTCAATTCACACCTTTTTTTTGTATGAAAAGGCGATGTAACACTGACACATTCATCACTCATAAACGACGACACCACAAAGTGTTATGACACCATAACGTCTCTAAGGATTAAATAGCAAATGGTTATAAATTATTTCCGGTTCGTTTAAATCTTGAAATTGACAATAATAACATACATATCACCCATATACACCCGAAACATATCCCCCACAAACATAAACACACACGCACTCAGAGAGGCATAGACATATGCCACCCTTCCTCACCCTTGGTATAGGAAGCGTACAGTAGCCTGCCAATAAATTTTGCTCCACAAAAAGTTTTGACAATTTTGTGGCCACTTTTATGGAGATTTGTTGTTATTGGGGAACATTTATTATTTTTGAAATAATAGGTTAGGAAGGTGTTTAATCGGCAAGAAACTGAAAACGAATTGAATTCTCAAGAATGAGATCATATACAGACAGATAAGCACATGGATTCAATGTCTTTTTCTTCGGTGAAAGACATCCAGTTTTGATGCATTGAGGAAGAAATTATAAATAACTTCTCTAATGAATGCTTATACAGATTTAAAAAGTGAGTTTTCAGATAATATAAGGGCGAATCGTCGATAACTAATTCTGTAGACGTTGGAGAGCAACAAAAAGGATGAGGTTTGAACAAATCTTTTATTTTCTTATTCAAATTTTAAAATTCACTTTGAACTATTTTCAACTGGACAATGGTTTTATAGAATAACGATGGTATTAATGAATAGTCGTTCGAGGGAATAACATGTAAATTTGGAGACTTGAAAAATTATAATTTTGATGGCTTTTCACTGAAATTCTTGTTATTTAAAAATATATATAGAAATGGAACATAATTTCTATACTTCCAAACTAACACAGTAGCTTCAGAAGAAACCTCAGCATAATACTTGACATCTCCCAATGGCCCGGACGCGACATTCGCATGCCTTAAACAACGCCAAAAACAAGAAAGAAACTGAAAAAGTCGATCAGCCTTTTTAGTGTTCTAAAGCGCTTAAAGAGTACTACATTTTAAAAATATATCGTCAGGATTTAGTACAAATTAGTACAAAATTATAAATAATTTTATATCGGAATGGACGCGACAAAAAACAGAAGTACTTTCGAAGGTCTTATAGAAATATACAAAGTTCAGCGACTTTTTGAGAACTTTGTTTTTCCATATATACATGTAAATGAAGGTCAGATGATACATTTTGTTCGTAGATTTATGAAATATGAGAATTATCTCTAACATTTTTTTAATTTAATGGACGGGACAAGAATTTCCACTCGTAGTAAAAAAAATAGTAATTTTTGTTATAACACTTCAAATTTTAATAAAAATAAAAGAGAACAAGTTAACTTCAAGATTCATAATAAAAAAAGTTGTCGAAATAAGAAAAAAATAAGTTAAAAGCTATTTTTGTGTTCTGATTTAATTTTTTTGGTAAACCTTTTTTGGGAGATGTCCTACTGTAAAATTTCAAAAAAATTACATTAAATCATATCGAAGATCAAAATAAAAAAATAAAATTGTAAAATTGAAGAAACTTAAAAAACTAATCCGGCTTAAAAGTAACTAAAATTATATTAAAAGCAAGGTGTGCCACATTAAAATCGGTCAAGTATTTTAGGGGCAAAGTGGAATAAAAATGGTACCTATCAAACGACAACAGCTAGAGACACGAAAATCGGTGTTTACATTCCACTAATTGAGTAGAAAAATAATACGAATATAAAATGTTTTCCAAATTCGTACTTTTAGGGGGTAAAATGGACATAGATAATGAAATTCGGTGTATACATTCCTCTGAATACATAGATATCCAAATTAACAAGATTTTTTCAAAATTTCATGTTTCCAAGGGATCAAATGGGAAAATAGGGATAAACATGGTAACAACCAAACGCCAATAGCTAGAACGATTGCGTCGACACGTATAATACAGGATTTTCGAAATTCATAATTTGCAAGGTCTAAAATTGGGAAAAGGGGTTTAAAGGGCACCAACGAGATTGCATAGATGCGCAAAATAGAAAGATTTTTCAAAATTTTTTTTTCAAAATTCGTGCTTTTAGTAGGTGGACAGACAGATAAAAATAGTATCGACCAAACGGCTACACCTAGAATAATGAAATTCGGTGTTCGGTATAAAGGTTTTTTCAAATTTCGTACTTTTAAGAGATATAATGGGAACAGAGGGATAAAAATGGTACCAGTTAAACGGCTACAGCTAGAAAAAATCTTATCTACAGAGTAGGAGGGTATATATCATTTGGGACAGAAAAAAGAGTAACGCATTGAAGGAGTGTCTTAAGACCCCAAGTATGTTTGGACCAAATCCGTTTCACACCTTTTTAAGTTGTTAGAACCATGTCCGCCCGTTTGTCTGGCTGGCTGGTGTACACGATTACTCTCGAAATGAGTTAAGGAATCGATTCAAACTTTGTACATGGTAATATTTTCCCCAAACTTAGTTTAAGTTCGAAGATGGGCGAAATTGCCACGTCCCTTCTGGTACCTCCCACACAAATAGCCCATATACCCATGATAAATTAAAACCCATATAACTTCCACACGGATACTCGGAATCAGCTATATTTTGGAATTTGATAATGTTCTTCTAATCACTTTAAACGTACTAAATGTGACGGGTTTTGCCACGCCCCTTCCAGCACCTCCCACACAAATCACGCAAAACTACGTAAAATTAAAGCTGATATAACTTCTATATTGATGATCGGAATACTGTGAAATTTGATATTTAGCAATGCTTTTTTAGTGGTTACATTCGCTTGGAATATGGGCGAAATTGCCACACCCCCTCTGGTACCTCCCGCACAAAGTGACATAAACTTTGGTTACAATATAACCGATATAACATCCATACGGGTAGTCAAAATCATTTGCAATTTGATATTTGAAAATGTTTTTATAATCACTTTAAACTAACAAAATATTTTCACTTTAGTCACACCCCTTCTTGTACCTCCCACACAATTGTCTCCATCCTTGGTAATATTAAATTCTTCATAATTTCCATACTTGTGCATGGACTTGATATTTAATCATGTTTTTACAACAGTTTTACAAATGTGGAAGATAGGACCATGTAACACGAACCTTCTAGTACCCTGGCTTAAGTTAAATTCAATTCCTTATATCTTCCATATATATGTTCTCTGAAAGTGAACTTACTTACTTGTTACAATAAAAGCTTGCTGTAAATTTTCCTCTTTGGGCACCACAGTTCGCACAGGAATCTTTAGTCAGTCAAACTGATATCTAAAATTCTAACCGCATAATATCTACTCCAGTAGGTTAGTGCTGTTCAGATTGAGTTTTCTTATATGGACAGTGATTTTTATTGGATCGAACGAGCAGATCTACTTTATGCGCCCAAGATACGCACTTCTAATCCGACTGCGTAGCACTAATTGTTTCCAAGGCCCTTGGGAAATAAGTAATATACGACATTGTCGAGATATCGGAAGTTAATATCAGAGATCAAATGAAATAACTCAATCTTTCAGGCTGGATATAAGAGAGATGTCAAAACCTACACCGAAACCGGTGTTAGAACCGATCACTGTCCACCGGTTTAAAAAAAAAACACAAATTTTTACAAACCGGGGAATGCGGTTAACCAGTTTTTCGAATACAAATTATTTGAGATTCGAGGACATATCTCATAATGAGTAATATAAATTAATCTGACCGATTCACATCGGTGGTTTCAGATTGATCTAAAGTATGGGGATTTTTTGATAAGCTTTGAAACACCTTCATCTTATATTGAATTCTGACATCATCGGTGATTCAATATATATATATTGATATATATATATTTATGAAATCGGTTTATGTGTACTTTATTTCTTGTGGCGTCCACTAAAAAAACAAAGCAAATTTCGCATTTTTATTAATTAAATTATATAATCATTGTAAAGGGTGATTTTTTAGCTATTATCTTTTTGGCAACACTGGTTTAAACAGCTGACGCACGTTTCGTGTTTTGTTTCACTGTCAAACATCTTCACTTTGGTTTATAATTTAACCATAAATCGTCTTACAAACGAACAACGCTTGCAAATTATTGAATTTTATTAACAAAATGCGTGCTCTATTAAGAAAGTTCATCGCGCGCTTCCATTTTATGGTCAGTTTAATCGACCCACTGAAGCGGCTACTCGGGCTATTGTGTCAAAATTTCGCACCAAATTTACATTGTTGGACATTAAGTCACCAACACGCTTACGTAGAGCGCGATCTGAAGAAAATATCGCAGCTGTATGGGACAGTGTTAATAATGATCAATTATCGATTCATCGCCGTTCGTAGCAATTGGGCCCCTGTTACTCAAAATTCCAAAATTGGACTAAGCGGATGGACCATTTAAGGCGCAGTCATGGTCAACATTTGCATGAAATAATCTTCAAACATTAAATTATATGGACCGTACTATCGATTCAAATAAAGATTTCATGCATTTTTCTGAATTTTATGTTTTTTTGAAAAACTTTCCTATAGCTTTTAAAAAATCACCCGTTACAACAGAGTGTCGATCTAAGTTGAATTTCTTTTTTCATTAAAAATGTGAAAAATAATGAAAAATTGAAAAACGTTCTATTATATTCTAAATTAATGATCATTGTGTTTTAATATTATTTAGTATTCAATTAACTCAGAAAATTATTCAAATAATGTGAAAGAAGACATTTTAGTTTATTTAAAAAAACAGGTTGACCGATTTCACCGGTTTTGTCAAAATTTTAAATCACAAATTTTCGAACAAAACCTGAAAATGCCAGTTTTTGACATCTCTAATAACAGATCTTACCGAGTATTTACCAATCAACCACAAAAATTGATTTTTCATGACTTATGGAAACGACTTCAGGAAAGATATTCTTTAAAAAATATTTTACAAGTGTCATAGGAAATCACTTAAGATTTTATTTGGAGAATTATAGCCAATGTAAGTTCCAAGATACAAATTTAAATCCAGATTTTTTAAATTTTAATGGAATTAGTCATATTCAGATACAGCTTCCATTCGCTTTTGTAGCTTTTTTCAAGCTTTCGATTTTTTCTTCTTATTTATTAAATTTTGTTTTAAATATAAATTTTCTCCATATATCAACTTTAGAGCAATCAATGATAATTCGAACTCAAAGAAATAAATTTGTTTTGAAAAAAAATCACTGGCAACTTTATCGGACAGGCTACTATACTGCTTATATTGACACATTTGGTTCAATCAATGCCGACGACAACAATCTGATCAATCTACACTTTTACACATACACACTCTAACACACACACAGACATATCCGCACTCTCCGTGCCCTGCTGAGCGTGTATGAGTATTATTTATTATAAATATTGTAATAATACAACGTTAATCATCATCAGTTCATTGATAATTTATGCATTAAAACGATGTAGCGAACGATGAACGCTGAACGCCGAGGATGAAGCTGACGTCGCGATGAAATGATAATTGGAGAGGATAACACGTTATTTATTGTTGACCAAATTAAAGGGGTCACAACAACAACAGCAAGAACAACAACAATTACAACAGCAACTACTACAACTACAGCAAACAAACATGCTTGTAAATAAATAGGTAAACGTAAATAGAGGCCAAAATACTAATACATACTACCCGTACTACCCTAGTGAGTTATGACTATTGAGGATACTATAATAAATTATACAGACAGACAGACAAACACACACACGAACACTCACTCACACACACAGAGATAAACAGTAATAACTTGTTAAAAGCCTTTCCTCCGGCCCCCAAACCCTCCCGGGGACGGACAACAATTTGAACATATTGCGATGTAAATACTACAACAACCACAACAAGAACAACACTATTTATTATTCCTTTGCCAGGACAGGCGAAACCAAAGGCAACGCGAGGACGCAAGGACTCCAACTGTAAATGATAACGCACTTTAAACTTATTTAGAATAAATACTTTGTTGTTATAGCATCATAGATTTATTGTAGTCATAAGGACAGTGTATCATAAGGACATACATAACTATGGAACGTTGTACATATATAAACATAAATACAAATACAAATAAAAATATTAATAGATATGTACTCGCGCGCTCATCGACAAGGATTATCTACATAAGAGATTGTCGCTTACAATCATCAACACTACCCGTATCAATGGAGTTGGGACAAGTGTTCCCAAGGCACTGCCCTGAGATGAAATTTCCCTCACACCCTCGCACTAAACTGATGACCAGCATTAGTATTATCAATTAGGAAAATTGTCCGGAGTCTCCAGAGGAAAATTTCATTTCTTATCCCGAATTGGTTAATCCAAATTTCGATGTTACAGATGTCAGTTTGTCATGTAGCTTGTCATCTATAACTTTTGGTCATCTCTTAGCAGATTATTTCATAAACTTTAGACCTGTCGATGAAGCGTCATGTAAATAGTAAATATCTGATATAACCATACTTTTAAGAATGATATCCCAAAAACTTAAAAGTTCACAGTATAAGATGAATATAAATAAATCTTAAGATGGAATGGCGAATGACGGAGTAGCCAGTGTGTCTGAATGAACTTTAAACTATAATTCGAAAGTCATATCATTGCTGTTTATATATCTTGGATCACACATTAATACTTGATAGTTCTTATATCCAAAAAGAAATTTACATAGGATTCAAATTTGTTATAAAAATGCTGTGAGTTTATAATGTGAACAAATATATTGAAATGCCGTAACCTGGATTACAAATACAAATATATCTTCGCAAATGTTGATGCACTTCAATCGGTCATGTCGCAGACTATAATTGGCTAATATTAAAAAGTGAATATTTATTGAACTCTCAAAAGACATGACCGATTTTGATGAAATTTTACAGTTCTGGGGTATAACCACCAGCTATATAAGGGTTCATATAAGGGTGCCTCGAAACTATCTAAATCATGTGGTAATACTAAGGTGACCATCTCTTATTGTGCAAAAAGCGAGATTTTTGTAGAAAAAAGTGGAATCGTTAAAATCTAACCAAAAAATGGAAACAAAACCAAAAATAAAGGAATTTTTTAAAATTCGTTCTTTAAGGGTCACAATGGGAAATGGAGACAAATGGTAAAAAGCTCTATCTGGAATCATGAATTCCATGCTTCCCTGATTGTGTGGACTAATAGGATTGTAAATAGTTAAAACTGGTCGAGAGGCATCAATTTATTCCTAACAAGAACTGAAAATATTATTATATATTAGTGTCAAATTAAAGAGGAGCATATCTATTAAATATACGTCAAACAACAAGCTCTATCTGTATTAGTTCATCACTAACATATATTTCAAGATTATCCATTAGTTTTTCTAATTTACTCATACCTTTCTTTTTAAGAGACAAAACTTTAAATGGTTGTTAATACTAAACTACAACAGATAGAATTTAATTGAAATTTAATAAATAATTTAATTTGAAATGTAAAGTATTTTTAACACATATTCATTTCTTTGATTTGGCATTTATACCGATGCAACTAAGTATTAAAAATAATTTTTCAAAAATTATATCTTATGGAACATTGTAGTCCTTTTAAGGGCCAACAGGATGAGAAAATGAAAAACTAAAAACGCCAATTAACTCTATTTCACCTATAGTTTCAGATGTATTTAATCTGGTTCAAAAGTGGAAGTACTTCTGTAAGAAGCACATTTTAATCGCATCTCAAAATCCAAATGAGCGTTTTTCTCGCCTTTTAGGAAGTTCTTTTAAACAACTTCCAAAAAAATCGATAATATCCCGTAACATTTTACGAAAAGCATCTTCACAACCCAGCAAAAAAATGGAAATACTTCAATAGGAAGCACATTTTACTCACAGCTCAAAATCTGAATGTGCATTTTCCCGCTTTTGAGGAAGTTATTTTAAACAACCTCCCAAAAAAGACGATACTATGTAAGATTTTACGAATAGCATTTTCACAAGTGAATGTGAATTTTTAGTATGGGGTCACAGAAGTAAGGTGTCCGCGTTGCAACCAGAAGGTCTTGGTTTCGAATCGTGGATCGGGAAAAAACTTTTTTGATTACTTTTATAAAAGAACAATGTTTAATTTTATATAATTTTAAATATTTAAACATTTTTGATTAAAAACTACAAATCTATTGTTTTATTAATGTACTTCAAATATTTCATTTTTTATTAATTACACAGGGCAACAGTGATTCTGCGGTGGGGGTTTGTAAGGAAATTTTGGTGGATATGTTGATGAAGATCTAAGGCTATAATTTACTTTTTTTAAATTGACCCTCGTTCTCGAGATAAACCGTTATTTTAAAAATGAAGGAGGTTTGACCACATATTTTAGCATAACTAAGGAATAGTTTGTCCGATTTGGTTAAGTAAAAAATTAAAAATCCGCAGCTAAATTACCTTCAGGTTACACCTACAATGTTTTTTGATATAGTCAATAGTTTCGAAAATATTGAGAAACTTTTTCAAAAAAAAATTTTTTTCATGCAAAATTGAAAACTTTTTTCTATTTGTTAAATGCATATAAAATCAAAAAAGTCACAAATGCCAATTTTTTATCTTTAGTTATAAACATAGATATGTTACAAATAAAAGTAGCCATATTTCAATAAAATCGATTAACAAGTTTTGGATTAATTCACAATTTAGTGATGGTATCTCATTGTGATAAATTTTTGAAATGAACATTAATAACAGAAATATTCCATAGCTATAAAAAACACGACACATAATTATAACAACTTAAGTAGGCCGAAAAGACGATATGTGACAGACAAGTGAATAAATACGTACATATGTCAAAAAAAATCTAAGACCTCGTTAATCGTTGTGTTGAAAGTGAAAAGGTGAGACTTATCCACAATAAAATTAAAAAATATTAAGAAATAATAAAATTTCTCAATTTATAAGGCATTGCTTATGATGAACTCTTCACGTAAATCTTGTGCTAATAACCCTGACCATTTCTGCTACATATGTGGTAAATATTGTGCAGAAAAGCAACTAAATAACATTAATGCTTTTGTAAAACAAGCTTATAAGGCTTATTTTGAACAACAACTTGGACAACAAGACAAATGTTGGGTCCCACATAAAGTTTGTAAAACTTGTGTCGAGTCTCTTCGATATTGGAGCAAAGGAGAACGCAAAGGGCTTCCGTTTGGAATACCGATGACGTGGGCAGAGCCAAGAAGCCACCTTGATGATTGTTACTTTTGCGCTGTAAATGTAAAAGGCATGAACCGATATAAAAAGCGGTCTTGGTTGTACCCAAACGTTCAATCCGTTAAGCCACCAACGCTGCATAGTGAAAATTTACCAATACCGGTATTTACTTCATTATCATCCAAATATTCTAATGATGTTGAAATGTTAGATAGTCAGAATGAGAACAGCAGTGAGAATGAGTACGAAGAATGCAGTTCTACTTATCAAGGATTTTCTCAAGGTGAGCAGAATGACTTAATTCGAGATTTAAATTTATAGAAAAAATCAGCTGAACTTCTTGCATCAAGACTAAAAGAAAAACGTTGCATTCAGCCTGGCGTAAGAATAACTACTTACCGAAACAGAGAGCGAGACATTCTTCCATTCTTTACCGATGCGAATGATATTGTATATTGTAATGATATTTCTGGGCTTTTGAATTTAATGGGCCTATGACTATGACTATGAAAACGTCAAGCTGGTGTTAGAGAAGATTTGATATTATCAACACAAGTGGTCCGTCTGTGTAGATTTAAAGATGGTAAACTTTTAATTGGGCCAGCAAAGTGGATACACTAAATATCCCTGTTTTCTATGTCTATGGGACAGTCTTGCAAAAAATGAACACTGGGGCAGGACAGACTGGCCGTCAAGACTGAACATGACTGTAGGAAAAGATAACATCGTTCATGAACCTTTGATAAGGCGAGAAAAAATCATTCTTCCACCACTCCTCATTAAACTTGGCCTTATGAAACAGTTTGTAAGAGCACTCGATACGAATGGCGATTGCTATATATGGTGAAACCTCCTTCATTTTTAAAACAGCGGTTTATCTCGAGAACCAGAGTCAATTCAAAAAAACTGAATTATAGGATAAGAATATCACTATCTCATACAACTAAATTGACTCCAAAAAGTTGAACCGCAGAAAATAATCGAAATTTTGTCACGCTGTGTTATTAATACTTATTAATTAATTATTATTAATAATAGCAGTAAAATTAAGTAGTATTGATATATTTAATACTAATTTAATTTAATATGTATTTCCGTTCATATTAAATACATATTTTGTTAAGTTTCCTATTGTCAGTTCTACGGAACAAAGTGGTTTGCTTTATTTATTCATCACTGACAACAGAGGATAGCTGAGATGATTAGAGCGCCGTAGTAGCAACCAAAAGATCCGCTGTTTTACCCCCAGTAGCGACGGATTTTTTAAAACAGAAATGGAAACTATGAAAAAGTGGTTCATTTGCGACACTTTCAAATAACTTTTAAGATTTCAAAAATAAAGGATATCCCTCCTATGACAACTCCATGTTAAATTTATTAATGAAGATCTCATTTTCATTTTATATTTAAATTAATTTTTTTAACCTTTTTCCCCTGTTCAGATCCATAGGTAGCAAACCGTTCTAAATTCAAGGAAACAATCAACTACAGAAAAATGTACCTAAGATCTCAATAAACATCTCTCTAGAACATATGAACTTCCTAGGAATGATTCTTAACACCGTTTAGGTAGAAAAATATATCTTATATGACTGTTTCTGTGTATGGTCAGTCCGACTACAGTGCGTATGAGTGATATTATCCTTAATCAACAACACGTATACGCTACCTACACACACTACAACCTATAAGACATTTGCGATCAAATTGTCGATCAAAATTCAAATAATATTTTTTTTGCAAAAATGACACATGACATCTCAGACGAGAAAGTGAAAATCGGTTGATAAAGTTACAGGATTATAAGTGTACAAAGGTACGAAAAACTGGTTTTTACACTTAACTCAAGATTTGAGGGTCTCTCGACAATATCTACAAGAAAAATAACATCACTTCCCGCAGATTTTGGAAATGCTAAAGTCGGTCGGGCCGACTATATTATACTCTCCACTTCCAACTCCATTACAACTGAATTCGGGGAAAAAGTGATATCGGTTACGATATTTGTATGGGTTCTATAGATCGGAATTTGTACGGGAGCAATATCTAGATGTGGATGTTTCTAGTTGAAATATAAGGTGCTGTGGCTGTGGAAAAAGTGAAATAAAAGTCACATCTGGAGCGACATTTGTATTTCTAGTTGAAATATAAAGTGTTGCGCGAAATTTGAAGAAAACGATTAAAATATGTGGCTTCCAAAGCAAAAAAAGTCAAATCGGGAGTCACTTTTGTAAGGGAGCTATATATAAATCTGAACCAATTTGATCTATTTTCACATGTTTCTTCTTGAAATATAAGATGTTTTGTCAAATTTGAAGGCCATCGGTTAAATTATGTGGTTTCTGGAGAGGAAAAAGTCAAATTGGGAGCGAAATTTGTATGGGGGCTATATATAAATCTGAACCGATCTGACCCATTTTTACCATGGGTGTTTATATTGCAAGAATAAGATGTTCCACCAAATTTTAACCAAATCTGTTAAAATCTGTATCCAGCGTGAAAAGAGTCAAATCGGAAGTGAAATTCGTATGGGCGCTATATCTAAATCTGAACCGATTTTCTTCAAATTAAATAGCGTTCGTCCTTATCCCGAAAAACTTCGTTATGCAAAGTTTCGTTTGGTTCTGGCTACAATTGCGACCTGTATTGTGATTACAAGAATAGATGTACAGACGGACGGACAGACAGACGGATATTGCTAAATCGATTCAAAAAGTGATTCTAAGTCGATCGGTATAATTAACAATGGATATATCTCGCTTCCTTTTGGGTGTTACAAATATCTGTATAACTCCTGTTGGGTCCACTTCCACTTATTTAGAATTTTACAAACATTAATCGTTGCCATGGTATAACTAACCTTCAGTTTAAAAGGCATTCAGACACACTGGATACACTGGAAAGACATTCAAAATGAATAAAATCAAAAACAGTTATTAATCAATCATCATCTACTTTGTTTGTTTCGTTATGAAGATTTTAGGTTTTTTGAAAAAGCTTTGCAAAATTACGCTTATTATCGAAATGAAAATTGTAATTCTATTAATGTTTGTACAAATAAAACTGCATTCTCTCTTGCGTTATGTTATTTATTTTAAAACTATATATATATATAAATATTATTAAATAAATACAAACAGAAATATCTTCTCGTTTCGACTTCATTTTCAACTCAACAGATACATTGTGGGCCGCAGATGCGAGTCAGCGGCACAATGAACAGATATTGCAAAACAAACCCAAGATACGAGTAAATATTTAAAGTAAAATAATTATAAAATTATCCAAAACCGAATAAGAAAACCCCCAAAACAATTACTTACATACATATTGTACACATTAAGGAAGACATGTATAACAGACAAATATTTATAAAAATTTAAAGGATAAAAATTAAAGAATGAAATAAATTATAAAACAAATAAACAAACAAAAACAATTATAATCGTTTAATTTATTGCCACACAACCGCCAGCACCAGCTCCAGTGCCACCACCACCACTACCACCATCACCAACCGCCACGAGCACTTGTACTGTGTGTTGTACGAGGATGAAGTGAGCGAACGAACGAACGGGTAGTTTGTGGCGCGTGCCGCGTTCTCAACAGTTGTGGTAAGTATTCGCACCGCATGGATTCACGGATTCCCCAACAGAATGTTGTTGCTGTTGGTGTTGCCGTAGATGGTGATGTTGCCATTGCCGTTACCGTGTTCTTTTTAGCAAAACATTAACTGTTTGTGTCACGCAAACATTTCACCTTATGTCAATACTCTGGTATTCGTTCGTAGTCACACGGTCGTATGTGTACCATATGTATGTGAAATGAAAAGGGTTGCCACCATTATGGCACACTTATTTGATACTGGATAGGAAATTTCAGGACATTTGGTCTGGGTGAAAATAAATGTTGACAAAATTTCACCTATTATCATAGGTAATGTATTTAAAAACAATAAAACACAAGTAAGTAAGTTTCTGTCGGTTAAGCCGACTTACAGTGGTGGCACGAGTTTAGCACACTTCACATGTGTTGTTTATAATAGCAAATAATTTGTTCTGATAATGAACTCTGCGCAAAATATTTGTTTTTTATTGTTGCTTATGGTGTGATCAGTAAGCCCAATAATTTTTTTCGTATTCTTTTGGTTCTTTTTCTCTCAAGTTTTTGCAAGTAAGTCGTAATCTGGGACCAAATTTAGCACATTTGATAAAAGTTGTTATTTTTGCGTTTAAATTAATTATTAAGTGGAATTAATTATCAAATGGAAGTTATTATTTATAAAATTTATAATTAGACATTGCTAAAGGAATGAGGCGCAGCGTCAGGTTATTATGCAATTGAACGACAGTGGAAGTACCGCTGGGGATATTGCAAACATTCTAAATTGATGCAGACAGATTGTATGCCATATATTAAACCATATTGGCACTTATGTCGCATAATGTCCTACGGCGTGAAAAACAACCAATAAATCGGATTTTTTAATTAATAGAACCTGCGTAGCAGATCCATTTATAAGCTCAACTGTGATTCAGAGAGACCTTTCGCCAAATTTGACATTAGCATTTCCTCAAGAACCATAAGAAGAAAAACCAATGAAAAAAATTATTTGGATGCATTGTTCAACATAAGCTTCACGTATCAACAAATGACTTACAGTGTCAAATTTTATTTGCTCAGAAGCATTTAGAAAAATCCAAGATTTTTGAGAAAATATCGCCTGGATTGGCGAATCGAACACACGTCGGTTCGGATCTAATAGAAAACAATACGAATTGTGCCCTCCAAACATGCAGCACAACCCGAAGTAAAAGCGAAAATCTGAAAGTGTATACAGCGTTGGTCTGATACACAAAATCTATGCACTACTGGATATTTACAAAAATCTACTTTTGATACTATGATAACATATTCAGATAAACCAATTAAGTGGCGTTTTATGCACGACAACCAACCAAAGCACACTTAACGCCAGTGAAGAGCTGTTTGGACCTGAACAGAATAGATTTTTAAAAATGGTGCAGAACAGTAAACAGATCTCAATCCTATTGAGATTCTATGGAATGGACTTTAACAACATATTATAGCAATAAAACCCAAAAATTTGCCCGATTTCTTGAATGAAACTCAAAATTCCTGATATGCTATTCCAATGCAGCGTTTTATGTTTCTAGTGGAGAGTATGCCCAGAAGATGTACAGCTATTACTCAAAATAGTGGTTATCCAACCAAATATTAAGTTTATAATACAATGTATTAGTTAGTTCAGTTTTTTCCGGTTTGATTAAAGTTTTTGCAACATACGAACCGAACAAAAACAACGTTGAATGGTCATCTTATCGTACGTAATATTTTAGAAAAATACCGGGCAAAATACATAAAAAGAAGTTGAAATATTTGCTTTATAAAGTTACATATGGTGAATGTGCTAAATTCGTGGCCACCACTGTATATATACCCTCACTCTCATAGAACATGTCTATTGGAGGTCTGCATGAATTCATTCATACACCTCGTCACTCACTGTAAATCACATAAAATCCATAGGAATATTTGTTTCCAACACACACAGAATAATGAGTACAACTTTTTTGGGTGGGCACTATGTGAATGTTGTAATCATTCAAAGAGAAATGAATAAATTTGAGTGAATGTCTCTATGAATTGAATAAATATTTTTAGAGAGAGTATAAAGAAGAAAGTATGGTAATAGGAGTACACACTCTCATTATGTTTTGCATTATCTGTATCAACATCTATAATATAAGTTATTTATCTACTTACTAAATAAAAATCAATAAAAAGCATCAACTTCAAGAAAAAAAACTCTTCTCACTATTAATAGGCTACACAAATATAATGGGCAACACACACGTTGTGTGGACCATTCATACACATTCAATTCATACTCATACACATTCAATCCATTCACTCTTCGGTTGAATGAATGCACTGTCTCACTCATATCAACATTCACATTCAATTCTGGTATGAATCATTCAAACGGCGTTTTGAATACATTCATGCAGACCTCTAATGTCTATGGAAGGAATTAAACGTTACTTCGCTTCGGATAATTGTAAAAACGTGATCAAGTCATAATAGATTTCAGGCACCGGTATAGAACTTCTGAACCAGAAGTCGGATTAAAAAAATCACATAACCTCAATGTTCTCAGCAAGTTGACAGGTAACTTATGTTTTTTTTTCTATTGAAATATAGACATACCTCTTACCTTTCCACAATGACCTAAACGAAGCCCAGATGTCTTACCGTTTCAAAGTTATGACTATTTGACTGAAATGCAATTTTTTTGGATGCGAAATGACAGCACAATTCATTTGTTTTGTAAATTAACACGTTTAATATTTTTTTATCTGATTCAAACGCAAAGAAAACAAAAACATGTGAGCTACTTCCAAGAGGTATTCCTCTAGGATTTCTGGCATGACTTCTTGCAAAAAAGCCAAATAATCCGACCACTGGCTCAGTTAGCAACTTTACCCTACTACCCTCCGACCACCAATCCAAAATTTTTCAACCCGCTGCCATTTCGCACCCTTGCATTTTCGGACATGGTCCTAGTGGACTTTTCTTTATGAAATGAGGCAAAGGAATACGCTGGAGAAATTTGTCCGGAACTTATTGAATCACCCTGTATTATGTACGCTTAAAGCGATTATAAAGTCTTTATCAAATACCAAAATGTAGTTGATTTCGAGTATCCGTTTGAAAGCTACGTTGGTTTTAATTTAACATATGAATATGACACATTTATGGGGGATATGCCAGAAGCGGCGTGGCAATATAACATGTGCAAAGTTTGAATCGATTCCTTAACTCCTTTCAAGAGTTATCGTGTACACCAGCCTGCCAGACGTACGGACATGGGTCAAACATCTTAAAAAGTCGTGGAACGGATTTGGCCCAAGAATAATTGGGGGCTTAAGCCACTCCTTCACTGCATTACCTCCTACTCTGTAGAATAAGGATATAATTAATCATGTTACTTTTTAAAATCACTTCTGAGATATCTCATATACATATATCTAAAACGGAGAAAACATTAATTATATCCTCACTCTACAGAGTAGGAGGGTATATATCATTTGGGACAGAAAACGTGTAACACATTGAAGGAGTGACTTAAGACCCTAAGTATGTTTGGACCAAATCCGTTTCACGACTTTTTTAAGGTGTTTGAGCCATGTCCGTCCGTCCGTCTGTCTGGCTGGCTGGTGTACACGACAACTCTCGAAAGGAGTTAAGGAATCGATTCAAACTTTGCACATGGTAATATTTTTCCCAAACTTAGTTTAAGTTCGAAAATGGGCGAAATTGTCACGCCCCTTCTGGTACCTCCCACACAATAGTCCATATATTAAAATCCATATAACTTCCACATGGATAATCGAAATCAGCTATATTTTGGTATTTGATAATGGTTTAAGTGTACTAAATATGGCGGGTTTTGCCACGCCCCTTCCAGTACCTCCCACACAAATCACCCAAAACTTCGTAAAATTAAAGCTATTATAACTTCCATACTGATGATCGGAATACTGTGAACTTTGGTATTCAGCAATGCTTTTATAGTGATTACAATCGTCTGGTATATATGCGATATTGCCACACCTCTTCTGGTACCTACCACACAAAGTGACATAAACTTTGGTTACAAACAAACCGACATAACATCCACACGGGTAGTCATAATCATTTGCAATTTGATATTTAAAAATGTTTTTATAATCACTTTAAACCTAAATAATATTTACTCTTTAGCCACGCCCCTTCTTGTAATATTAAATAATATTAAATCCTCCACAACTTCTATACTGGTGCATGGAATCCACTATGACTTGATAATTGATCTTGCTTTTAAAATTGTTTCATAAATGTAGAAGCTGGGATCAATGGACACTAACCTCTTAGTACCTTCTACACTAATTATCCTGAAATACGTAAAATCTAAAGCCTTATAACATCCGTTATATGTACTCTGGGAGGGAGTCGGTTTAGCCGACTGCAGCTTACTTACTTGTTTTTTTTTTTTGAAAATTACATCCATTCCTTCATTTCGACGAATTGGATCTAATTCACTTTTTATTTGCGTTTTAATAAATTCTGTAGATAAATAATTTTTTATGAAAATTAGTCATATTATAGTGAAGCTGCTGAGGTAATTACACAGTCCAACAAATTAAAACCTTTTGATTGGAACAGAACACCGAATTTTGAATAGGTATGATCATTTTTGAAGAATAAACTTATAGTCCATTTTACAGTTTTTGCTCGAAGAGAACAAGAGAGAATTCTTATTGTCAGAACTATAATGTGAATTTTTATGAGGCTTATTTTTGTGGAAGATCTTAGCCATCTAGCTTCTATCATTATGAGTCAACTTGACTCTTTTTTTCGAGAAAGTTCTTTTAAATAGGATATTTAAGGATTAAAATGTTCTACAAAATAATAATAATAATTTGTCCGAAAATTTCAGTGCGGGTCACCGAAGACGCCAAAGTTGTAAGTAAAGCTCTTCACGCTTAAATAGCAAAATTACACACCAAATTACACAACAAAATTGTTAGGGTCAAAATTGTTTCATGTTTTTTGGAAGATCGATTTTTTTCAACAAAAAAGTGAGTATTTCTGTAGAGCATGGTGAACAAAAAATACAAATTGGATATTTTTGCAAAATTTTCATTTTCGCAGGAGACATGGCTAATATGTCCCATAAAGACCAAATTGACCCATAAAGAGAAGATCCTCATAAAATTCCACAATATAGTTCTGTCAATAAGAATTCTCTCAGACATTAAATTACAACATCTTTTTAATTATTAGAATGCTCCCTTCGACCAAAAAATTAAAACTTTGATAAAACAAACTCAGACCAACTGGACTATAAGTTTATTCTACAAAAAATGGTCTACTCAACATGTCCTTTCAGAATTATAGGGTTACTATTCTGTTTCATTCAAAAAGTCTTAATTTGTTGGACTACGTTATCGTTCGCAACTTTAATAATGCAATAATCGCATAATAATGTTAAATATATGAAGAAAACGTAATCAGCAAAACTAAGACAATTTTTTCATAAACAGAATGAGGAAAACACATTTTTCCTAAATTTTATGTTTTATGATTTCCCAAATTATTAAAAAAAAAACACATTACTATCCCATATCCCGTTCATCACTTGACACAAATCTTTCTACAAGTCCAAATAAAAGTTGTGTGTCCTACAAATATCATTCATTTGTTTCTTCGCTAGAATGCTGGCTTTATTATTAAGAAATAAATATTAATATTTTTCCGATCTTGTTTATAAAATATATAATAAATATATTTTTCTCTATTTGTTGGCGACTGGTCCTAAATCACTTTTTCTATGTGAATCTGAAATTAGCAAAATTTGTAGTCATTATAATTACATCTAATTGAACAAATAACAGGGCGTAATATCATATTTCCAGAATTCGAGTACAAAATTCATTTTTTAAAATACATTAAAACATTATATACGGAATATGTTGTTCATAGTCCTTTAAAATTTTTCTTAACTATTGTATTGTATCAGTCAAATTTCAGATAGATTGTCAAAAATCTGACAGTTTCACATGCATTCAAAGCAATATCAATTAAATCTATTTGCAATATAACAATGATAATTAAGTGTGTTTGTTTTGGTGGCAACACTGGCACAGATGTGCTACATTGTACGTACACATCTTCATGTACCTCGGCACATATACATACATACATACACTATGTACTTACATGTGTATATGAACTCGTTCATGCCGCATTATCATGATAGTATGAGCGTGAGTGTGAGTGCGAATACGAGTATGTGTATGTTGACACTTGCTGTCTTGGCACTTAGGCGTATCGGTGTATCGTCCCCACGTCACTGATGTGTGACTAGCACATGGCTGGCTGGGCGCCAACATCGTTGGCAATGTTTGGGTTGGAGGATGAAAGGCAGGCAACCTTCGCCGTACATCAATGAAGTTTGTCGAAGTGCCGTACAGGCCTAATAACCTAAAGTGTTAAATAGCAACATGTTAATCATTTAATGACGATGGAAATACAGCAAAAAAGCAAAACAAAAAATAAACAAACGAACGTCAGAGATTCGTGTGGATGATGGACGTCCCAAACATGGAGAATCATTAAACACCCGGGGTCATTGAAAGCCATTCATTGCTTTGGATAATAAAATCACATTTAGCAAATTCCAAAAAGGTGGGGGTTTCCTCATTCTTTCGGAAAAGCCTGTTACCATTCTGGTAGAAAAAATACAATCCATTGGAGGAATAAATATAAATGTTGCCTGTTTAGTACATTTTGTGAATTTGCTCAAACACCGCTAAAATGAAAGTGTCTCAAAAACATTCAGGTTTTAGTATGTTTTATTTTATATTAACCATAAGAAATTTCGCTGAAATTCTTCGAATACATCCATTCATCCAGTTTTTAGTACCCTTTAAATGCTATAGAATGTAATATGTCATTACTTTGTCTAAAATCACAATAATTGGCCTGAAATAACCACGTTGCATGCAAACATATAATAACTCCGTACATAGATACATATATCGCACATAACTTGATTATAATGGGAGATAGACTTAAGTATATTTTACTCAATTTTATTAATACACATAGAATGGGTGTTACTGTTCTTAATCGTCATTCTTTGCCAATTTTGCCAGTCTATCAATAAAACGAGCAGAAATTCCTTCAACTTCCAAAGTAGTGGTAGATCGATTGGGATAGAAGTGGACGAAATTGGACCCTTAAAATCCGCTAACAGTATTGTTTGGTATTTATTTGTTGTAACTCTTACTCAGGTTCGAGATCATTTGTTTTTGTTTTCTTAAACAGAAAACAAAGTATTTAAAAAGAAGTGTGTGACATTTAGTTGGTTCGGTTGCTAGCAGGGCAATCGTTTCAAGGGACGCTACTCCCCCGTTTGTATTTTTCTACATATTTAAATTCTTAAAATAAAGTTCTTAATACTTATATTCAATTACACTTAATTTATTTTTCAATTACACTGTGCTACAAGAATTTTAATATTTATTGTACCCATAAAAATATATATTTTTTTCCAAAAAATGCTACCGTTTGCCTTGAACGATAATGAACGATCAAAATTTGAAATGACTTTCTTCTACTTTTTTGTTCCACTTCTTAAAACTACAAAATTTATTTAAATTGACTAAAACTTTCTCTTTAATTTGGTATCAATATCATGTTTCGACGGCGAGCAGAAAAATTACAAAAAAAAAACAATAACATTGTCCATCAGCATTTTTTGAACAGAATAGTGACCCTATAATTCTGAAAAAGCATGTTGAGATGACATTTTTGCACTATAGTCCAGCTGGTCTAAGTTTCTTTTTCCACTGGGTCAAATTTTTCATTTTTTGCTCGAAGGGAAAAAAATGTTGTAAGTTTATGACTTAGAGAAATCTAATAAATATTGTCAGAACTATATTGTGGACTTACTTATGAGGGTAATTTTTGTGGAATATCTTAACACTCTCTTTATGGGCTAATTTACGATTTTTTTGGTGAAAAAAGTCTTTTCAAAAAGAACATTTAAGGATTAAAATGTTCTACGAAAAATATTGTCGGAAAATTTCAGTGGGGGTCACCATAGATACTAAAGTTGTAAATAAAGCTCTTCAGGCGTATATAACAAAATTACACGCGAACTTATACAACAAACTTACTTTGGATAAAATTCGTCCAAAGATTTTTTGAAGATCGAAAATTTTCGACAAAAAATGTGGTTATTTCGGTAGAGCACGGTAAACAAAAAATACGAATTAAATATTTTTGCAAAATTGTCATTTTCATTAAAATGATATTTTTTACAATTTTCTCGCGATCTATCCAACGGTTCCGGGTTCTTTGCATATGTATTTATAACTAATGTCGCTTGTAACGTATATGTCACTCGAAAAAAACTGCAATTGTTGCAAAAAACTACAATTCGCGGTTCCAATTGCATTTATTTCAACTTTCTCTATCTGGGATTGTGAAAATATTATGACACAAATATTCGCTATTTAGTCAGCAATCATATGCCAAAAATATTTTTCTAAAGGCACTTTCACAATCTTTGACTTTACTGCCTACATTTATCCTATTTCACTCTTATTTTAGTCTGAATTTAGAAATAAAATGTTATAAACGGCGATTTGATTTGGTAGATTGGATAACACGATAAACTCTTAATCTAGAAAACTTTTTAATACGGCTAAAATAAGAGCGAACTTGGATAAATATTGGCTGTAATGAAAAAATTGCGAAAAGTACCTTTAGAAAAACATGCGTAACTTTCTATCATATAGAGAATACTAAAATATGTTTTGGCATGTGATTGCTGACCAAATAGGGAATATTTGTGACAGACTTGTTTCAGAAAACTAGAGAGAAAAAGTTGAAATGAGTTCATAAAATCGCGAGAAAATTACAAAACAAATGCAAATCATTTTAGCCATATCTCCGGCGAAAATTTAAATTTTGTAAAAATATCCAATTTGTATTTTTTGCTTACCGTGCTCTACCGAAATACCCAAATTTTTTGTCGAAAAATATCGATCTTCCAAAAAACATGGACGAATTTTAACTCTAGTAATTTTGTGTATAAGTTGGCGTGTATTTTTGCTATTTTATCGTGTAGAGCCTTACAATATTTTAATCATTAAATGTCCTTTATGAAATGTTTTTTTATCTTCTCGAAAAAGTAGTAAATTGGCCCATAAAAAGAGGAGCTAGAATGTTAAGATCTTCCACAAAAATTATCCTCATAAAATTCCATAATATAGTTCAGACAATAAGAATTCTCTCAGACATTAACTTACAACACCTATTGCGCTTAGTATAATGCTTCCTTCGAGCAAAAAAATAAAACTTTGACCCACTGTAAAAAAATGGTACACAGTTTTATTAAGTCTTATGTCAGCTTTCAAAATTATATGGACATTTCCTTGACCCATATTGTTTTATTTTGTCCCCCGGTATAATATTTGTACGATAATTTCGGTAGTATGAATCCGGATTTAGATTAAAGTTAAGAATAATATAACAGGAAACGGTTTTCGGTTTATTCGAAAGATCACAATTTCCAAAAAACCGGTTTTCGGTTTTTAAATTTTTACAAAACAATTTCTGTACTCATAACAGGTTTTAAAAAGCTCATTAAAACTAAACCGTCGTCGTTTCACTTCAAGCGACTAACGAAGCTGTTTGTCGTCCTACTTCTCCATTTAACCCTAGAACGCTAACCTTAGTCGATTCGACTAACATCGCTTACATATTAACGCATAGTTATCTCAAAAGCAGCTTTAATAAATATATATTTTTGAATGAATTGTTTTATAAAAATGAAAATTGTTTGTTTTAATTAAGTCAAAAGTAACCAAATATCAATCTTTATAAGATGCTTTGACGGTTTATATATAAATAACTACAAAATCGGTTATATATATATATGTTAGTCGATTCAACTAATGATTAGTGTTAAAGTATAAAAAATAACGTTAGAGTTCTAGGGTTAATATTGTGGTTTCGGTTGTTTTTATTTTTGATTCGTTAAAAGTTTAATTTTTGTAATTTCTCTAATTCCAAATCGCAGATCAATTTGATGGTTTAATATAATCACTCCACTCTAGTTCCTGCACACACACAGCTAGTAAAGTAATATTCACTATCTCCATATATTAATAAATTGTATATTCATCAAATTCAAATGTTTTTGTACTTAAAACCGACGTTTTCCCTGGTTTGTCGAAATTAGAACGTATTCATAAAACCGGTGGACTGTGGCGGTGCCTATCACTGCTTAACCGATTTTGACATCCATAGTTGCAAATGAATTTTAAAATAGAAACTGTAGTTTAGCAAAAGCCATCAAAATTTGAGTAAAGATCTTTTTGAATTGTAAAATCTAATAACAAATTAAAAATATATTGTTAATAATATTGTCCAATTGAAGAAACTAAATCCTCTTTGTTTTCTTCGTTAGGATACCAGCTATAACCAAAAAAATCGATAAAACTTGGTATTTTAATAAAAAACAATTGAAGAAAGAAATTGTTCATAAAAAAATTTTTGGTGTTGACTTTATGCAAAAGTATGCCTCAATTCAAAAATATTTTTTTTCGTATTTATTTATTGGCCACTGCTTGCCGGTTTAGATTATGTGGGACACATTCAGTTGTGGGCGCAATGTTTATTTAAAAATAAAATATTGTCCGGTTGCAGCCCTCTGAATGAAGTGAAAGTTTTGTAGTGTAGAAAGTTAGCAAACATTGCCTTTATGAAAGGACAGCAAGTATTTCAGACGAGTATTTACAGAAAATATCATAGTCAGTTTATAACCAAGGGGTTATAATGATGGATGTGGCCACGCTCTGGGCCATTTTTAAAATAGCAGTTACCCGTTTAAACGTAAACAAGTTCTAGAATTTGCTTCTTTACCACATATTTTGTTTAATGGTTGCAGGTAATCGATTTATGGTGTCCCTCTCCGACTCACAGTTTAAAAATATATGAAAAATAAAACCTCTGTATACTCGTGCTTACATACATACGCAGGTATACTCTCAGTTTAACGTACGTATGTATGTAGCTTAGTGTGGCCCAAAAACACAAAGAAGAACAAATGAAAGATTTTTCGTATTCTGATCGATGTAGGTTTTTATAAAAAATAAATAGGTGCAATCAATACCAATCGAATGATGCGAATAAACTATTATTAAAGTTAAATATACAAATTTACGCGGGGTGTTTTATGGAATATTTTCAAAACCAATATAAACTTTCAAAATTGTATTCCTAGCTGGTGAAAACATAATTTCTTTTCCCAACAAAAAATTAAATTTTGTCTTTCAAAAATGTATTTTTTGTTTGGATGCCACAATATTGTTCCGTAAAATCAAACCAAACATTTGTATATATAAATTTGATTATGGTACTATAATTTTGGGAGTACAAGTTCGATCATATAATAAATTACAAGTGTTGCGAACTACGCTTTCATGTGGAATTAAATATCAGTTAATCAATTTAAAAATAAAATAAATAGAAAATAATACTTATTAAACATACTATACTACCATCAAACAAATTAAGTCTTTTTAATTGGAACAGAATATCGACCCTATAATTCTGTAAAGGCATGTTGAGTAGACCATTTTTGCAGAATAAACTTTTAGTCCAGCTGGTCTGAGTAACTTTTTACAGTATTACAATATTTGTATACCCTCCACCTTCAGGATGGGGGACTTCGAAATATAGACATGTGACCCAATAAAGTATATATATTCTTGATAGTCATACAATTCTAAGACGAGCTAGCCATGTCCGTCCGTCTGTTCAAAGCACGCTAGCATCTAAACGAAAGGAGCTAGGACGTCCAAATTTTCCATAAATGCGTCTTATAGTCGTAGATCGGTTGGGATTGGCAAAATTTTTTCCCTCACAAGAACTAAAAATACCCATAATAACCCATAATATTTTAGAGTATTTAAGGATATATATATATTTATACCCTCCACCTCCAGGATGGGGGTATATTCACTTTGTCATTCCGTTTGTAACACCTTAAAATAATCATCGGAGACCCCATAAAGTATATATATATTCTGGGTCGTGGTAAAATTCTAAGACGATATAGCCATGTCCGTCTTTCTGTCTGTCTGTTGAAAGCACGATATCGGCCGTACGAAATGAGCTAGGAGGTTCAAATTTTTCCTAAATGTGTCTTATGGTTGCAGATCGGTTGGGATTGAAAGTGGGCGAAATCGGCCCGGGGGGGGGGGGAATTTTTCCCTCACAAGGACTGAAAATACCCCTAATATTTAGAGTACTTCAGTATGTTTTTTGAACATATTAGCTTGTATTTACTTGATATTTGCAATTCGCAATCCCTTTATAGCGTAAAAAGGCACGATAGAGTGATTTTTATTTGTAGGGGGCGAAATGGGATAAAAATGGTACCCATCAAACGACAACAGATAGAAACACGAAATTTGGCATGTTCATTCCTCTAATAGAGTAGATACATAATATAAAAGTATTTTTTCTAAATTCGTACTTTTAAGGGTTAAATTGGGGTAGAGGGATAAAAATAGTACCAACCAAACTGCTGCACCTAGAATAATGAAATACGGTGTATATATTCCTCTATTTGCGTAGACACATAAAATAAAGGAAATTTTCGAAATTCGTACTTTTAGGGTGCAAAATGGAAAAAGGGGATAAAAATTGTACCAAACAAATGGATGCATCTAGAACCATGAAATTCGTTGTATACATTCCTCTGACTGAGAAGACACGAAAAAGGGGTTTTCCAAATTCGCACTTTCAAGATAAAAATGGTACCAACTAAAAGGCTACAGCTAGAATGATGACATATTTGAAGGTCGTGCTTTTTGAAATTAAAATAGGAAACACAACCAACCAAACGACTGTAGCTGAAAATACACTCTCTGTCCCCCAATATTTAGGGTATTTATGATTGCTGCCTTATATTTGCTTTATGAATTGAAGTATTATTTCCATTATATATATACGGGCAAATCTACGGTATAGTACGATTCCATGTCACTCAGGCTTCTAACCGCTTTAAGAGCAATATATAATATTTCTGAGAGTGTCATAATTTTCAAAACGACGAGTTTAACCTCGCCAACATCCTAAAGTTTTAAAATTATGCTGTTAATTTAGTCTACTGAGCTAAGGTCTACCCTAATTTACCCTATTTTTGCTTGTAACTTTCGGGAGTTGTTCAACTCTTTTGGCTATAACTTATTCAGCATAAGAGAAAATCATTCTGATCTTTTTGTGGATGATAGTAATGATGTTGCGGAATCTTCTATATGTTGAAAAGGGCGTGTGCCATCACTGAGGAATAAATGGTAGCTCTTCAAAATCTGTCACTCTGTTTTTGCATAAAACGAAAATTGATACAATTTTCTTTTTTGCGCTTTCAGCGTGGACGTAATTGCAATTTTTTTAATATTGGATTATAAACGACAGAGATACTAACAAAAGGCGACCGGACGATTTGGTGTGCCTTCAGCGACAAGGAGATTATGACAGTACGAACATCATCAGGTCGATGCGTGCAGATCATGAAATTTCATATTTTTTGAAGAGCACATCCCAGTTTGAAAAATCACTGGTGGCAACCCTGTGTGATCGGTGAATATGAGTACTACTAATAATGTGTGTAAGTGCTAAATAGATCGAATTATTATTTTGGTACCGAGAGCCATTTTAGGTTAAATTTTGTTGATTTTCATAGGATTTTCAGGCTTAACTTGCAATAGAACCAAAAGGGACAATCCGATTATAACTTCTTCAGCACTTGAAAAAAATGATGCTCGCGAGCACATTATTTATATTTAATGTATTTTTAACAAGTTGACGCTAAAATGAAACTTGTGCCTCTAATTTGAAATTTTTAATTTTTCAAAATTTAAATCGGACTATTTTGTAGATTTTCCCATACATAGTATAAAAATATTGGTAGCCTTGGTTTATTAATTAAATTTTTGATTTTCATACATTTGAAATTTGTTGCGGACATTCCTCTTCTGACTTGGAAGCACCACAAAGAAAATAAAAGTTTTAGCGGTGCGAAATGGGACAAAGAGGGATAAAATGTGGTACCAATGATACGACAACAGCTAGAATCATGAAATTCGGTGTGTACATCCCTCTAATTGCATAGACACGTAAAACAGAAGGATTTTTCGAAATTCGTACTTTTAAGGGATATAATTGAAAAAGAGGGATAAAAATGGGACCTTCCAAACCGCTAAAGTTGATATCATGAAATTCGGTGTGTTCTGTGTTTTGACTATGAAGACTCGAAACAAAAAGGTTTTTTTCGAAATTTGTACATTTGGGCGGAGAATGGGGATGTCTTTAAAATTTGTACTTTTCTTATCAAAATTATACAGTCACTTTGTCTGTATCTGAAAATGCTTCTCCCTAATGGCGAATGAAAATCGCCTAATATTTAGGCATGTTCACATTCACAATTACAGCATTGTATTTATATTATAGTAGTAGATTTTAAGTATACATAAGTATACATTACATTACATTACATACATTGAAATAGTAAACAAATATAGTAATGTGCATAAAAATATCACAATTTTCGTAATATGGTACTGCACTTCTATGTAAAGTCGACATCCTTTAATCTGCTGGTAATACTGTGGAATGCACTCCGTGGTGGAGGGTACATAAGATTCGGCCCGGCCGAACTTAACGCTTTTTTACTTGTTTTCAATATATCTGCTTGTACTTACTTGATCTTGGGTATGCGCATTCAAGACAAAAATTGGTTGAATCGTGAAGTTAGATGATTGAAATAAGTTATGTAGGTGAGAAAATGGATTTTCAAAATTTGTACTTTTGGAATTAACATAGAATGGAAATACACCCTACTGTAGCACTCACTATCTACCAATATTTATGGTATTTAAGCTTTTTGAAAATAATAAATATACGAATATTTATTTTTTGAATTGACTTGAAATATTATTTCGATATGCTATTGACTTGAAATATTATGATTGCCTTGCTGGTTTGAAATAATAAAAATATATGATAATAAAAAATCATGATCGTGCAAGCAGCCAAGTAATAAATGTCACCATGCCATTTGTAACTAAATTTGCATTCTATTAAATATAGATGCAAAATGGTCTTGAGCCAGGACAATATCCCAGTTCAAATCAAATATTGATTACAGACCAAAAAAAATACAAACGAAAAAAAACTAAAACAAATATTATATTTATTTATAAAATTATTTTTTCAATTTTTATATTTGCTTTGGTTTGGCTATATTAAAAAAATATATATTTTCCTGTAATATTACTGCACTTCTACGAAAATCGACAGCCTCAGTGGAATGCAATCCATGGTGGAGGGTAAATAAAGGTCGGCCCGGCCGAACTTAACGCCGTTTTTACTTGTTTTTTATTAATTTACATATCTGTGTTAGTATTTTCTAATTTACAAAAAATTTTTAGTTTGTGCTTATCGTTTTACAACAGATGTGTTTTATTTATTACTTTATGTTGAAATATCAAAAATGAAACAAGAGAGAAAGTAGTAAATTTGGCAGCATGGCTTGAAAAACGAGTTGATTGGCGTTTCCAATAATCGAGGAGAGTGATATATACGAGGCCCCACGATTTGACATTTTTGAAAAAAAGTATATGAAAATAAAAATAAAAATTTCTCACTTTGTTATCGAGTTATCGGAAGTTTAAAAAATCGATTATCGAAACAAATAGTTATCGATAACTTTCTTCGTTATCGAAAACATCCATAGCTATCGATTCTGGAAGGTTTTTAATATAGAAAAGAATCGATAAATGTTCTAGATATCGATAACCGCTTTAGTAATCGATAACTTTCATAGTTATCGAATGTGGAAATTTGGTAAAAAAATTATGTGTATTTTTATGTAACGAGCTATCAAAAAAATTATTTTATTTTTTCTTGTTTTTTATATTGAGTTTTTTTACAAAAAGAAATTCAAAATTTTTTCGATTGTTTTCAAACTTTAATGTCCGATAACTAAGCATGATATTGATAACATGTTCACAAGTTTTTCTACTTATTTTGAGGTCATCTATCTAAAAAAGTAGTCAGATGACGAGTCTCGAATATCATACAAAATATTTTTTTCATTAACCCGACATCTGTACGATAATGTCTTTTGAAATAATCCCGTTTTTCATGATCAAAAAACCCAAAGCCCAGTAGAGATCATATTTTGACCCACACTTCATTAAAAAGTGGAGCGACAGCTTTCATTTATCACAAAACATCGTGTCTACGCACTTATAGAGATATTGACTCCGCAATTAATCTTTCTAGCTGCTGCTGTTTGTTCGTATCATTTTACCAATATTTCTTCCCTGATATTAAATAAATTTTGATAATCCCTTTCGAGTGAATATAAAGCAGAAATTATAAAATTTCTTAAATAATAATTATTTGTAGTCCTTGTTAGGAAAACATTCTCTCTGCAAGCCTTGAATCTGAATTGTATTTATTGGTTAATTCCATTGAAATTTACGCGCAATTTATAGAAAAAAAATCTTGTCTGCTGTACATTTGATTTTTTTTCTTTTGAAAATAATTTTGTCTGTGAGGGAAATGTCCTCACAAAGAACAATGTCTATTCGGGCACGTGCCCGGTATATACCATAAACCTGGTTCCAAATTATTATGTTTTGATATTTTAAAGTGTTGCCAACAACCTGTCATTATTACTTTCTGAAAATATGTTACTTTAAAAAACGACTTTTTGCCTCTGCAAATTGGTGTTTGGCTCCATCGTGCAGAGGTGACGAACTTATTTCGGAAAATTATACTACAAAAATTGTTAGTATGATGGTGCAAAAATTAAAGACTATAATGTGAGTTTTAATAAAATTAAAATATTAAAACAAATCCATAAATCCAAAATACATAAGTAGCTAGTAAGTAAATATATTCCAATTATTTATAATTGAATGTACACTCCCAATATGGGTAGAGTGGACTACGATAATCTAATTATTTTCATGGTCCTTGAAAAGATAAGAACAAATGTTTGTATATCGTCAATATAATTCAATTAAAGGTATAGTGTATGACATATATGGACTGTATTCATCATTACAACTGACCGAGGGGCTCATCGATACATCGGTATACTCTACACCCGTAATTGTGATTTTATTTATATTCACTTAGGGGGCCACACTACTGTAGGTCCCGTGTCCTACAAAAGGCAATGTTTATATTTTGAATTATAAAGCAGCTTGTTTGCGAGTGGTCCATTGCCAAATTGTGTGTGTGTGTGTGGCTAGGTAGCCACCGACTAGTACAGGTAAATCTGGCACAACCACCAGCACCACTATCGCATTTCCAGCCGAAAGTGCATTGTCATCATCAGGACTGCGTTAGTGGACGACGAGACGAACGCGCAAAGTTTACGATTTTTCAGCAAACGCTGCAGAAAAACGTTTACCTTCGTTGCTTTTCACATAATGCCATTTGCATTTTTTATTTTTATTGCACTTTTATTTAATTAAATTCATCTTCATTAAGTGGAATGACTGAAAGAATGAATGAATGAGCGAATGAATGGAGGAATGTTTCGCATACTGCTGCTGCTGCTGATTTGTAACCTGGGCAGTGAGAGTGCCTGCGAGCTCACGCGTTTTAACGAACCGAACCACGGGTAATGGCGAGTGAAATCATTTTAGGATTTTATTTTATGGAATGAAAGAAAGTTCAGACTTTGCATAAATTTTACGAATTTATTATAATTATTATTGTGCGGGAGCTGGTATCTCTCTCTGTGTAGCCGCTACAGGTGTGATGCGATGAAGATAATGGAAATGGAAATGAAACATCACCACATTTTCAACAGCCCAGTAGGAATAGATGGAATAGAGAAGTTCTTATGACATGAGCTTTAATTTCTGTTTCGCATTTCATATGGTCGTTCTTCAGTGGACATCTGCCATAGCTATTTCCCATTACATCCATTTCTTCCCTCTCGTCTTTCGACAATAATGCAATGGAATGTTTTTGTTATTTCTAAGGATAACGACGTCAATACAATTTGACACAGGTTTTTAGGACAGCAAGGCAATATTGAGGATGGGAAGTCGGGGTCGGTGTGTTATTAACATGACAATGTCTTATTTATATTGGTCGGTCTGAAAGCATATGTATGTATGTGTGGGTGAGGGGGGACGTAAAAGAATAAGGGTTAATTGCTATCGATAATCGTTTGGCATTCATTCATTTTCACATTTCGAAATCCTTCCATTTATCACAGTGCTCTTCATTTGTGCCCCATTATCAGGGCTCTGAATGGCGAGGAGGCAGGAGCTGGAATAAAAGCCGGAGCAGACTTTGACAAGTCAACAAAGGCAACATAAACATAATAAATGTCAATTACATAAGCAGATACTCATTTTGATTTCAAAATTTCATTTAATCCGATTCGCATACAAAGCCACGTGCACACACACTCACGTATATTGGTACATCCGTGTTGGGTCGGTGTGTGTGGTGTGTCTGTAAGGATGTCATGGCATGACAACTTCACATGCATGCGTCTGGCTGTGTGTGTGCGTCTGTACGGATGGATGTACTTAATGTTTGCACAAACAGCACGACGCCACTTAAGTTCATTAAAACGAACACTTTATCATACAAGTGAGCTATCACGCACACACATCCACATCCAGACATTGAGCCTACACAGATTTTATTGTGTTTGTTTGTGTGTGTGTTTAATCTGCGGCTCACTTGAATAGGGAGAAGGAATTTTACAATTTCAAAGGAATATTTTGGACAAAAGCGAACAACGATAAACATGAGCTTTTTCAAATGCGTTCCCCTCATTTCATTAGTTTTGAATGAAGCAACGGCTAACGAAATTCCTGTCTACGCATAATTGATCATTCTACGTTCCAAATTATCAGTTATCGCAGAAAATTGAAGGGCCAACAACTTTTGTTGGATTCGGTTCATTACGACATGTCCCGGCTGTCTAATTCCAAGCTCATATGTATAATGATTGTCTTGAAGAACAACCACTCTATGTCTCCGCCATTTATTTCCAGCAATCGATAAGAGGATTGTTGAGCTTTTGTCCCATAAACATGGTATTTAGGCATGGCCTAATGCCATCAAACTCCTTGTGTCAATTTTCATTATATTATATATTTATATTTCATTTCATTATGTGTTGATAATCTACATTAAGAGTATGTTTGTTATTGTACGATAATTTTCACGAGCTAATCCTAATTTGCTGACACACTTTTTTAAGACAGCCCTTTTTGGACATGAAAATGAACATATACATGTGAAACTAGATATGACATGTAAAGGGTGGTTAAATTGTAAGGGCCGATGTTGAATGTGAACCACACCTAATCGTCAAGATTTTTTCTGCATTTCATTTGACATTTCTCAATTTTAGACTAACTCAATTTGAACCATGGAAAGATATGGATGATCAATTTTCGAAGAAAATCATCTTCAGTGATGAGGCACATTTTCACCTCAGTGGATTCGTCAATAAGCACAATTGCCGCATTTGGGCGAATGATAATCCAAGAGTGATTGTCGAAAAACCAATGCACCCACAAAGAGTGAGTGTTTGGTGTGGCTTATGGGCTGGCGGTCGTCGGGCCGTATTTTTTTCCAAAATGAGGCCGGTCAGGCAGTTACTGTGAATGGTCTATCTTGGCTATCGTGAAATGATAACGAACTTTTGGAAGATATAGGTGTGGACGATATGTGGTTTCAACAGGACGGTGCCACTTGCCACCGAAACGAAACAATGGCTCTTTTGCGCGACAAATTCAATGGCCGTGTTATCTCACGTGGTGGCGATGTCAATTGTCCGCCAAGATCATGTGATTTGACACCGTTGGAATAATTGGATACCCTAGGACCGACCGAAGCTCTCCAATTGCTACGTCATTGCAACCTTATGTCGAACTCATTCGAAATCGGTTCTCTTACTGAACCAACACTAAGATAATATCCCCCATAAATGTAGTGCATTGGCGGATGGAAGGTAAGGAATTGAAAGGAGTAAAGTGGAAATATGCTTTTCAAACAATAGCATTTTCTTGAAAGTCGCACATCTTTTCCGAACGTATTTAATTTCGTGATAAGATCTCGAATATCCGAAGAACAAACAGCAGTAAAGTATCTATAGAACAACGACTCACATCGCACATTACGAAGGCGATCAAGAGAGAGACTAGAAGTGGATATATAAATGCAGGCAAGTAGCTTCAAGGAAGATCTCGCAGCACTCGATAATATATCAGAGTAGTATCCCATCTTAGGCCTGATGTAGGTGGTGAAGATATTGAGAAGATCAGAGGAAGCGAAGTATTTCTTACACCGCCTTAGACAGTTGAGAGTTTCTTTCGACACATCGAACATTACATTACATCTTCACGTCCATGGATTGCATTCCACTGAGGCCGTCGATTTTCGTAGATGTGCAGTAACATTACAGGAAAAAAATATTTTTTTAATATAGCCAAACCAAAACGAATAAAAATATTGAAAAAAATAATAAATATAAATAAATATCAAATTTTAATTATTTTAAATCATATTTATAAGCAAGTACGAACATGTTTATAGTATATATATCGAAATAATACTTCAAAAAGTAACTATAAGCAGCGATCTTAAAAAAAAAACTTAGATACCGTTTGGTTGGTTGTAAAGGTGGCGCAAAAGTAATCCTCCTATCAGAAAATGCTATAAATTTTCGATTGGGCCCTATTGAGTTCTGTTTTGACATTTGTGTAGTAAACACATGCGAAATACACGTTAATAAACGTGTTATGTTACGCTACACTGCTCCAGAACGCGGAATATTGGTGACCATTTATTTATTTAGTTTTTTTTTAAATTACAGCCAAAAAACATCGGAAGGTTATTTACATCGTATTTACATCGTATTTTAATTCCCAACTTTGTGATTCTACCCATTTTTGCCGTAGAAGTAAAGAATACGAATTTTGAAAAATCTTTTTATTTTGCGATTCTATGCAGTCAGAGGAATGCCTACACCGAATTCCATTATTCTAGCTGTGACCATTGGGTTGGTATCATTTTTATCCCCTTTTTTTACCCCCTTAAAAGTACGACTTCGAAAATGTATTTACTTTACGTCTCTACGCAATTAGAGATTTTCTCCTCTGGGGTATTTCTAAAGCCGGCTATGCTGAATAAAGGGTTTCGGCGTTGCCGTCCAGGTCGACTACGCAGAGTAACATTTTTCTGCGTTGCATTTATGAAAAATCGCCCAATGTGGTAACTTTTTTTATATTTGAATTATTGTTTTGTCACCCAATGGGTGATATTTCATATTTGGTTTATGGGTTATTTTTCATATAAAATTAAGGAGTTCCTTGGGTTTGGGCGGTTTTTCGTGGCCATTTGGAGGGATTTAGTTATGTCGAGATTTTCGTCCGTCCTTGTTAGGATCGGACAATAATTGCGACCACTACTTTGATAGTAATAATAGGTAGATATACAGGAGGACAAGACTATATATATATTGATAAAGTGATAAGTCAATTGGTATAATAAATGGTGTATCTCTCAAACTTGAGGTTGTCAAAAAAATGCACAAAGCCTGGCGGAGTATCCAAATATAGGGTGGGTCATATACTTTGACTTTGAAAGGTAGAATAACATTCATTTTTATTTTGATATTCAGGTTTATGTTTGAGATTTGCAAAATGGGAAATATTAAAATTATTTAAGAAATTTATGTGCTAATTTTTCTAGATCGGCCTTCAGTTCCGGATTTTGGGCTGTACTAAAAAATGGGTTGATCGGATGAGGTACTGCCGAGCCTGAATGATATTGTGTTCCATTACACAGTGCAATACGAAAAAATATAACCATATACGGGCACCATTACGTGATAAAACACCAAAAAAGACCCCTGTCTCCTAGTTTTGCCCAAAGTCATGCACTTTTGTATGGGCCCTCCAAAGATTTGGGACTCAATTTGGGGCAAATCATTTGGAATTTTGATTTACAATCCGAGGCAAAGTTGTAGTCATAAAGAACAAAACTTGTGAACACATAAAAAACCAAACAAACTTCATCCTGAAGTTGAAATCGCAACTTTAAAAATTGGATTTTTTTTAACACCTGTTCAAGTCCATAGGTAGCAAACCGTCCAAAATTCAAGGAATCAGTCAATTACAAAAATGTACCTAAGATATCACTAAATAACTTTCTAGAACATATTAACTTCCCCGGAATGATTCTTAACGCCGTTTATGTAGGAAAAATATATCTTGGAGGACTGTTCCTGTTAATGCTCAGTCGGACTACAGTGCATATGAGTGATATTATCTTTAATCAACAGCACGTATACGCTACCTACACGCACTACAGTCTAAAAGGTTTGTTCAACGACATTTGCGATTTTGAGTTGAAAATGAAGTTTTTTATATGTTCACAATTTTTGTTTTTTATGACAAGAGCTACGACTTTGCCTCAGAGAGTAAATCAAGGGAGATATTTAAACCTTTAGTAACGTAACACATATAGCGAAATTGTGTTAGAAAAAAAGTAGTAAAGACAAATGATACCCTTCTTCATTTGATATTTTCAATGTTGTCTTAACACTCCCTTTCAACTCTTTCGTATGTATTTGCCGTCGAACGCTTTCCTGGCTGGAGTATCGTCTTACATTCTTCTAACATACTGTAGTCAGGCGCTTACGCTACGAAATCATACTACCAGGATATCATTGAGAAATTTGGAGAAACGCTAGGATTAGTGTCTCAAGCTACATGGAGACTTTTCTGAGAAATAAAATAAAATTACAGAAAAAAATATTTTTGAATATTCAGATCGGTTACATCTAGATATTACTTTCGAAAAAGTCTCCTCTAAATTGGCCTATTTTTCCTTCAGTCCAAACAAATTTTCATAAGCAAGTTACCCTGTACTGGAGTTGTAAGATCCAAAGATACAAGTCAGTAAGCTTCAGTCGGATAATCCGACTTATATATACCCTCGCTCTGTGAGAACATATATGCGGCAGTTATAAGAAAACGAAGGAAGGTGGAAGGTGCTAGAATGTTCGTGGCACATGGACCCACATTCTTAAACTAGTTGGATTCCGTGCACCTGTATAGAAGCTGTGAAGGATTTAATTTTACCTAGGATACAGACAATTGTGTGGGAGGTACAAGAAGGGGCGTGGCTAAAGCGTAAGCGTAAGTTTGGGAAAAATATTACCATGTCCAAAGTTTGATTTGATTCCTTAGCTCCTTTCGAGAGTTAACATGTACACCAGCCAGCCAGGCGGACGGACGGACATGGCTCAAATACCTCGTGAAACGGATTTAGTCCAAACATACTTAGGGTCTTAAGTCATTCGTTCAATGTGTTACACTTTTTTCTCTCCCAAATGATGGGATGAGTAGGAGGGTACTCTGTAGAGTGAGGGTATAAAAATGGGTGGAAATAGAACCAAACCCGTACTGCTCACCTATGCTCATCGCATGGGAACACATCTACAACAACACGTCTTTGGGAAGCTCTATATAAATGGAGAGAAGTCACTGCGTCATGCCAGACTCAATCAAAGGTCTCCATCAAAGGAATGCAAGTTAGTTTGGAACCGGAAATTTATTTATATCGATATTTGCTAACCTATTTTCTCAAAATTCAGTAGTATCCGGCCTTGACATGTAACAAGTGCTTGCCTGGTTAGGATCGGGCAATAATAGCTACCAGTACGTTGATTACATGAATAGGTGGCCAAAATTGACTTAGAAAGTGATTCTAAGTCAATCGGTATAATAAACTATGGTTGGAATGGAATTGATGAGTTTCGAAATCGTACTACCAGAATTGCATTAAGAATTTGTAGAAACGGGTTTAGTGTCTCACGCTACTAGGACACTATTCTGAGAAATAAAATGAAATTGTAGAAAAAAAAGGATTTGAATATTCAGTTTGGCTCTTAAAGTGGCCAATTTATTCTTTAGTTCATACAAATACACAAAAAGGATGTATCCCTGTAAATTTTACGTTCCACGTAAGGATGGGAACTAATATTTGTGCCACTTATCTTTCCCCTTGTGTCCTTATTCTGGAAAATCGCAGTGTACGTAAACAACATTTGTGATTATGAGGCGACAATAATAAACTTCAATTCCATTTGTTACTGCCGCTGTAGCTGCTGTTGTTGCTCATAATTCACGCCAACAGCAACAACCAGCCATCGAAATCAATACTGACTCGTTCGTCTCGTTCGATATAGAAATGATTAGTTTTTCCCCTTTTGTTCTGTTTTTCATGGACTGACTTTGATTTCATTTGAACTATTTATTCGCTTTCAATGCAATAGAGCACTATAGAGTCGGCGTCGGGTGTGTGGGCGTTGGCAGGGAGTTACACCATTTGAATTCATATTTTCATTTGACTGAGTGCTTGCTGGCATGCTCCTCACTGCCACTGCTCAATGTTTCCAACTTTGCCTTCCTGCAAGCGACAGAAAGTGCAATTTGCAGATATTGTGGAATCACATTCCGATGGAGGAGGACAAGTGAACACAATGGGCGGATATAGAGCATGGAACGGAGTGTGCGGATATATCATCATAGCATTGTTCTGACTCTATCGGGTATTTCATGTTCGATTATGTTTACGACTGTCGTGTAGTAGTAGTGGTTTTTTGCCACACTAGGACTCTTTCCATGCAGATATGGACGAAAAGTAATGAAAGCAAGGATGGCACAAGTTCACCAGGCCGGTTGTTGTGAAGAGCGTAACGGACAATGTGGGAGCCGTCGGTGTCCCCATGGAAGTGGTGACTGTACATGTGTCTCGAGTCGTCCAGTCTTGTCCAGTTCAGTTCAGTTCAGTTCCGTGATTGACACATAAACACTTCAGAACGCCAGACATGTGGCTGTCAAACGCTTTCCAAACATTTGACTGGGCCTAGTTGCCCGTTGTGACGTTTAGAAAGTGGCTGGAGTTTAGCCTCTGGCCAGTGACGAGTACAACATTGAATTGATTCATGCTGTTGTTTTTGCATGTCGTTGCTTGCCTCCCCGGCTCCTTACAAACAGAGTAACCGGAGCGTTATGCACGCCAAGATCTCATGTGGCCAGTTGAGCATTAAACGTATGCCCGCGCGCCATTGACCAGCAGTTCATTGGCATTCCTTTCAATCGAAGTTTGTGTTTTTTCTCGCCGTTTTTTTTTTGGCCCATTCATAGTCTCCGAGCGTTGTTAAAGTTTTGACAGGTATTGAATAACATTGACACCATAAAATTGATTAAAAAAGAATGGAATTGAGCAAACATTAGGATGTGCTTTCGAGGCATTGATTCCGATTGAGACACACGAAATGTATGTTGCAAGTAAATGAAACGGCAACAAGTGGAACGACACGGCGGATGGATGTGACAGATTGAATTGAGTGGGAAGGGATGTCTAAAGTTTCCTGTAGACAATGCTGCATTCAATCTCTGTCAGGACAAGGGATTTAAACGCCATCGCTTTTGGCAATAGCACGGACAAGAAAGCATAAGTGAGGAACAATCGGAAAGGGTGTTAACGTTTTGGTCGACTGAATAGTGTGGAATATTACATAGTATCAAGGGCGATGGTGATATGTACAAGCAACAGAAATTGAAATATGTACTTAGGGGAAACCTGTATACTTATTAAGCGGGCTGAGCAAACATTTGTATACCATTCACCTTTGGACTGTGGGCTTCATATACAAAAGTAAAGGGAGGCTTATATTCAAAAGTGTCTATGAACAAAAACACATCCTTTCGGGAGAGCGAAAAAACGGATTTTCTCCTTAACTTCAAGAGTAATTATTAATCATTCTTTTACATTTTAATATAAATAGGATTACTAATTGCTACGATTAAAAAGTTATCAAAATTTGCTATTATTCACGGTTTTATGGTTCATAGCGAACATTAAGAACTTTTAACGAACTGTTGGCAGTGTTGTGTAGAAAACGCATTTTCTGGGATGTACACAGAATATATAGATTCCAGCTTCATCCGTTAGATTGGTATTTCCAAAATGTTTACAAAAGCGGATATTGTGGTAGGGCATGGTAAACAAAAAATAAAAATTGGATATTTTTGGAAAATTTTCATTTTCGCGGGAATACGACTTAAATAATTTTCATGTATGACATTTTTTTCGCGATCTACTCTACAAAGTCCGACAAAATGCTAAAATCCCATTATTTATGGAACACTATTTAGTTCAGGTCGCTTTCTTGTCTGGCTTTGCAGTATCGCATCCTGCCAACCTCATTTCCCAACACCTTGGTGATAGTTTCAAGCTATATCTCACGAATCTCTGGCTTGATATTCGCCTCATTAATTGATTGCTGGTATTACATTCGTCCGACATAGCACCACACCAAAAGTCTAATGGCGTCAAATTTCAGCTCCGGTTTGCCCAGCTGATAACACTATGCAACAAAAATCCTGCCAAAGGGTTATGTATAACATTTTCTGATGTATTTTGACTTTATAAATTCGAAAACGATATCTATATATATAAAAATGAATCTGTGTTTGTAAGTTTGTTTGTTTGTTTGTTCTTTATAGCAGCCTAAACTACTAAACCGATCTTCTTGAAATTTTCACAGTATGTTCATAGTGAACGGGTGGTGAAAATAGGCTATATAATTTTTCGATATTTTCAGTGGGCGTGGCACCTCCCACACAAATTGGGGATTTATTCGTGTTTTATAAATTAGCATATGCTGAATACTTTTGCAGCTAGAGTCTTGAATTTTTGTGAAAGTTCACTAATTATTAGTCTGTACAGTTGTGCCAAAAATGGGCGGTATTTGAAAAGTGGGCGTGGCAACTCCCATACGATGTTAAAACCTATTATTGAATATTGTCACTTCTACGACACCCAGAGTGCTGAAATTTTGTGTCAGTGCATCTACCATCAATGTGCATAGTTGTGCCAAAAATGGGCGGTATAGGAAAAGTTGGTGTGACCCCTCCCGTACGAAGTTAAAGCCCATTCTCGAATATATTCCGTTCTATGACAGATACAATACTGAAATTTTGTCTGAGTGCATCCAGCATCAATGTTCGTAGCTGTGCCAAAAATGAGCGGTAAAGGAAAAGTGGGCGTGGCACCACACATACGAAGTTAAAACCTATTATCGAATATATTCAGTTCTATGACACCTAGAGTGCTGAAATTTTGTGTGAGTTCATCCAGTGTTAATAGTTGTACAAAGATGGGCGGAAAGTGGTCGTGTCCCTTCCCATGTGAAATTAAAACCTGTTTTTGAGTATATTCGACACCGAGTTTCCTATATTGTTGTGTGAGTTAATTTAGTTGTAACCTGCTTAGACAATATACAAATGGGCGGTATTTGAAAGTTGGGTCATTTTTTCTTTTGATTTTCTTCTTTTCAAGAAAATTATATTAATTTTTTAGTTTTTGTGTTGTTTGATTAGTGAACAATTTGATTGATTTTCCATGTGTTTTGAATGTAATGTAGTGAAGTGTTTTCTTTACGTAATGAAAGGAGGAGAATCACACTTAACAAAAAAACAATTTGATTTTTGACATTTCTTCCATTACATCCATTCATCCATTTTTTCAGTATCTCAGGGAAGTACCTTGATTATAATTGGTACATATATTACCGATCAGGAGGAAAATCAATATGAAAGCAGATTTTAATTTTTCCGTTTGTTTTCTTTTGCATGGCGAAGCGGGCGGGGATCAGCTAGTTATTATATAATTATGGATATATATTTTTTAATTTTTACTAATTTTACTAATTTTTGCAGAATGTGTCTTTAATATTTTTAATCTCATTTTGGTAATATAGGAACGATGTTCAATTAATTTAAAAATCATCATTATACCCTACCTCACATGTGGACTAGGGTATTATGAGTTAGTTTCGCGCCAAATGCTTGTAACACCAAGAAATATTCGAGCTAGACCCACCTTTAAGTATACTGATCGGATTAGAATCACCAGCTGAATCGATTTAACGATGTCTCTCCGTCCGTCTGCTGTCCACATAAGCTTGTTCGCACTCTACAGGTCGCAATTTTTGTCGATTTGCCGTGAAATTTGACAAAAGTTATTTTTTTGGTCCAAGGACCATGGGTACTGAATTTGGAGGAAATCGGTTCAAATTTAGATATAGACTCCATACAAATATCGCTATAATTTACACTATTACTGCTCTAGAACCCACATCTTACATTGAATCTTGATAAAATTTTCAGATTATGTTATATTTCAATATACGGTTCCACTTTTTAATGTAGCGCCCTCACAAATGGTCCCCATTATTATTATTACCCCTTTCATTTACGTCGGAAGTTTAAATTTTTCATATTATATTATACTTCAACTAAGAATACATAATATGAAAGTCACTATTACCGCTTCAGAACCTATATCTTACATGGGATCGTGACTCATTTCCACTAGGAACTATAATGACTCATGTTGTGGTTCAACCCCCAAGTGTTGTTATAGGCCCCCTACAAATGTCCGTCCAATTTATCCTATTACCGCTGTAAAATATGCATTTGTAATCGAATCTTGGTCAAATTTTCCAGATCATATTATATTTACTCTCGGAATGCCTACTCGAAATTTGGACCATATGGGCCACTGTTTCCAAATACAACTGTCCCACCAATTTTTAGTATTATCGTTTTAAATCCTTCATATTATAACGTATCTGGATTAAATTTCCACCGATCATTATCAGTTTCTGATTTGTTTACATAACACTTCATATTCAACTTATTACAGCCAATCAATGTTACGGTATTCATTTAATTTGACTGTATAATTTATAGCCCCCATAAAACCCCTGGGTTTAGTGATCAAAACAAGGTAAAGAGTGTTTTTTTTGAGGTTAGGATTTTCATGCATTAGTATTTGACAGATCACGTGGGATTTCAGACATGGTGTCAAAGAGAAAGATGCTCAGTATGCTTTGACATTTCATCATGAATCGTCTTACAAACGAACAACGCTTGCAAATTATTGAATTTTATTATCAAAATGCGTGCTCTGTTAAGAAAGTTCATTGCGCGCTTCCATTTTATGGTCAGTTTAATCGACCCACTGAAGCGGCTATTCGGGCTATTGTGACTAAATTTCGCACCAAATTTACATTGTTGGACATTAAACCACCAACACGCTTACGTAGAGTGCGAACTGAAGAAAATATCGCAGCTGTATCGGCCAGTGTTAATGATGACCACCAATTTTCGATTCGTCGCCGTTCGCACCAATTGGGTCTCTGTTACTCAAAAACGTGGAAATGCCAAAATTGGACTAAGCGGATGGACCACCTAAGACGCAGCCGCGGTCAACATTTAAATGAAATTATCTTCAAAAAGTAAATGTCATGGACCAATCTAACGTTTCAAATAAAGAACCGATGAGATTTTGCAAATTTTATGCGTTTTTAAAAAAAAAAAAGTTATCAAGCTCTTAAAAAATCACCCTTTATATTCACAAGTCTGCCCCGCCCGTCTGTAGCCTTTTCTAACTTGTTTTTAGATTTTGGATGTTTGACCTTTTAATAAATTGAGTGTATGTGTTTTTGTCCGGTTTAAGGTCATGTAATTAAAAAACAACCATGTTGATTAATTAGTGTTAATTTTGATTTAAAAATACCCAATATTTCGATATTTCATCTTCAGGAGTGTCAATTTATGAATACTACCACTTTGGCAAAGACTGGTCAAGTTACTATCGTTTATACGTAATCTACATATATTGACACTCCTGAAGATGATTGACGAAGTCAATCGAAATATTGTGAATATTTAAATAAAAATTAGTAAAAACACAAAAGCGTTGTCCTTTACATTACATGACCTCAAATCGAACAAAAAAACACCTACACACAATTTACTTAAAGGTCAACTATCCAAAATCAAAAATTATGATTTTTATATTAATCGTTTACGTCTACATAGAGTGTGATAACTTCTAAATTTAAAATATTAGCCATTAAAAATTGATCAAAATATTTTTCTATGTTTTTGGTGACAGTAAAACAAGTTTTTTTAAACATTTTTGAAGTTCTTCAAAATTATTGAGAAATTCAAGTTTGCCGTCCCGAACGACATTTTTTTGGGAAGCTGATACAATGAAGTCACACTTAGTTTTTTAGGGCGTTAATTGAAAGACCACAATCCCGCCGATATAATTAAACTTGAAATTTAACGGTACAATGGAAATTGGTAATTAACTTCGGTTTTGAAGTAAATATTTGTAAAAAAATCAAAGCAAAAGGCGAAAAATGTTACTGCCGGTGAGTAATCCCTAAAAAACTGCACAAATGTACATCAGAGTTCAAGTTTTCAAAACAAATATTTAAAATCTATAAATCGCAAAGAATTACATTTTGAACGCGTGTTTTACTTGGTACGAGTTTCGTTCGTCTACATCGAACAATCAAAAATCACTCAAATCAAAAATCACTTGAATTATATAAAACGTAGATTAGAAATATTTTAGCTACGAGCTCTTTGTGTGCATCTCGACAGACACAACGAATTAAAGACATATTGAGTGATTTTGGATCGTTCGTCATAGATGAACGAAAATAAGTTAGAGAAACAGACCCTTTTTTTATAAATACTACGTTAAATCTACTCGCTTATATTTGAATTTGTTTAACCGAATGAATAACTAGTAAATCAAAAAAAAATTTTTTTTCAAATCCATGCTTTATGCAAGCAGAATTCTATTGGCCTAGAAATTCTTTTTTAGTTATCTTTTGTAGAAGGAAAAATTACTGCGTTATCAGGAGCAGAAATAATAGATTTTTAATTTGTGGTTTGTATGGGAGGTACCACGCCCCTTTGTCCATTCCCGCTCATATTTGCAGCAGCACTTAAAAAATGCACACCAAACCGACGTACCAAATTTTGTTCAAATACCGTTATCAGGAGCAGAAATAATAGATTTTTAATTTGTGGTTTGTATGGGAGGTACCACGCCCCTTTGTACAATCCCGCCCATATTTGCAGCAGCACTTACAACATGCACACCAAACCGACGTACCAAATTTTGTTTAAATACCGTTATCAGGAGCAGAAATAATAGATTTTTAATTTGTGGTTTGTATGGGAGGTACCACGCCCCTTTGTCCAATTGGTCAAATTTTTCCATTTCCTTGTATTGTCATCGAAAATGATTAAGTGTGCAAAATTTGAGCAAAATTGGTTGAGAAAAAAGCTTTCAAAAATTGATTTCAAATTTTGTGGCACACAAACATATATAGAAAGTAACCTTATAAAGAGTGATTTTTTTGAGGTTAGGATTTTCATGCATTAGTATTTGACAGATCACGTGGGATTTCAGACATGGTGTCAAAGAGAAAGATGCTCAGTATGCTTTGACATTTCATCATGAATCGTCTTACAAACGAACAACGCTTGCAAATTATTGAATTTTATTATCAAAATGCGTGCTCTGTTAAGAAAGTTCATTGCGCGCTTCCATTTTATGGTCAGTTTAATCGACCCACTGAAGCGGCTATTCGGGCTATTGTGACTAAATTTCGCACCAAATTTACATTGTTGGACATTAAACCACCAACACGCTTACGTAGAGTGCGAACTGAAGAAAATATCGCAGCTGTATCGGCCAGTATTAATGATGACCACCAATTTTCGATTCGTCGCCGTTCGCACCAATTGGGTCTCTGTTACTCAAAAACGTGGAAATGCCAAAATTGGACTAAGCGGATGGACCACCTAAGACGCAGCCGCGGTCAACATTTAAATGAAATTATCTTCAAAAAGTAAATGTCATGGACCAATCTAACGTTTCAAATAAAGAACCGATGAGATTTTGCAAATTTTATGCGTTTTTTTTTTTAAAAAAGTTATCAAGCTCTTAAAAAATCACCCTTTATAAAGCATGGAAAAAATAGTCGTTTTACTTACAATAACAGGGGGGGGGGAAATCTCTTGTTGCTCAGTGTAATAATAATAATGTACATAAACTGTTTTCTTTTTGTATTATCTAATCCATAAAATATTTAATTGATTGGCGGATTGATTTAGTCAATATAAAGAGTGATTTTTTTGAGGTTAGGATTTTCATGCATTAGTATTTGACAGATCACGTGGGATTTCAGACATGGTGTCAAAGAGAAAGATGCTCAGTATGCTTTGACATTTCATCATGAATCGTCTTACAAACGAACAACGCTTGCAAATTATTGAATTTTATTATCAAAATGCGTGCTCTGTTAAGAAAGTTCATTGCGCGCTTCCATTTTATGGTCAGTTTAATCGACCCACTGAAGCGGCTATTCGGGCTATTGTGACTAAATTTCGCACCAAATTTACATTGTTGGACATTAAACCACCAACACGCTTACGTAGAGTGCGAACTGAAGAAAATATCGCAGCTGTATCGGCCAGTGTTAATGATGACCACCAATTTTCGATTCGTCGCCGTTCGCACCAATTGGGTCTCTGTTACTCAAAAACGTGGAAATGCCAAAATTGGACTAAGCGGATGGACCACCTAAGACGCAGCCGCGGTCAACATTTAAATGAAATTATCTTCAAAAAGTAAATGTCATGGACCAATCTAACGTTTCAAATAAAGAACCGATGAGATTTTGCAAATTTTATGCGTTTTTTTAAAAAAAAAAGTTATCAAGCTCTTAAAAAATCACCCGATATTAGCGATGTGTTCATAATTAGTACTTTCGCCCAATACAAATGCTCGTATCATTTCAAGAGAGTCATAAAAACTGATAAATATCTGTTGGCCTAGATTATGTTCATTTGCAGAAGCCAACGTCAGCTTTTATACGAAATTAAATTATATGGACCGTACTATCGATTCAAATAAAGATTTCATGCATTTTTCTGAATTTTATGTGTTTTTTTTTTTGAAAAACTTTCCTATAGCTTTTAAAAAATCACCCTTTATAACCTATATTTCCAAAGATATTTTAGTAACATTTTAAATATTTTTTCGATTTTTTATATTTCTTTCCTGGTTTTTATACTTTCCACGAAAGGATGGGGGTCTACTAAGTTTGACAAAATATCGACCTGAGACCCTACAAAGTTTATATATACTTGATCGTCATAAAATTCGTACGTCCGTCCCTCTGTTGACGGAAGCATCTAAACGAAAGGTGCTAGGAGGTTCAAATTTTCCATAAATGCTTCTTATAGTCGTAGATCGGTTGAGATTGCAATTGAAATCGGTCCAAAGGGAACATTTTTGTCCCTCACAAGGACTGAAATTACTCTTAATAATTAGAGTATTTCATCATGTGTTTTGAATATGTCTGCTTATATTTACCTGATATGGGGGGAATGCGCATATACCCCTTATAGCAAAAACGTGAACAATAAAGTGATTCCTATTCGTAGGGGGTGAAATGGGGCAAAAAAGGATACAAATTGTTCCTATCAAACGACAATAGAAAGAAACAAGAAATTTGGTGTGTACGTTCCTTTAATGGAGTAGATACATAATATAAAAGTATTTTTTTTTTCAAAATTCGTACTTTTAAGGGATAAAATGGGAATAGAGGGATAAAAATGGTACCCATCAAACGGCTACACTTAGAATAATGAAATTCGGTGTATACATTCCTCTTGAAGATTGCTGCTTTATATGTACTTTTTGAACTGACTTAAAATATTATTTCGATATATGTATAAACATATTCGTAGCCTTGTCTTATAATCATGGTTTAAAAAATTTAAATTTTGTATTTATTTATAACATTATTTTTTCAATATGTTGCAGATCGATCATATGGTCGATCTCAACTGATGAATTTATGGCAATGCTATAAAATATATAATAGATAAATCCGATAGATGGCGGTATCGTTTTTGTTATGGTTGTCAAATGGGTAGTAGTTTTGTGAACTCCGTACGAATCAGCAACACATGCTCGAATAAAATATTAAAAAATCCAAATTTGTGTTTTTTTATAAATTGTCTCCTCTAGACTCCGTCTAGGGGAGACCAACAGGGTCACCATACTGGTTGGAACCTGTTCACAATATTTTTATTTGTTTTGGTTTGGCTATATTAAAGAAAAATAATATTTTCCTGTAACGTTACAGGCGGAGGGTATATAAAGTTCGACTCTGTAATTTTTACTTGTTTTATATATTTTATGTTTTTTTTTTTTTTTTGTGCCAGTAAACCAAGTTTTCGTTTAAATATTTTTTCACAATGCTCAATGAAATCTGATATGTGCTAGATTGTAACACTTTCAAAATTAATACGATTTAATATTCCGAAGCAAATCAACTGAGGTGAAAAAGCTCTTCATCAAGATTCATAGTTTAAAATTCAAGTCTATTCGGTATGAGGAAACTCCTTCCCTCCAACTGTGCTTGAAATACCCCAACCAATGACAATATTTTGCATCTGTTATAATTGTGTCGGCTGATGCCTCTGAAGATCAGTGCCAAATCAAAATGAAAATGTTGTGCTCTTCGAGTATTTGGGAATTTTCACAGATTGTCCTCCTCCCTCGTAGCTATCCAGCATATGGTTGTATTTGCAAACGTATGTATGTATATATGTTTGTGTTCATTTTATGTAAATATATGAGTATCTGCTGTATCTACATAAATACATATTTAGATGGAAACTTTCATTTGGCACCGGAGTGATTTGAAAACATTGTTGCATTTTATTCCATGGAGTCGTCTTCATGAGTTTCTGCATATGGATGTATGTGTGTACTCGTATACTGTAGATATATACATATGTATGTACGTGTCTGTTGCCGAATAGAAACCTCATATGGATTATTTGATTTAGTTTTTTGCTGATGCTGCTTCTTCTTCTATTTTTTTGTGAAAACAAATTAGAAAAGTTTAAAATTTCTCTGTGAAACATAACAACATCAAAATGTTTGCATGCAAATTTGTTTTGGCTCTGACATTAGTTATTTTGCTTAATTTAAAGATATTATTATTCCCAAAAAAAAAAACAATCGATCAACAATTTATGAAATAATATAAATGTGCAGACTCGCACGCACAGGTTTAAGTTTTAGTTTTATTCAAATATATTCTTGTTTAAATTAAGTGTTAAAGTTGAGAGGTGATTCAAGATTGGTGTTCTTTCTACATTTCAGTGCACATTTGGAATGCAATCGATAGAAATATATATAAAATTGTTGTGTTACTGACTGACTTATCTTTGCAGAGACCAAACGGCTAGAGCTAGAGTCATTTGGTATGTAAATTTTTCGAAATTCGTACATATAATGGGTAAAATGTGCTTAAAAGGGATAAACTGGTACTACCGCCCTGGCCAAAAGTTGGGCCTAGTATCTTGAAATTTGGTATCTCTCTTACAGCATGAACGCGACAAGGAAAATATTTTTTTTTTTAATTCGTGCTTTTTGGGGCGATATTGGACAAAGAGGGATAAAAATGGTACCAATCAAAAATATGAAGCTGAAATCATAAAATTCAAAATGAGGAGATTTATTGAAATGCGTACTTTTAAAGGGTAATTGGGGAAAAAGGGATGCAAATTGTACATACAATATGGCTGGAGCTAGCATCACAAAATTGGCTTTGTCTATCCCTGTTAGAGGTGAGATAAGAGGAGATTTTTTGAAATTCGTTCTTTTAAGATATTTGGTGTATACATTCCTCTGACTATGCAATCGCGGAACGTAACAGGATTTTAAAAAAGTGTACTATAAACGGGGAAACGGAACAAATAGGGATAAAATTGGTACCAAACAATATGTTGTGGCCATAATAGTGAAAATTGATGAAGGAATGTGGATCCTCTGAATACGCAGATACGCAACAAAAATGTATTTTTGGAAATTTATAATTTGAAGGGGAATCGGGAGAAAAAGGGATAAAAATGGTAACCACCATTGGTGTACACTAGAGCGTACCAGGTTACAAGTAAAAAAAAAAAGTTCGCCGTACACCTTCGAATATGAAGTATTATTGAAAGGTAGTTTCAAAAAAATTTTTTTTATTTTTTTATGCCGAACGTAGGGGTCGCGCTTTTACATTTTTCTATATAACTTCTGCATTTATAAACGGATTTTAAAGTGTGATACATCGATGTTTTTGTCCGATTTTTTTGTCTTTGAAGTCATTGAGCTCAAACATGATTCATGATTTTATGCGAGCTTTAATTTTCGATTATTAGAGTGGTACATTAGGGTAGTAGCAACTGAGAAATGATGGGTAAGTACCAGAAGGGGGTGCTTGAGCTCAATGACTTCAAAGACAAAAAAATCGGCCTCGTCGAGACAAAAACATCGATGTATCACACTTTAAAATCCGTTTATAAATACAAGTTATATAGAAAAATGTAAAAGCGCGACCCCTACGTTCGGCATAAAAAAATAAAAATTTTTTTTTTGAAACTACCTTTCAATAATACTTCATATTCGAAGGTGTACGGCGAACTTTTTTTTTTGAGGTACGCCCTAGTGTACACATTTTCTGACTATGTAATGCGGAAATTAAATGGATTTTCAAAATTTGTACTTTTATGGGGGATGCGGTACAAAAAAGGGGAAAAAATGGTACCGAACGAAATGTCATAATTGTAAAATTTGGGGTGTATATTTCTCCGAATAAGTAAATATTTTGAAATTTTTACGTTTAACCCATTAAAGCCCAACAAAATTTGATTTTAGCTGTTTCTTACTATTTACTGTTCGAGTAATCGAACACTGGGTCAAAATGGGTTAAGGGAAATCGGGGCAAAACGCGATAAAAATGGTACCAACAATGGTATTGTAGCTGTAATAGTCAAAATTGGTAGCTAAATTCCTCTGAATGTATACTCGCAATATAAATGGATTTTTCTAAATTTATAATTTTAGAGGGGTTCGTAATAAAAAGGGATAAAAAATGGCTGCAGAAATTTGGTGAGTACATTCTTCTAACCACGTAGATTTTTCGAAAACTGTACGTTTAGGGAAAAAACTGAACAAAAATGGTACCAAGTAAAGAGAGAGTAAATGGATTATGGGAAATTTGTACTTTTAAGAGCGGACCGGGGCAAAAAAGCATACAAATGGGAGAGGCATGAAAAGGGATAAAAATGATACCAACCAGAGTATTATAGCCAGAATCGTGCAATTCAGTAATTTCAGTTCCTCAGACTAAGTAGATGCGCAAAATAAACAGGTTTTTCGAAATTTTTACTTTTAATGGAAAAATAGGACAAAAGGCGATAACAATGGTACGAACCAAAGTACTGCAGCTAGTATCGTGAAATTCGTTGTATACATACCTCGCATTATGTAAAAGCGCATAATTCTAATTTTTTTTACTTTTGAGGGGATACAAATGTTACCAAAACAAGTATTGCTGCTGGAATTGGGAAATTTTTGTGTGTATATTCGTCTGACATTAATTTTATAAGTTTGTACTATTAAGGGGGGAGCGAGAAAAAGGGATAGAAATTTACCAATCAAAATATTACAGCTAGAGTCGTGAAATTTTATGTGTACATTCCACTGACTACGTAGACAGGCAGCGCACAGTGGATCAGAATCAAAATCCATCGGCCAAAATTCTATAACTTTTGTTCTAGCAGACATTTTTGAGTTCTGTAGAAAATCAAAGTTAACCAAGGACACAAGGATTATTTTGAGATATTAACATTAAAAATGGGGCAATCGGATATATTTAGAAATTGGCCCAAAGTTGACTATTTTTAGTTTTACTACTACTACTTTTCGATTTTATAGAAAATTAAGTTTTTTTTCTATATCTATATTTCTATCCCTATTATCCCTATTAATATTATAAAACCTTAGTGTAAGTCTGTCTGTTTGTTTGTTCCGCAATCACGTGTAAACGGCTGAACCGATGTTGTTGAAATTTGCAGTATAGATAGATGCAAGTCTGGAAGGAACTATAGAATTTTTAAAAATTTGCTTTGTGGGCGGAGGGGGCGTGGCAATAGTGTTTTTGGGTTCTAGAAGACTGAAAATTGGTACATATTATTACTGACTACGAGAATCATAAATATGATGCCGAAATTTGGATTTTCATTTTGTGGGCGGAGTGGGCGTGGCAAAACTCTTTTGAGAGCTGTAGGCTAGAAGGCTGAAAATTGGTACATATATATTACTGACCACGAGAATGATAAATATGATGCCGAAATTCCATAATTTTTATAAATACTTTAATATCTTTATTTTGAATTGATATTGAACTCAATAATGCCTTCATGGCGCTGGGGCCAAATTATATATGAATTCAACAATATATGTACAAATAAATTTAAAAAAAGTGGATTTTCGTTTAGTGGGCGTGGTGTTTTTTTTTAGCTAGAAGGCTGAAAATTGGAATGTATATATTACTGACCACGATATGATGTCGTTTCGTGGGCGGTGGGGGCGTGGCAAAAGTGTTTTTTCAGCTAGAAGGCTGAAAATTGGAACGTATACATATATTACAGACCACGATAATATCAATATGATAAGATCAATATGAAACCTGATCTTAATTTTACCATTTGTTTTTATTCTTGCCTGGCGAAGCGGGCGGAGTTCAGCTAGTATTTAATAGAATGCAAATTTATTTACAAATGGCATGCTGAAATTTATTATTTTCCTCAGGTGGCTTCGCAGCGACTTTTCAACATCATACCCGACCTCTTCTGCATTATATTAAATATATATTTGCATTATAAAATGGTCTTGAGCCAAGAAAATTATTTTTTTTCTTTTTATGTTTTTTAAACATCTTTTTACGTATTTGTTTATAATGCGAAGATAAAATCTTAATTTTTTATTGTATTACGGATTTTCACTTTTTCAGATTATGAAAATGAAATTTAGGTATACGATCAATAAAACAATATCAGTGTTTACTCCTCTCTCTCTAATCGAGATTTACAGAACTCAAAAATATCTACTAGAAAAAAGTTATTGAATTTTGGCCGATGGATTTGTGCAGCGTAAATAGATTTTTCGAAATTTGTACATTTAAGGAAAAAACGTACCAAAGTGTTACGGCCAGAATCATGAAATTCGGTATGTGGATACCTATGACTACGTGGAAGCTCGGATTTTTCAAAATATGGTCTTTTAAGGGATTAAGGGATAAGTAAGACAAAAGGGATACAAATGGCAGCAGGACAAAAAGGGATAAAAATGATACCGACCAAAATATCACAGCTAGAGTCGCGAAATTCAGAGTGTGCGTCCCACTGACCATGTAGACTCGCAACGTTAAGGGATGTTTAAAAAAATTAAATTTTAGATGGGAAACGGGACATGAAGTTGAACATTTTGGAAACAAAAAATTCAAAAAATAGTTAATACTATGATATGATAGATATGAAAAATGTCCGGTGGCTTTTGCTATTAATAAAGTAATTCACAATCGGCAAATGTCAAATTAAAAATTCAATTTGCCCATCTATGAAAAATAAACAAAAATAAATCACCAGAACTTGTTGGAACCGAACACAATTTAGAAGCTTAAAAATTGAAATGGCAGCCAAACAAACAAGTTAAATTCATGACAGACTGCTACGATTTGAGGCGTGAAGACAATAAATTGTTAAATTTAAATTATTATCGACCGAAATACTTATTGGAGAGAGAGTGTAAATTTGCAAACCACCGCGTGTTAAACAATTTATGCCACAAATTAACAACAACGCCAACAACGATGACTGCAAACAAACACCCAAATAAAGTTAAATTCATTGTTGCTCGTCTCAATTGGCCCCCACTGCGGCCCCTAGTCCGCCAAACAAACGGCCGACCGGCCGACCACAACGGTGTTTGTGTGTCAGTCATAAAGCCATATTTTGTTATTATGGCATCTTCATTTATTGTGTCGACAATATAAATTGCTTGGACCATTAAGTACTAAGTGGCGAAAATTATTTGTTTTGGTGTCTGGCCCGTACCATGGCCAACAACAACACGAACACGAATAGCGTATAAGAATATGAAATACAACGAACAGGAAAGTAGCACCGAACCGAGCTTCTTATTAGGATGGATGAAGCGAGGAAATACATCAGCTGCACACATACGCACTGGCACCGGCCCAAGTGCCCACCACAAATGTATGTGTGCTATGCGGGAGTGTAGCTGTGTGTGTGTGTGGGGAAGCACACATTTTTCAAATTGTTTGCGGTGCTAAATTGGAGCCGATATGGGCCAATGATGATGATTATGCTTCACTGGTGGCCACAAACGCCACATGAAGACGCCATACGATGAAGAATGCCAAGAAGAAGTGGAATGCACTTCATGTGCGTCGGCAAATAATTAGAACACCACAGCAGCCGGTGACCCAGCCAGAGCGACTGCCTCCTATAGGTAGCTCAATAAATGGTCGACCAAGGGGTGGCTGGCCGGATGGGTGCTCGTTGTGAACAATAACAATATTTTCATTGCTTAAAATGGTGTCCAAGCATAAATCCTTAATGGGTTTGTGCCAAAATAGCTTTGGTTGGCTGGCTGGCTGGTTGGTCGCTTGGCGTGCTTGTTTATTTATATTCCTGGTCCTCTTCAAGGAAAGCACCAACACCAACAGCAACCATAAAGCGAAGAAAACACACGATGATGTACCAAATAAATAAAAGCGGCTTTGGTTATTACACCATAAAATGGATATCAAATATATGCATGGAATTCGTATATAAGGGTGGGTTGAAAGATATATTTAGATGACACGAAAAAGATGTCTTTGGTTGACGGCAATTTAACAAAATCAATTAAAATATTGGAATCATCCATAATCGATTTAAGGCTTCGACATCAAAACATCACTTTGTGATTGTTACTGACTGACTGACTTATCATTGATCAGCGCCCAGAACAAACGGCAGGATCATGAAAATGTCCGGGTAGTTCCCAAATATGACGGATATGCGGGCTAAGTAAGGGTTTTACAAAATTCGTACCTTTAGGGGGGAATGGGACAAAACAGGGATAAACGTCGGGCCTCGTCCTGACTAAACTGCAGTAGCTAGAAATATATACTTTTAGGGGGCGAAATGACAAATGACCTTCCTCCTGACTAAACGGTAGTAGCTAGAAACTTGAACTTGCTCTTACCATGCAGGCGAAAAGTTGTACTTTTAAGGGAGGAAAAAGCAGAAAGAGATAAAAATGGTACCAATTTATATTCGTGAAAATCGGTATTTACATTTCTCTGACAACGTAGACGTGCAATATAAATTCATTTTTTGAAATTTATACTTTTAAGGGACGAGCGGGATAAAAATGGTACCAACTTAAGAATTGCAGCTGGAATCGGGAAATTTGATATATAAATTCCTCTCTCCACATAGAAGCGCACTACAATCGTATTTTTCCAAATTTGTACTTTTAACCCTCTCATGTCCAATGTTGCCAACAGGCAACATTGCCAGTTAGTCCTATAAAATCTTTAGAATCGCATATTTGCAGAATTAATAAATTTTATTTTAGTTTGCATATGAAACAAGGAATATTTAAAAGAGAACCAACAAATTCGGCAACTTGGGTTTGCGTGAAAAGTGAAGTCTCAAATTTCAATTGTTTGAGTTTCTTGTAATTCGAAATTGTTTAGAAATTCTTCTTATTTTTATTGGATTTAATGATTTTAAGAAACATCCTGTTACTCATGTCCTGTATGAATTAGAACCACAAGACTCTATAGAAATCATATTTAGACCCATACCTCATCAAAAAGCATAGTAAGTTTTATATATTTATTAAGAAGAAAATTCGGGCATGAGAGTGTTAAGGGGTGCGCGGGACAAAAGGGATACAAATTGTACCAATATAAGTATTCCAACTAAAGTTGTGAAACTATGTGTGTACATTCCTCCGACTGCGTAGACGAGTAACATAAATGGATTTTTCGAAATTTGTACTTATAAGGGGTGAGCGAGACAAAAAGGGATAAAAATGGTACCACTTTAAGTATTGCTACTATAGTCGTGAAAATTAGTGTGTACATTCATCCCTGTCTCTGAATGAGACAAAAAGCGATAAAAATGGTACCAATTCAAATAATGCAGCTATATTCGTGAAAATCGATACATTTCTCTGACAAAGTGGACTTGCAACATAAATGCAGTTTCTTAAATTTTTACTTTTAAAGTGCGAGCGGATCAAAAAGGGATAAAAATAGTACCAACTAAAGTATTGCAGCTAGAGTCGTGAAATTTGATATGTAAATTCCTCTGACCCTGTAGACGCGCAGATTTTTTTTTTTCAAATTTTGTACTTTAAAAGGGTGCGCGGGACAAAGATGGATACAAATGGTACATTTCTCTAACAAAGTGGACGTGCAACATAAATGCATTTTCTTAAATTTTTACTTTTAAAGTGCGAGCGGGTCAATTAATTTAATTTGTATTAATTAATTTGTACTTTTAAGGAGTGAGCGGGACACAAAGGGATAAAAATGGTACCAACTAAAGTATTACAGCTAGAATCGTGAAATTTGATAACTAAAAACCTCTGACCACGTCGAAGTGCAGTTGTATTTTTCGAAAAAATGGTGTACAGCCCTTTAATTATGTAAACGCCGAACATAAATGGGCATTTCAAAATTTGTACTTATAAGGAGGAAGCGGGACGACAAGGGATAAACGTGGTACCAAATAAAGTACATGCTTTTCTGGGGGAGAAGCGATATCATGCGATATCTATCGTCATTTTTGACTACTTGTGTACTTTTTGAGAAAGAGGTTATAAAATGGCCGGCTGCATCCAGCAACATGAGATCAATGATATAAAAGGCTCTGCGGTTGTAATTTTGTGTTCGAAACTGGGTAGAAAATTATAAGAATGATAAATACGAAGGGAGTTCAGCTAAAATAGAGCATTTCGACAAGTACATTCCTTCGACTGCGTATGAGTGATATCTAATAGGAGGTTTCCAAATTACTATTTTAGATTTATCGATATCCAGCAAGAGAAAATTTAATTAATTCTATCCAAAAACACAGATGGATAAAACTGATAACAAATAACTTGCTTTTCCACACTGCTAGTATGTTATATAACAATGAATTATGTCTAGAATCTATTATACCCAAATATAAGAATCCATATTTGTAAAACAAAAATATTTTCATCTACGTAAATAGATATTTTCAAGAGAATAATTTTCAATATTCCAAATTTAGATGATGTGCAGAAGTGGTCGACATTTGTGACACTCCGAAAGCAAATGGTTGAAACCCTAGGATGAAATAAAACCATTCAAAAATATAATCTTACTAAATCTGAGTGAAATTATATTCAAATTTACTTCAACAAAATTATTATGGTGATTTGCGTGGTATATGTGGCATATTCTGTACTTAATAAAAAGTTCAATTATTTAGACATAGGGCAGAAATTCCTATAGTAGTAAAATTCTTTCCTCGGTTAAGTGAAAATTGATTTACTAGAAAAAATTTATAAATTTTAGTAACTAAAACCATTTAAAGTTTGTGGAACCAAATTAAGCCTTTACAACAAACAGAGCCCAGTGCCTCCGAACCTCTCGAGCCATAGCAGAGACAAACAAGTAAGGAAGGCTAAAGTCGGGCGGGGCCGACTATATGATACACTCCACTTTCTATCCGAATACAATTCAATTCGGGAAAAAAGTAAAAAGTGGATTTTTGTATGTTTCCTAATCATAGGCTAATATGACCTGACTCAATTTGTCAAATCGAGAAGAATATTTCTATCGGGACTATATCCAAACATGGAATGAAGTGACTCATAATAGATGCTTCCAGTTCAAGTATAACGTGTTATGCTCAATTTGAAGAAATTCGATGAAAATGCGTGATTTCTGAAGCGGAAAAACTCAAGGCGGGAGCAAAATTTGTATGGGGGCTGTATAAATCTGCACCGGATCATCCACTAGAAACATCATGGATATTTCTAGTGGAAATATAAGATGTTTTGCCAAATTTAAAGACAATCTGAAAAAATATGTGGTTTCTAGAGCTGAAAAAGTCGAATTGGGAGCGAAATTTGCATGGGAGCTATATATAAATCTGAACCGATCTAGAAAATTTTTACCACAGGTGTTTCAAGTTGAAATATAAGATATTTTGCCAAATTTGAAGAAGATGTTTTAAAATATGTGGTTTCTAGACCGAGAATGGTTTCAAATTGGGAGTGAAATTTGTGGAGGAGCTGTATATAAATCTGAATAAATCTGACCCATTTTCATCATGGATGTTTCTAGTGGAAATATAAGATGTTTTGTCAAATTTGAAGACAATCCGATAAAATATGTGGTTTCTAGAGCGGAAAAAGTTAAATTGGGAGCGAAATTTGTATGGGATCTATATATAAATCTGAACCGATCTAACAAATTTAATATAAGATATTTTACCAAATTTGAAGAAGATCTGTTGAAATATGTAGTTTCTAGAGCAGAAAAAGTCAAATCGGGAGCAAAATTTTAATGGGAGCTATATACAAATCTGAACCGATCTGACCTATTTTCGCCACAGGTGTTCCCAGTTCAAATATAAGATGTTTTGCCAATGTTGAAGAAAATCTGTTAAAATATATGGTATCTAGAGTGAAAAGAGTCAAATCGGGAGTGAAATTCGTATGGTGGCTATATCTAAATCTGAACCGATTTTCTTCAAATTAAATATTGCTCGTCCCTATAACGAAAAACTTCGTTGTGCATAGTTTCATTTGGTTCTGGCTACAATTGTGACCTGTAATTTGATTACAAGAATAGATGGACGGATGGACAAACGGACAGACAGACAGATGGACATTGCTAAATCGATTCATAAAGTGATTCTAAGTCGATCGTTATAATTAACAATGTGTCTATCTCGCTTCCTTTTGGGTGTTACAAACAAATGCACAAAGACACAATACTCTCGTGTATAAAAAGGTGTACGACGCCCTCTTTCTTTCTTTTCTGAAATCAACATAGGCAATTCAGATTTTTCAAGTGCATGAAGGCAACACGTTTTAGCCAGACCAGAGTTGCTACTGTGAATGACTCGAAGTCTCTCCATCTGTCTGAAAGCTTGTACGTCGATAAGAACTTGCAGTGTCCTTCCTAATCTGATAAACTCCTCAGCAATTCCTATGTCTATGTTCTGGCCAACTCTCTGTGTAACATGCCTACACACCATCCAAGCAAAACACAAGAAATTAAAAACGATGAGGAAATGAATAGCAATTCCGTCAAATTACTTTTTTTCTTTAGCGACATCAACGTTGTGGCTACCCACCCTAGTGTAGTATATTCGTGGCATTTATTACAGGACACTTTACTAAACTTGCAGGATTGTTGGAAATACAAATGAAATCTGTGAAATTATGCCCAACTACCACTTTTCCAAAGTGCCACAGGTGGGGCCCATCCACCTGATCCACACTCGACCGCCCATTCCACACTCATCATCCTCCTCACTTGAATTACATTAAAGTGATATCAGTTTCCGCAGTCAATCCATGTTCCGCCTGATTACCGACACTAAACCAATTATTTGTACATTATCACCAAATTAGCCATAAATTGAAATTGAATAAACACGACAAATGCTTTAAGTGACAAGAGTTTTGGTGCGGCAAATGCGCTGTTTGTTCGTTTAGCTTAAGAGGGTTAAGTGGATTTTAACGAGGCAGCAGACACAGGCACCAGGCATCAACTGCTGTTGGTAATTATTGTTTCCCATAATGCCTCAAATCCAAAATCAAATATGATGTGAGTGCCACATATAATGTTAAAGTTAAATATAGACACCAATTGTCGACATACAAACAAACATACTCGTAGTACATACAATTGTTCTTCCGCATGAGGATAATATGAATCATTGCTCTTTATCCTCAGCGCCACCAGCAAAGGTTGGCGGGTGTGGTGTAATAACATTTGTACATACATACATACATATGTGTGGTGTGATGTGGTGCGGTGCGGTTGTGGTGTGTCTGAAATTACAAACAACTCAATCAAAATTCAATAAGGATAATAAAGGAAATGCGAGCTCAACGTGCGCCATGGCTTAGATGGCTTGGCCACGTTGGCTGCCGCCGCACACCATGGAATTTGCCGAGGAATAGCATGCACCCACTGTCACTCGTGGATATAAACGATATCCGACGAGCTGCCTGACGGAGGAGCATGATCTGCCTAATTTGTTCCACTAGATGAGCACAAATGTATTCTGGGCCATTATTGTCGGAGTAGGTAATTGTGTAATGAAAATAATAGCCTTTGCCATCCATAAAGATGTGACCCTCATTCACGGCACATTTGGGTGGAAATGACACACATTCAGGAAATTATATATCCACATACGAAGCGAGGGTGGATTGGAAAAACAATTGGGGCTAATTGAGAAAGAAGGATTTCATTTTTAAATCAACAATTTAAACATTCTTCTTATATTTTAATTGATGATTGCTATATAACGATATATTCCACTTGAAAATGGACAACATGCATCTATGTTTTAATATAGCCCCACTCAAAAACCCATTTGATTGAATCTAATGTTGTTGTAGTAGCCATATACTAAGTCTGACTTTAGTCAAATTTTCAAGATGGTATTATTATTCAGTAATGTTCTCATATGTACGATTCGATTTGTTTATTATTACCGCTCTAATATGAACAAATCAATATAATTCTCCTAGGCGCAGAAAAGAGGAACTCATCAGAGAATTTTTTGAAGGACCGCCATATACACATAGGATTTATAAATTGCAACTGATTTTCGTTGAATTCATATAACGTTAATAATGCATTTATTTGTGATTATCTTTGAACAGTTCACGGATTTAAAGTTTATAGCATTATGGTTGCAGATCGGTTGGGATTGAAAGTGGGCGAAATCGGCCCAGAGGGAAATTTTTTTCCCAACAAGTACTGAAAGTACTCCCTAATATGTAGAATATTTAAGCAATTTTTTTAAATTTCTGCTTTATATGCACTTGAAATTTGTAGCGTACATTCCTCTGGTAGCCTAAAAGCACCAAAAGGGATACAAAAAAGGTACCAATGATACGACAACAGTTAGAAACAAGAAATTTGGAATGTACATCCCTCTAATTGCGTAGATACGTAAAATAGAGGTATTTTTCAAAATTCGTACCTTTAAGGGATACAATTTGAAAGGAGGGATAGAAATGGTACCAACCAAACCGCTGAAGTTGAAGTCATGAAATTCGGTGTGTACTTTCATCTGACTATGAAATAAAAAGGATTTTTTTAATTTGTACTTTTAGCCGGAAAATGGGGCGAATGGGGATAAAAATGGTACCAACCAAACGGCTGCAGCTATAATAATGAAATTAAGTGTGTACACTTCTCTGACTGCGATGACGCGAATAATAAAGAGATCTTCCGATATTCGTAGCATCAGGATCTAACTGGAATTAAATTTGGCTCCAATTAAATGGTTGTACCTAGAATCGTTTATTTTCACTCGCCTGACTGCGTAGACGCGGGAAAATAAGAGGTACGATTTTTTCTAAATTCGTACTTTTATGATCACAATGGAAAAAGGAGTGAAACTGGCACCTATAAAACTGCTGTAGCTAAAATCATGAAATTAGGTGTGTACATTCCATTCTGAAGCATACTGGATCTTCAATATTACAACTTTTCCTATCAAAATGGTACAGACATTTAGGCTGTAGATGGAATCAAGGAATTGCAAATTGGGAAAATCGAGCTTGAGGGAAATTGTTTCTACCTAATAATATTTTGGACGATTTCTGATTAATAATTATATTAATATTTATATATATGTCGACAGCCTCTAATATATCGATAATACTGTGGAATACACTCCATGGTGGAGGGTATATAACATTCGGCCCAGCCGAACTTAACGCCTTTTTACTTGTTTGTTGCTAGTTTTATTCGTCTCTGTTTATACCCTACACCACAGGGTATAATGACTTTGTGCATTTGTTTGTAACACCCAAAATAAAGCGAGATAGACGCATCGTTTATTATACCGATCGACATAGAATCACTTTCTGAATCGATTTAGCCATGTCCGTCCGTCTGTCAGTCCATCTATTTTTGTAATCACGATACAGGCCGCAATTATTGTCCGATTGTAACGAATCTTATAAATAAATGATTTTTGTACATCAAGAACGGATGCTATTTAATTTGAAGCAAATCGGTATAGATTTAGATATAACTCCTATACAAAATTTGCTCCCGATTTTACTCTTTCCACTCTAGAAGCCACATATTTCAACAGATTTTCTTCCAATTTGGCAAAACGCAATATATTTTCACTAGAAACAGTACTGATAAAAATAAGCTAGATCGGTTAAGATTTACATATAGCTCCCATATAAATGTCTCCTACGATTTGATTCTTTCCGCTCTAGAAACCACATATTTTAACAGATTTTCTTCAAATTTGGCAAAACAACTTTTAACTAGAAACAGCTCTGGTAAAATGGGCCAGATCGGTTCAGATATATATATATATATAGCTTCAATATAAATACTGCCACTGAATTGATTATTTCCGCTCTAGAAATAGAATATTTTAACAAATTTTCTTCTAATTTGGCAAAACAACTATAAACAGGTCTTGGAAAAATGGGCCAGATCGTTTCGTATATATATATGCCACTGAATTTATTATTTACGCTCTAGAAATAGCTTATTTGAACAGATTTTCTTCTAATTCGGCACATCAGCTAATAGTTCAAATAGATACATCTATGGCGAAAGTGGTTCACATCGGTTCCGATTTATATACAGCTCTCATATAAATGACTCCCCAGATTTAATTGTTTCCGCTCTAGAAATCACATATTTAACAGATTTCCATCAAATTTGGGAAAGCGTATTATATTTCAACTAGAAAACCTATGCTAAAAATGGGTTAGATCGCTTCAGATTTGTATATAGTTCCCAGTTTGTGTTCAAATTTTCTTACAAATACAGATATAAGTATGAAATTTGTAGTTTATTCTCCTCTTATAAAGAGTGATTTTTTTGAGGTTAGGATTTTCATGCATTAGTATTTGACAGATCACGTGGGATTTCAGACATGGTGTCAAAGAGAAAGATGCTCAGTATGCTTTGACATTTCATCATGAATCGTCTTACAAACGAACAACGCTTGCAAATTATTGAATTTTATTATCAAAATGCGTGCTCTGTTAAGAAAGTTCATTGCGCGCTTCCATTTTATGGTCAGTTTAATCGACCCACTAAGCGGCTATTCGGGCTATTGTGACTAAATTTCGCACCAAATTTACATTGTTGGACATTAAACCACCAACACGCTTACGTAGAGTGCGAACTGAAGAAAATATCGCAGCTGTATCGGCCAGTGTTAATGATGACCACCAATTTTCGATTCGTCGCCGTTCGCACCAATTGAGTCTCTGTTACTCAAAAACGTGGAAATGCCAAAATTGGACTAAGCGGATGGACCACCTAAGACGCAGCCGCGGTCAACATTTAAATGAAATTATCTTCAAAAAGTAAATGTCATGGACCAATCTAACGTTTCAAATAAAGAACCGATGAGATTTTGCAAATTTTATGCGTTTTTTAAAAAAAAAAGTTATCAAGCTCTTAAAAAATCACCCTTTAGCTGTATCGTATATTACCCGGTTCAAATGTAACGACTTTTGTATACCCTTCACCACAGGGTATAATGACTAGGTGTAGGGTATTATATAGTCGGCCACGCCCTTTGGTGGGTATAGATAAATCTAAACTAGTTACTTGGAAACCTCCTATTAGATAGCACCCATACACAGCCAAAGGAATGTGCTCGTCGGTGTGCAATATTTTAGCTGAACTCCATTCATATGTATCGGCTTTGTCATGTTCTACTCAGTTTCGAACAAAAAATTACAACAGCAGAGCCTTTTACATCCTCGACCTTATGTTTCTCTAGTTACAGCCGGCCATTTTATAACTTTTGGCGCCTCTTTCCCAAAAAGTACACATTTGGAAAAATCACAGTAGGTAACATGTGTTCTCGCATCTACTTTATTTATTCCTTTGACGTCCCGCATCCTCCTTAGAAGCACAAATTTTGAAATTTTTTCGTTTACATAATTAAATAGTCTGTACACAATTGTTATCCTTTTTTGTCCCACTTACACCTTAAAAGCACAAAAATGCATTTCTATTGTGCTTCTATGCAGTGAGAGGAATTTACATACCAAAATTCACGATTCTAGCTGTAATACTTTTGTTAATACCATTTTTATCCAGCTCTGGCCATAAAAGTACTAATTCCAAAATATCCATTTATGTTGTGTGTCTACGTGGTCGGAGAAGTATACGAGCCGAATTTCACGAATCTAGCTACAATACTTAGTTGGTTCCATTTTCATCCCTTTATGTTCCGCTCACCCCTTATAAGTAAAAATTCCGAAATAAGAGGTAATAGGAATTTACACACCAAATATCACGATTATAGCTGCAATATTTAAATTGGTACCATTTGTATCCCTCTTTGTTACTCTCACACCTTATAAGTACAAATTTCGAAAAATCCAGTTTTACTACGCTTTTACATGGTCACAGGAATTTACATATCAAATTTCACGTTTCTAGCTACAATACTATAGTTGGTACCATTTTTATCCCTTTTTATCACGCTCATCCCTTATAAATACAAATTCCAAAATATCCATTTATGTTGCGTTTCTACTTTGCAAGAGGAATTTACACACAGAATTTCACTACTAGAGCTGCAATACCTAAATTGGTAACATTTGTATACCTTTTTGTCCCACTTACGCCTTCAAAGTACTAGCTACAATATTTTAGTTGGTATCATTTTGTATCCCTTTTTGTTCCGCTCACCCCTTATAAGTGGAAATTCTGATATAAGAGGTAAGAGGAATTTACATACAAAATTTCACTACTAGAGCTGCAATAATTAAATTGGTAACATTTTTAACCTTTTTTGTTTCGCTCACCCCTTATAAGTCCTAATTTTAGAAATCCAATTTTTCTACGCTTTTACATGGTCGCAGGAATTAACATATCAAATTTCACGACTATAGCTACCATACTTTAGTTGGTACAATTTTTATCTCTTTTTGTCACGCTCAAATCCTAAAATATCCATTTATGTTGCGCTTCTATGTTGTAGGAGGAATTTACACACCAAATATCGAATTTTACTGCGCTTCACTGGAATTTATCAAATTTCACGATTCTAGCTGCAATATTTTAGTTGGTACGATTTATATCCTTTTTTGTCCCTCTCTCTCCTTAAAAGCACAAAATCCATTTCGTTTTTGCTTCTACGTTGTCAGATAAAAGTAAATACCGATTTTCACGAATATAGTTGCATTACTTAAATTAGTTCCATTTTTACCCCTTTTAGTCTCTTTCCTTCCTTAAAGTACAAATTTCAAAAAATCTCTTTTTGCAACTTCTCTGCATGGTAAGTGCAAGGCACACGACGAATTTCATGTCTGTAGCTACTGTCGTTTAGTCTGGACGAAGGTTCGACGTTTATCCCTTTCTGTCCCATTCAAACTCCTAAAAGTACGAATTGCGTAAATGATTCGTTGTAAACTACTATCAACCCAAATTTCATTGATACATTTCACAAAATGGTCAAAATTTACATCCCAATCCGCCCTCGCACACTCGTGTGCTCGTGGTCAGTACGCCTGGCTGGTATCGTTAGTGTCAGTATTATGCGGTTGTATTTAAAATAATGAAATTATAGAACAAAATGTTATTTAGCTTTTTTTTAATTGAATGCAAAAATCGTAAATACAATTGTCATTAAAATTTAATAAATTATCGTCGCTGTAAAATAATGTTGTCGCTGTGTGACGGCGGGGCGGAGACGGAGCGCGTTGACGTTGGTGTTGCCGATTGTGTTTGTAATGAAATCACATTCAATTCAATTAAAATTCCGTTTTTCCGACAATGACGGCGCACCATGGCCACTACCACTAACACCAACCCCATCGCCAGCGCCCCGCCACTGCCACCACCAACATCATCACTACCGGACACGAATGCCAACAACGAGAACAACACAATCATTTATTGTTGATAAATGTATTAAAAAAGCAATCATTAAAAAATAATATCGTAATAAAGCCATTACATTTTCGCAATGTTTATTTCAATTAAATTGCAAATGCGCAAACATCCACACACATGGACATGACCCAAAAACTTCCCATGAATACAGATTTAAATTGCTCAAACAATGCTGCATTCCGGATTCACGCCAGGACGAATGAGTCAAGCACACACTCGGTAAATGCATGCTTGGCATGCATTTGTTGTAGGTGTGTAACTTGGTATTTGATGGTTTTGTTTTTTCACACAGAGCGAGCGCAAAGTTTAATTTTAATTTTTTAATTGCGTAAAATAAATGTTGCCAATTTTCGATTGATTTTATTATTTGACTCACATTCAAAAGAATGTGACCTTGGCTAGCATAGTGCCAAGAATTTGTATGCATTTACCAATAGCAATATGCCTGCACTCAGTGAGTAAAGTGTGCATACTTCAATTTAAAATCAAATGTCCTTAATGGTGGAAATTAAGTAAGTATGAGTACATGGTCATTGTTTCAAAGTTATGGTAAATAGCTAAGAGCGATTAGTAATTTTTCTTAAAAATAATTCTTAAAATTTCGTAAATGCGCGGGACTAGAAGAGATAAAAATGGTACCAATTTAAGTATTGCAGCAATAGTCGTGGAATTTGGTGTGCAAATTTCTCTGACAACGCAATCTAAATGGATTTTTATAAATTTGTACTTATAAGGGCAGAGCGAGACAAAAAAAGGATAAAAATGGTACCAAATAAAGTGTTGTAACTAGAGTCGTGCAATTCGGCGTGTACATTCGTCCGACAACGTAGACGAGCAACATAATTTGATTTTTTGGAATTCGTACTTTTAAAAAGTGAGTGGCACAAAAAGGGATAAAAATGGTACCAACTAAAGTATTGGTATGCAATTTTGTATGTAAATTCCTCTCACCTCATAGAAGCAGAATATAAATGCATTTTTGTACCTTTAAGGAGTGAGCGGCACAAAAAGGGGAAAAATGGTTTACTACCCTTTAATTAAGTAAACGCGGAATATTTCAAAATTTGCAATTATAATGAGGATGCGGGACTAAAAGGGATAAACGTGCACCAAATAAAGTATAAGCTTTTAGGGGAGAAGCGAGAATACATGTTACCTATCTATAGTAATTTTTCAAAATGTGTACTTTTTGGGAAAGAGGTGCAAAAAGTTATAAAACGGCCGACTGCATCTAGAAACATGAGATCGAAGATATAAAAGGCTCCGCGGTTGTAATTTTTTGTTCGAAACTGCTAAACAGTGCAATTCGACCAGCACATCCCTTCGACTGTGTATGAGTGCTATCTAATAGAAGGTTTCCAAATTTCTATTTTAGACTGATAACTGGAAACAAATAACTGGTTTTTCCGCGTTCGAAGTAGCGGACACTGCTAGTAGTATGCCAACATTTGTCTTCATTAGAAAAAAGAAGCGGTTGTCGAGTTTTGCCGGTGCCGATGAAATGATGCTGAAGCAGAAAATGGAGAAATTGGTGAAATAGTTTGATAGTTACCATTAAGAAGCATCTGTGATGTTCTAAAAATATTGACTTCATTTTGTCAATTTTGTTTGTTTTTTATTTAAATGCTATTATTCGTGAAAATCTTGTTAACTATATACCTGCATATACACATACTTACATATGCAACTCAATGATATGCTTGTAGATAGCATGTGTACCTTATTACATTGTGCGATTTTTTAAACGCATATTCGGCAAGTGAGTTGTGCTTCTCGTTCGTTTGTGAGAATCATTTCCTTAAAGAGGCCGGGTTTGATGTCGAAAAGACGCTGCGAACCCACTTGACAAAACCTTTGACAGTGGTAGTCTGCAGCCAAGTAATAAATGTCACCATGCCATTTGTAAATAAATTTGCATTCTATTAAATATAGATGCAAAACGGTCTTGAGCCTGTTCAAATCAAATAAAAATAATAATTTCACAACATGTTCTCGTCCGTTTGGCTAATTCAGGATTTTTGCTTAAAACATTCAAAGAAAATTCTAAAACCTTCAAAGATAATATGTAAAGACATTTGTAGACTTTTGTGGCATAATGTATATTTGCGTTGAAAAAACAAATTTCGAATTTCTTGTTGGAAACTCTATAGATTAAGAGTTAGAGGTTAAAATGTAATACATAAAGTAGACCTAGACCTAAAATATAAGAGCAATTTGGTTCAAAGAACCATAAGAATGTGCAGAAGAAACTTGAGCTCTCACTATATAAACTTTTGAAACAACTTGTTATTTTGATAAAAGTTTTTGTGGTTTTTGTTGATTACCTGGTATTATAGGGTCATCTTGACTTACCTACAAAAAGAGAAAGAACAGACGAATTAGTTCATATTTCAATTGTTAACAGTTCTACATACATAATATTTAAAAGTACTTGAAATAAATCACTGTCTTACTTACTTCATTATCATTCTTCGATTTATGACATGAAATTAAGACAATTTTCAAACAAGCCCATACATCAATGAATAGTTAATAACAATAGTTCATTCGAATCCATTGTTTTTATACGATCATAAATTTAATGTTTGACAAACTTAATACATCACTAATGACGAATTCATTTGGGCACACCCTTATAGAAATATACAAAGTTCAGCGATTTTTTGAGAACTTTGTTTTTCCATATATACATGTAAATGAAGGTCAGAGGATATATTTTGTTCGTAAAAGAGAACGAGTTAACTTCAAGTTTCAGAATATTAATGCTATCGAAATACGAAAAAAATTAAAGCTATTAGCGTGGTATGATTTAATTTTATTGAGAGAGACACACCTCGAACTTCGCTAACCAGTAACTTCGTTATCCAGTAATTCATACTGCTTTAGTCAATACACTACATACTCTACAATACGAATTGATGTTTTTCTGTAAACCGAGAGAAGCAAGTATTGATATAGGCATATAATGGTCAGAAAAAATAACGCACCTATTCTCAAAAAAATATGTATTTTAAATACAAACTAACTACGATAGTTAGCCTAAGAAAAGTATTATATGTAAAATAGTATTCTAAAACTTTAAATTAGCATCGGCTATAAAAAAGTACTGATTACTTTTTGAAATGTTTGCTTTTATTGGAAAGATTGAACTTTGTCACTTAATAATGGAACACAATATAATTCAAATGACTACCAAGACTGGCTCGGTAGTACCTGATCCGATCAACCCAATACTGCCCAAAATCCACACCAAACAGTGACTCGTTGTGAATGCATTGGCTTCTCAATAGTCACGTGTGGGTTCTCTAAACCCGATATGCGGCAATTTTGCTTATTGACATAGCCACCGAGATGAAAATGAGCTTCATGAATGCTGAACTGAAGTCCAATCTCGTCTCGAAAACTTTCACGTAAATTTCTTATAGTTTGCCTTAAAGACACTACATTGGAGGTATGTTTTCAATATTTCCCAATTTTGTTCGAGCGTATAGCGTCCCACTTTGCAAATGTCAATCATAAAAAAGAATGTTATTCTACCTACATATATTACTCTTTTGGGAGAACATCATGATAACTGTGTAAAGAATCTTGACATTCTTCAAAATGCTTTGCGTAATTATTTGCAGAAATACGTCTGATAACACAATGGTGACGAATAATGTGGTTGATTGAGGAAAAAATCAATTGGTGTTTCTTTCTAAATCATCACTCTGCGGTTTATAGCATTTAGCTTACCATGTTAACAGACTAAAATAAGTGTGAAATAGGATAAATGTTGGTTGTAAAGTCAAAAAATTTGTAAAATTCCTTTAGAAAAACCCGAATAACATTTTATCATACTGAAAATACCAAAAATATGACCGAATAGTTTCAGAAAACAACATAGAGAAAAATAAAATATATGAAATTGCAACCGCGAATTTTAAATTTTTGCAATAATTGTAGCGATTTTCACAAAACAAAATTGTCATGCATAAAAATCATTTTACCCACATCTGCGGCGAAAATGAAAATTTTGCAAATATCGTCAATATTTTTGTAGGTCAAAAAAGCTAGATCTTACCAATAAAATATGGACCCACTTCACAAATTTTAATCTAGCATTACATTACATTCTGTACTCTAACTAACGTTTACTTTAAAGCTAAAATTAGAAATTTTTAATTATATGTAATACCTTTTCGTACGCACAAAATATTTGCGCAAAAAAAACGTTTACACACATTTTGGCAGTTGTGGAGCAACGCCAAAAAACATATTAGATTTGTTGTTCTTTCAAAACGTTAATAACAATGTAATTTTTTACTCAAAATATTTCTTTGCATTGTCGCTTACTACAATACAAATATTTGTATCAAAACAAATTTTCAAAAATAATATTTTGTGTTGACTTTTTTAAAGTTAACCTTGATAACCATAAATTTGACTTAAACTTGTCCAGGCTAAGTCCAAAATTTTAAACATACAATTATTTTTTAAAAAATTTGTTTTTGTACACACATTGATATTGCTGTTGGCGACAGCAAAAAAAAGATTTTTTTATTTTAAGCGAAATTTTAATTTTGTATTTAAGTTTTTGTTGTCGCTTAGTTATTCAGTCTTAAAGAAAAACAGTCATATTATATCAGATTTTGCGCAACACGTATGTCCCAATTATTTGTCGAATCTATCTATAAAGGCTTCTGACAAACCAAAGCCCTTTCATACAAGTCGAAATCGAGCTTAACTGCGATCTGAATTTCGAAATCTATTCGTTTCGCCGACAGTGTGAAAAGGTTATTATTTGGAGAGAATTGAGTGTGTCAGACGTACCCGTGCAAAATTTGTAGTACAAAATATAGATCGATTTATTGAAAAAAAACAATGTTGAGTATGAAAATTGAAGTTAAAATTTACGATAAAAATTAGTCCATATTCCTTCAATCTTTCGTAAACTTCCCTTTATTATAGCAAAAGATTTCTTTGCGCAAATATTGTGTGTGTCTCAACCACGAGAAAACAAACAACAAAATATTAGCGCGCCCTTAATTCCACTCTTTACTCGACGCTCACTACCAAACTCTCTCCCTCTCCCAATATCTCTATATTTCCATACTCACTTTTGCCAAAGTTCACTGTCGCTCTCACTCACTCACAAGCTCTCATTGCACAATTCCACTCTGTTTTGATTGATTCTTCTTCTTCGTCTCATCTAATTCGTATAACTTTTCGTTTCAATTTTAGGCCACTCAACTGGAAAGAGTTCACATTCACAGTTAATTTTCACAAATTTCCACAATTATTTCTACATTAACTTAAACAATATTATTGATTTTAACTTTGGGCACAATTTAAATGGTTTGGATCGTGTTATTCACAGCTGCAATGTGGTATTAGGCTGACCTAGTTTTGGACATGACCATTTAGTTTGATGTTAAAACACGAACTGAGTGACAGATCAATTAAGGGTTAGTGACGCAAAAGAGAGACCGACGGACGGACGTATGGCAGGTGCTTGTAAATAATTAATAAATCCTTGACATTGGAAGAGGTGCACATACATCTATACATGCATACATATTTGTACGGACGAACAAATGCTTTAATTTGTAGATGTGTTTGTATGTACATTAGAGTGGCTTCTTTTGTGCGAAGGAAAAAATGTTGTTGATGTTCCCGACTAAAATGAAAGATTGATTTGTTTTATGTGTTCTCCCAAAATAGTTAGTTTTTATCATCGTCCATTCGTGAGCTGGACGCGTTAAAAAAAAACCTCCATAAATCAGTTTTTTCTTGAATAAAATTCACGATGAGAATGGTATTGAGAAAAAAAACACTAGAAATTAAAATCCGATCCGAGCCTTATCAAACAATATTAAAAACTTGCAATATGACCCAGTATAAAGGGCATATTTATACCATTTTAATGCAATTTTTGATGCGTTTTTTATAAAAACCGCAATAACTTCCACATTTTTTAGTTCTGTTAATACTCAGTGGGTCAATGTGAAGTAACAACTGAAATATGGGGTTATTTGCCACGTAAACACATTCTAGTCTTATAAAAAGCTAACTTATGGAAAGAAATTCAACCATTTCAAATGTTCCCTTTAAAAATTAAAACATGAATAATCTACATAAACTTTGTGAAGGGGAACACTTAAAATGGTTGTTAATGTTAAATTAACATAGAGAGACACATGAAATTAAAAGTAAATTTAGCAGACGTTCTTCTATTTCATTTGATACCCATATCACCAATGTATGACACGGGAAAGTGCGTAACTAAAATATTGAAACATTTACATCCTTTGGAAATTAAAAGTCCTGTAAAAAAGACAAACGACCACTAAATAAAAAACTGAGTATAAGTTTTCATATTAGTGACCCATAGTTCTATTTTCAAATGTACCTGTACCAATATTTATGTTCTAAACGGAAAAATATACAGTGCAAAGGCGCATGGACTTTAAGTAAAACGTTCAGATTTTTAAATATTACATTGTGTTCCGAGACGAATGATAAAGTTATAAATTCAATAAATAATATAAAATTCAAATAATAATAAAGTTAAATTCAGTTCAGTCGTTTCGTTTTTTTAATTCTATGATGATCAAGGACATATAAATTCTAAGTTATAGTCTTAGATCGATCATTTCAAGGTGTTACAAACGAATGGACAATTGTAGTGTAATTTGCAAAGACACGCAGAAATTTTCTTCGTGACCCGCTCCAATATATATGCCGCATTTGTCACAAGTAAACTAACCGTTGAAGAAATACTATTTTCTAATTAGCATTATGAGTTTATTTATTATGCATAACAAAAAGTCTAGCAGTTTAAATTTTTATTATTGTTGTGTGACAGTCGCTTTAATATTCGAAAAATACTATTAACCACATGTGAAAACAACGAAAAACATTTTTGTTGTTGTCTTATTTTATTATTATTATATTTATTTCATGTTGATTCGATGTATTAGGTCGTCGAGATATTGCGAAAATAAAACATATACATAAATTATTTATGGTCGAATAGCCAACGACTTAAATATGTTCTCCTCTGAGGTAAGTCCAAAGTCGACTACGCAGCGATTATCGAACATTTT